>JAOWBW010000258.1:764452-852310 GCA_026119855.1 Campanula takesimana
TTTTATAGCTTTTTGATCTGGGCCTTGGGTCCTTGTGGAATTATGCTTTCACCTACTTAGTTACTTTTTCTTTATGTTAGTGAAGATTATGATAATTTCTTTATTAATTTATAGTAATAGTGTGGTACAGTTAGGGAACTAAAAAATTGAATGAATAAAATTGATACCATTTTTATTACTCCCTTCATTTTAAAAGTGTGTGTGTTTAAAGAGTTTAAATCTATATTATACTCCATCCGTTTCACATTACTTGATACTTTTGGTCAAATTAATATCGTTTTGGCGAAGACTTTATAGAAAATTTGATGATCTTAATAAAAAATTAAAAAATGTGATAGAGAGTGTTTTTTTATGGTGAATCATTTTATAATTTTTAAATTTTTTATTAGGATCATAAAATTATCTATAAAGTCTTCGTCAAAATGATATTAAGTTGACCAAAAGTCTCAAGTGACATGAAACGGAGGGAGTATATAATAATTTTATTTTTAAATATGTGTATAAATTTAAAATTGAAAATATACTTTTTGAGCGAAAAATTGAAAATATTTTTAAATGGGAGAATAGTAAATATTCATGTTATTTTTCATTGAAATAGTGAAATGTTAAAAGAATAGTTGTAGTAGTTCATATTTTGGAATGCAAGAGTTTAAATTTGTTCAGGGTTTCAGATTCTCCTCTTAGGAAATATACACGAGCAAACCTAGAGAAATCATCAATTATTACAAAAATATACCTCTTATCTCCCAAACTTTTTACATCAATTGGTCCCATCAAGTTCATATGCCAAAAATGAAAACATTGTGTTGTTCTAAAGTGTTGCTCCCTGTGTTGGGCAACATTGTTGGCAACACGAGTCTCCTTACATTTATGGCAGTCCCCACACACAATTTTATTCTTAAGATGCAGCTTGGGGACTCCTTTGACAACCTTTACTTGACAATTTTCTCAATATTCCGATAATGAATATTCCCCAACTTTTAATGCCATCAAGTTGTTTCATCCATATTGGTCGAATAGTATACTTGTTTTCCACCAACAAGATAGCAATTTTCACTTGATCTTGTACCTGTAATAACATAAGAATTAGTGCTATCTAATACATCACAAGTATCTTTATTGAACCTTACCTCCAAATTGTCATCGCACAATTGGCTTATGCTAATTAGATTAGAAACCAATCCATCTACGTGCAATACATTTCTTAAGGCAGGGAATCTAGGAATATTCAATGTTCATTTTCCAATTATGTTGATCTTGCCTCCACCTTCATAAGTTACACATCCTCCTTAGACAAATTTATAGTCCTTCAAGAATGATTCTTTTCCAGTCATATGATGTGAACAACCACTATCGACGTACCACAAACTTGAAAAGTTAGTCCTCAAGGAAGAATATACAACATTGCATTTATGATTAGATTTTGAAAACTAGACTTTCTAACTATACTTTTTGATTTTCAGATCACAAGTGTTGTCTAGAGTGGTGGACAGAGGCAACACACGTGAACATGATTTTTTTTTTTAGAGTAAAACAACCAAATTTTATGTCTAGTTGTGCGACAGTACTCACACACACATGGTTGAGCAGAAACTGCACTTGATAAACTTCCTTTATCTTTTCATGTTCTTTTCCAAAACATGTTTCATTTACCCATTCATTAAGGTAGAAGTTATTTTGTTAAAAGATTCATGAATCTCAATACATGCTTTGAGTGGTTACTCAAGTTGAGTATTTCATCCAATTTTGAGGACTCAATGTTGAGTTTCTTGAAGGTGGTCTTGGCTAGCTTTAGTTTGGATTTGACTTTGTCAAGTTCCACATCCTTCTTTGTGAGTTGCACTTGCAACCTAGTCACACGATTGCCTAGCTCACGATTTTCCTTGGCTAAGAACGATATGATCTTGTATTATTTCTTCCATTCTCGATGAAGTGACTCATAAAGGTTCTTTGACCCATCAATGAGCTCATCCTTACTTATCTCATCCACTTGTGGACTACCTATTTCATCAGAATAAACAGAACCATGAAAGCAAACTGGATTAGAAAAGGTTAATAAATTATACCCGCTGAGTGTTGGTATAAGTGTTGTGTCATCCTGAATAACACTTGGCTCAACACTCTTAGAATCAGACAGGGACAACACCTCCATCATGGTCATCATTACCACTTGGTCTGGTTCTTCTCCTTTTCAGGATCTTCCTCCTCTTTGACACTAAGGAACACACACAAATTTTGCCCATCTTTTTAAGGTGTTTACCCACTCGTTGACATAGTGACCCCATCCCGAACAAGCATGGCATTGAATGGATTCAACGTACTTGGGATCAGTCCTAGATTTTTTTGAAGGTGCCCTCCTTAGAGATGTTCCTTTTTTATTTGAGGGAATGTTCTCCTTGGTAGGGAACTATACAGCTTCGCATTTTACTCCTTTGTTTTGACATGTACACTACCATCGCCTACAGAAAATCTTTGTAAAATTTCCCAAGCATCCTTTGTTGTATGACTATTTTCCATAAGTCTAAAGATGTTCATGTCAACAAAAGCATAAATGGCCTTAAGAGCCTTATTAATGAAACCGACTTGATTATTCCCTTCGTTTGTCTATTCGATTATAGGTTTGACTTGAACGTCACCCTTTTCATTTGAAGGTAACAAAGGAGGAGAACATCCATTTATAACAGATCGCCAAGCTCGAATATCAATTGATTTGTAATGTGAACGGAGGCGAATCTTCCAATAGGTATAGTTTGAGCCATCAAAGACAAAATGACGTACTTGAATAAAATTAGCAAGATCACTAGCCATGGAAACGGGACCGAACACTTAGGTAGATCAAGTGTCTATCTCTAATACCAATTGAAATTGCGAAATGTTTGGCTTAGACAAGTTAGAAAAACTTACAGTCTTGTCCCAGGTGCTGGCAACACATACGAGAACAGTTGACGACAATCAAACAGACAAAAAAATAATTTGAAAAGAGTTTTTGAAGCAGAAAGTTGAAGCATAAAAGAGAGTTTGTTTTTCTCACTTGAAGCCTTTCAATAAGATTTTTCTTCACAGTACAAGGCCGAAAGTTCCCTAATGATACATCAACTCACTATGGAACAACAACTCTTGAATACACTCTAAAACAACCTCACTCTTCTCATACTCATAAATACTCAAAGAGTAAAAGATAAAATGCTCAAGCTTACTGGTGTTGAATAGTTTGTTGTGAGTATTCTGTACAACACTTCAGAATGTATTCTTTGTTTGTGCGGATCTTTGCTTGTATGAATGTGTTATTCTTGTAAGATTATAGCAGTTATATAGGCTGAATAGGCGTGGAAGCGAATCATCCTTGGCTAGAAAAAGTGTTGTTTGGATAGTGGGACTCACCCCTCTTCTTTATCTCCACCATTCCTTGTTTGTAGGGAGACTTGGTCTTCTCTTTGCTTCTCCACTTGTACTCCAGCCCTTCTTGAACTTGTACTCCTTATCTTCTCAGATTTCTTGTGAAGACCCACGTTCAACAACCTTCCTCGATCTTCACACTTATGTATAAATTCTCATTTACGCACAAGTTTTTTTATTCTTTAACTCCCACGATTTTAGCTCCATAACCACCACTCTTTTTGACCTGTTAAACCACATTCAACAAAACTAAAATATAACCACATTAATGTTAATAACATTTAGTTTTTATGAGTAAACATGTTGCAACCACATTACTAATTTACCCTGCAACAACCAAGGAGATAACACAAGTGTCAACACTAATAGTTACAAAACTCTCTTAACTATCTAACAACTTCGTAATCGCCTAATACAACGAACTTACATGCTTCGTAATCGCCTAATACAACTAATAGTTACAAAACTCTCTAACTATCTAACAACTTCGTAATCGCCTAATACAATTTCGTAATCGCCTAATACAACGAACTTACATGCTTTGTTACTAACAAACTATGCATTCAATAAATTAATAATGAGCATATAATTATTATATATAAGTAATAATATATGGTTGGACCGGTCTAATTCAATCTAAAACCGTGTTTATATTTCTCAAAGCCGGATCCGGACCAATTTACTGGTTATATAGGTTTTCAAAACCACGACCGGACAAATTCTAATTATTGGAATAATATTTTTATGGTCCGGTCCAGTTCCAGATTTTTCTGCACAGCCATATTATATAGGAGTTCCATATACTCCCTCCGGACACTATTTTAAGCAAAAAAGAAACCAAAAAATAAAATAAAATTATTAAGACCGTAGTTGAAGTTATTTAATTGTTTTGAGTTTACAGCAAAACATGCAAAAATTATTGATATATCCTTGTATTAATTCTATAATAGATTTGCATTGAAACGAACTTATACTTAAGGCTAACAGAAGTTGGTTGTTTTTTCTTTATAATTGTTTCCAAACGGAGAATTTAATTAATGATCCACTGTAGACACCCCGATCTCGCACCCCTAAACCAAACCCTGAACCGGTATAAACCCTAGCACTGACCTAAAACCCTAGATAGGATGGTTTAGGACTACCGACCGTCTTATCGGTGCATCGGATGGAAAAACTGAGTCCAGATTTGTGATCAGGACTCAAAACCGAGTAAATAGGCGTATTTTCTAAAAATCGAGCGCCGGGACCCCGCAGTGGGCCCCGCACCTCTAAAAAGACTTTTACCGGACATCCTTTGCATTTAAAATATTTATGCATTTCCTTACTCGTTAACATGTTATAGATATATCATTGTGACCAGAAAATTATGAGGAGCAACTTTCGTGTTGGGCCCGAGAACAACCAAAACACCATTGCGCGCACGCCGGAGCAGTTGCAAACCATTACAGAATGAGAAAACGGAGCCGGAAAGAATTCTCAAACACATTTTACATGGTCATAAACGTGGCTACATGCTGAGAGCCTCATTGGGTAAGTCATTTGGGAGGTCCAATGGCGCGACGACGTGTGGCAACCAAGAATTGACTCAGCATTTTCCACTACCACCGTACGGCTCCCTCATCACCGTACGGTTGTGGTAGAGCCATACGGCTCCTTCCCCTGCTTCCTCCATGTTTTTCACACATGTTGTTGACCCTCTTGGCTCCACTAAGACCTTCACCAAAAAGAAATCTGACCTTCACCCCCTACCACTCACTGTAAGGGCAATTTGGTCCAAGAAAGTCATCTCCCTCCTCCATATACCAACCTTTGTGATCCAGAAGGGGGATAACACATTACTTACATTCCATCCAAACACTTCCTCCAACTTTATCCAAGTCTTCTTGCTACATTCATCAGTCCACCACTCAACCACCACTACCCCACCCAGTACTACATTTCGGAGCTAATGTAACGCATCTAATGCAACGCCAGAGCTAATGTAATGAGTCTAATGCAACGACAGAGCTAATGTAACGGCACATTTTGATTAATGCAACGTCTTTGATCTCAGTGTTACATTAGATTTTTTGGCGTTACATTAGATTTTTCTAATGTAACGGCTAAATTACTAATGCAACGCCGAAATAATTCCCTCTTTTTTTTAAGGCGGGCTAAAGAATTTACTTTCCCTCTTCCTTTTTTTTCCGGAAAAAATATCAAAGCCGGGAATCGCTCCATTGTTTATTCTTTATCTTGACCTAAATATTTCCAATTTGGCCCCCCTGAAAATTTATATTGACCCCCCTTGAAAATTAAAATGACTCACTCATATATATAGTGGTGTTCTAGCAACATTGTTTATTGTTTGAGGTAAATTGCTTTTGCAGAGAAGAAGAGACGCTAGCAACGAGCCCGAAGAAATCACGAAGCTCCAACGCCGGCCGCCACCGTCCTCGGTATAATCTCTATTTCATCATCTCACCGTCTCTCACTTTTTCTCAATTCTCCATTCTCAAATGTTAATTTCTATGTCCCTAATAAATATAGGGTTTTTTTTTAACTGGAAGCCCCATTTTAAGTTCTCATGAAATTGGAAACCTAAACTCCTTCCATTCCCCCTGTCAATTGCTATCTTATTTCGAAATCTTCTTTCGCCTCCATTTTCTCTCAATCTCCCAGTTTAGGTTTGCGTTTATTGCTGCAAAAATGAACTTCGGGATGAATAAAGAGCTCCGCATATCAGTTTTTCCGTTATTAATGGCGAGCCTGTGTATTTTTTTTTTTTCGCGAAACTTTCTAAATTGCCCTTTTGTATTGTAGAAAACTTGAGAAATGGTGTAATGACTGCAATCTGAAATAGTACAATAGTATTAAGCCGTGCTATTATGCAAGTGTTTCGAGTGGCTTTTAAACATTTTTCGATTGTTCATAGCTAAAACATTATGCAGCGGTTTCTATTTCCACGGCATGATTCTATGCTCATTGGGTCATTTTTCCCAAATGATTTTGAATTTTGCCTATCGTCTTGAAATTTTGTTTGGCTTGTTTAGTTATTGATTGACCATTAAAGATAATATCAATATTATTTTTTGGAATTTTGTAATGATCATCATTTTTTATTTCTATATTTTGGTTGTGTCAAAGACAAAATATGAGACTAAGTATAACTGAGAAAGTGGTGAGTAAGAGGAAAATCTTAACATTGTTATGAGGACTGTAGGTACCATTAAGAAAGAGTAAAGCCAAAGCATCTGATAGATATTTGACATTTCAGCTATAAGGTACAATGCAATGAACAGCCTAGTAATGCCTCCAACTTGGAAACCATGTTTTCATCTGTCAATTCAATTCACAAGCTTTACCTTCATATCATCATGTACTACATTTGTCTCAAAATGAATGTTCAAACAATTTTTAAATTTGCTCTTGATCAAATATGTATTTTCTTATTTCTGTAAGAACTCTATGATTTTTACTCAAATAGTAGATTTTTTTTAGTGCAACAAATATGTAGCGTGTTTGATTTTGTGTCTCTGTTGCTCGGAGGTTTCATGCATATAGGTTTGTCTTATCCGCTGTGAGCACCGCTTCATCAGTTGTTTATTTTGCTAGAACATGATATTAGGACTTAAAACTAGAGAATCTCCACCTTGAATTCCTTTCCAAAGAACTACCACCACTTTGCTGCAACTCCAAGTGACTCTTCCGTCCCCAATAATATGAAGAGTGCTGCAGTGGCAAAAAAGAAGGAACAGTTCCATTTCACAACCCCACTAATGTTTTCAAAATATGACTAAAGCATGATCCCCATCTAGGCAATATGCTTGAACAAGTTCTAAACCAGTCAATGGGCGTTTTGACCTAAATCTTGGTAACCAATAACAGTAAAAAATCAGCTGTCAGAAGGCGTACTAGACTACGTAACTACTACGTTATAGTATATACATACTGAAACAATAAGAAAGTGGGCTTGTGTCAGAACGTATGTACAGAAGAAAAAACATACTAGCAGAATGCCTTGGCACTACCCTTCCACTAATATTTTTGGAGTTGTTACTAAAAATTTATATGCTTCACCTTCTCAGTAACTTGTAAACTCCGAGTTTTAGAACATACTGGATTATTAGCGGCTACCCCACCGTCCACAAGATTGAATTCTCTGTTTGTTCCTTTAGAATCTCCGAGTCTGAAAATATGGGCAACCCCTGTCCCAACGTGGTCGTGGTGCTCGTTCTAGATTCCAGAAATCATACCGTTAAAATAGGAATTTCGTTAGTATTACTTTATGTTATCTATGTTTTGCTTTGTGTTTTATCTCGTTTTGAAGAACTGGATTTGATGTTATTCGATAGAATTTCCTCAAGAGTAGTATTATTTATGCATTTGGATCAGTGTGAAGTCAATTTTTAAGCAGCTCAATCTATCACTTAGATTTTACAGCATTATAAAAAAAATTGCTATCTTGTTAACCAACCATTAATCAGTTAACGCAAATTAAAGACTTTTGATTTTTTGATTTTGTTCTTATGGATTTTGACATTTTTTTATGTCTTTTTTCATTCAGTTTACGAAGGTCTGATTCTTAGTTCCTCAAGCTCAAAATAATGCAAAGGGGATTTCTTACGGTATCATTGTTGTATTCTCAATTTGTTCCCAATTTGTTACTCATGCTCAAAATTAGAGTTTCATTTCGTCTATTCTATGAATGAATTTTGTTCCCAATTTGTTCTTATATGTGATTTGTTTGATTAAGTTGTATTATCTCAATTTAATTTGGGATGGAGGGAGTACCACATTAGTAATATAGGACACTGCCTTTAGTGGACTTGACTGCTAATTTGCGTAAAACGACAACGACTCAATGAAAATGCCTTTAGCCCATTGAATATTTGTCGCGCCCCAGACCCGTGGTCCTACTTGGCCCCACGCTCGGGACACGATTGGAAGACGTTATAAAATCTTTTTAGAAAATTTTTCGAAATATACTTTTAGAAAGTTGAACAAAACACACTTGAAGTTCAAAGACTTCACTTAACTTGAAACAAACTTTTACAAACACTTTCACAACGAAAGTACTTAGCCCGAAGGCTTACAAACTTTTAAACAAATTTACATACATCAACATTTACCAAAATAGATGTGACCATAAGAAAGTACGGGTACTCTACCCCAAAGGGTTTACATTTACATAATGTAACCTTGAACAAAACAATTCCCAACTCTTACCAAACCAACGTCCTCCCGTGCCGAGTGTCCTATCCCCTGGACCCGCCTTTATCTAAAACAGTAAACAAATAAGGGTGAGAATAAATCTTAGTAAGCTACTAAAATGCAACTACATTACATGCTGATATGATGATCATAAAGAAACTATATCAACAAGTAAACATATAGCATATAACATCAACTCATATATCACATTGATCACATAGCCCACACTCCGGTGGATACCAAAGCCAAGGTTTACCCAATAACCATAACTGATGAGAATACCATCTGAGAAACCCATCAGAGAAAACCATCTGAACAGCATAAATAGCTGAAGCCGTCGGGATCCCGAAAACCAAACCATAACCAATAGAACCAAGTAACCAGAGAGGGAAATATGACACAAAGTCATAACCCAAATACTCACCAAAGGGAGCAATTCATCCCATCCAAGGCCAATCTGGACTGGGGAAACTAGAAGGCACAGTGGACACCTTATAGTGAACTTGGCTTATGTGCCACTATAATTCTTCCACCGCCTGACTCACAAGCTCCAATAGAAAACCTTATAGTGGACTTACCTGTACCACTATAATTCTTCCATTGGCTGACTCCACAACAAGACCAGCTGGACTTTTAATAAGAAGCACAGTAATGAATACTTGCTAAACAAAACCCGGGGCATTTGATCCAAGAAGGAATTAAGCCAAAACATCACAAGATGCACACGAAAGATTTCTCATAAAGAGTCCATAATAAGGACATTTAGTCACAACCCAATCTTTTTCATTAACGACATAAAAGTCATACACATTCATGTTTAAGTCATAAACAACCCTAAGGATCACACAAACATTTGCCCTCTTATACCCAACTTGATCAAAACTATCAAACCTTGGAAACAGGGGGGATGCGCACGCCTCACCCCATAGGGTGCGCGCGCCTCCCAGGACCAGAAACTCACTATGTTTGGTTCACTTAAGGGTGCGCGCGCCTCATCCAAAGGGATGCGCACGCCTCCCTTCTTCAGTCAATTTTTGCCTAAGTTGGTGACAATGGATGCGTGCGCCTCCTTATAGAGGGTGCGCGCGCCTCCTCCTATATTTGGGCCAAATCCCAAGTTCTTTCCTTAGCTCATCTTTTACTCCTTCCGTCCCACAAGTATAACACATATGCTACACAACTTAAGTAACTTTCATTAAGGATACAAATTGCATTCCCAAACCATTACAACACTCAGCTCAAACCAAGTCTATATACTCCCTTTGTCCCAAAATTACAAGTATAGCAAATATTACCCAAATCACAAAATTAACAAGTAGGAGTATCATATATAGCATCTATGACTATTTTAACATTTAAAGGGGAATTAGTAACTTACCTAGTTCCGGAGAAAGTACCGCTGAAATAAGTTTTGTTCGGCTAGAAATGACCTACTCGATGCCCTGATCATTTTTATATAATTAGTTTTTAAAACGGGTAAGTAAATAAAAAGAATTAAATCGAAATGGGTCGAACTTACCTTTTTCTCCTAACCCTAACTGATACGAGGAATGTTGCAGAAGAAAGTTTTGCACAGTGAAGGAAAGAAAGAAAGGAAAGTTTCCTTTAATATCTTACCCATTTTTTACATTTTGGTCACCCAACTTCTAAAGTTAACACTTTAGCCCCTAAACTTACATTTTCAACTAGGACCCTAAAGTTTCAACTTGATCATTTAACTCTTTTAATCATTATTTTTACTAACTAAGTAAATAACACAAATAATCAAGTATGATATGCAAATCATAAAATTTGATGCAACACATAAAATGCACATATAAGTCAAATAAAAATCCCCAAAAATATAAAATAAATAGGGACGGGTTTTGGGGTCGCTACAATCACTCCCCCTTAAAGAAAATTCGTCCCGAATTTTAGGGTTACTTACCGAGGCCCTCAAACAACCAAGGGTACTTCCTCTCGATCTCCTCCCGAAGTTCCCAAGTCGATTCCTCCACATTGTGATTCCTCCACACAACTCGAACAAGAGGGATACTTTTGTTTCTCAATTCTTGCACCTTCGAATCAATGACTTGGACCGGATGTTCCTCATAAGACATACTCGGCTCAATATCCTCGGGAACCTCAGATAAAACATGAGAAGAATCATACACATACTTCCGAAGCATAGAAACATGAAACACATTATGGATCTTATCAAGAGAAGGAGGTAACGTAAGACGATAAGCCCGATCCCCCACTCTTCCAAGAATCTTAAATGGACCAATATACCTCGGAGCAAGCTTGCCTTTCTTCCCATATCTTCGAATACCAACCTTAGGGGAAACCTTCAGAAACACAAAGTCACCTTTTTCGAACTCAAGATCTCGCCTCCGATGATCAGCGTAGCTTTTCTGTCTACTCTGGGCAGTACTCAAACGATCTCGAATAAGTTTAACCTTCTCAACTGAATCATTAACCATCTGCACACCCCAAATCTTGGCTTCTCCCACTTCATCCCAACAGATAGGAGACCGACATTTCCTCCCATACAAGGCTTTATAAGGAGCCATCCCAATACTGGACTGAAAACTGTTATTATAAGCAAACTCTACGAGAGGCAAATGAATATCCCACGAATCTGAAAAATCCACTGAGCAAGCCCTCAACATATCCTCAAGAATCTGGATAGTTCTTTCGGACTGGCCATCTGTTTGAGGATGAAAAGCTGTACTAAATCTCAACTCTGAACCCAAAGCCTTCTGAAACGCCTGCCAAAACCGAGATGTGAATCTAGGGTCACGATCAGATACAATGCTCACTGGAACTCCATGTAACCTCACGATCTCATTAAGGTACAAAGTTGCAAGCTTTTCCATAGAATAACCAATCTCAATAGGTAGAAAATGAGAAGACTTTGTCAATCTATCAACAATCACCCAAACCGCATCAAACCTTCTTCGAGTACGAGGTAACCCTGTCACAAAATCCATAGTAACATGTTCCCACTTCCATTCCGGAATCTCTAACGGTTGAAGCAATCCTGCAGGCCTTTGATGTTCAGCTTTAACTTGTTGACATGTTAAGCACTTGGATACATAATCCGCTATCTCCCTCTTCATATTATTCCACCAAAAGTGTTGCTTCAAATTCTGATACATTTTAGTACTCCCGGGATGAATAGTATACCTTGATTTATGGCCTTCATCAAGAACTTGGCGTTTAACCCCATCAACATTAGGTACACACAAACGACCCCTGAAAGTTAATACCCCTTCAGAACTGAGTGAGAAATCCTCAAATTTACCTTCCTTGATTTTATCCATAATCTTTACCAATTCCGGGTCATCCTTCTGAGCTTCCTTTATTTGTTGAACTAAAGTTGGAAATACTCGAATGTTCGCAAAAATAGCCCCATGCTTTGATTCATAAGGACTCCAATCTCGAGCATCCTCCAACATCTTCCATTCCCGCACCATTAATGAAGCTACATAAGACTTCCGGCTAATCGCATCAGCTACCACATTTGCCTTGCCCGGATGATAGGAAATTGTACAATCGTAATCCTTCAATAGCTCCATCCATCTTCGTTGTCTATTATTCAACTCTTTCTGGGAGAAAAGATATTTCAAACTCTGATGATCTGTGAAAATCTCAAACTTTGCTCCATAAAGATAATGTTTCCATTTGTGTAATGCAAAGACAATAGCTGCAAGCTCCATGTCATGGGTAGGATAATTCTGCTCACTCAGAGTCAACTTCCTCGAAGCATATGCAATCACCCTTCCATTCTGCATTAATACACACCCGAGGCCTTCTTTAGAAGCATCACTATAGATTACCAAATCCTCATTACCATTAGGTAGGGAGAGAATAGGAGCTGTAGTCAATCTCTTCTTCAACTCTTCAAAACTAACTTGGCACTTTTCATCCCACACATAAGGAATATTCTTTCGAGTCAACTGAGTCAAGGGAGTTGCAATCTTAGAAAACCCCTCAATGAACCTTCTGTAGTACCCAGCTAACCCCAAGAAACTTCGAATTTCTGTAACTGATTCTGGCCTCCTCCAATTCACAATAGCCTCAACTTTGGATGGATCAACTGATATACCTTTATTCGAAATCACATGCCCAAGAAAAGATACTTCATTGAGCCAAAAAGCACACTTACTGAATTTAGCAAACAACTGCTTCTCACGAAGAATAGATAAAACCATTCGCAAATGCTGTTCATGCTCTTCCCGGGACTTGGAATAAACCAGAATATCATCAATAAATACAACCACGAAGGTATCAAGATAAGGTTTGAAGACCCTATTCATCATATCCATAAAAATAGCCGGAGCATTAGTCAACCCGAAAGGCATAACAAGAAACTCATAATGGCCATATCTACTACGAAAAGCAGTTTTAGAAATGTCTTCAGAACGAATTTTCAACTGATGGTACCCACTCCTCAAGTCAAGTTTTGAAAAGACAACTGACCCTTGAAGTTGATCAAATAAATCATCAATATGAGGAAGCGGATATTTATTCTTTATAGTTACCTGATTCAGCTTTCTGTAGTCAATACACAGCCTCAAGGACCCATCTTTCTTTTTAACAAACAATACTGGAGCTCCCCACGGGGATACACTAGGACGAATGAATCCTCGATCAAGTAACTCTTGCAACTGAACCTTCAACTCTTTCAATTCAGCTGGGGCCATTCTGTAAGGTGCCTCAGATATAGGAGCCGTACCTGGAAGTAAGTCAATACAGAACTCTATTTCCCGGTCAAGAGGCATAGCATATTCAGAAGAAAATACATCTGAAAATTCTTTAACAATAGGCACATCCTCAATATCAGGAACCCTTTTAGTAGTATCCAAAATACTAGCCAAATACCCCGCACAACCACGGTTCAACAACTTTCTAGCCTTCATATAAGAAATAATTCGAATCTCTCTACCCCAAGGAACAGTTTCAAAAGAAAATTTAGGAACATTTGGGATAGAAAATGTGACCACTTTATTAGCACAATCAACAGACGCATGATATTTACCCAACCAATCCATACCCAAGATAACATCAAAATCTTGTAATGGTAAGATAACTAAATCAGCGGGTAAAACATGCTCACGTATATGCACATCACAAGAATGCAACACCTCATTGGTCACCAAACACTCCCCTATAGGAGTTGACACCTCTAACACATAAGGTAGAGATTCAGAAGACTTATGCAATCGAGAAGCAAAATGCAAAGACACATAAGAATGCGATGAGCCAGGGTCTATAAGTGTACGTGCCCTCAAACTAGACACAGAAATAATACCTCCTATCACATTAGAGGACTCCGAAGCCTGTTGCTGAGAAATGGCAAAAACACGACCCTGAACCTTAGGCTTGCCTAAGGAATCCCTCTTCTGACCCTGAGAGGACCCAACCACACTTCCCGATGCTTGCATCCTATACTTAGGGAAATCCCTCTGAAAATGTCCTAACTGACCACAGTTCAAACACTTGCCCTGCTTCTTCCAACATCTCTCTTCTGAATGCCCTTCTTTCTGACAATAATTACAAACTCCTCTACTCTGACTCCCTGAAGTATTACTTTGATTTCTGTTACCTGACTGTCTTTGAGAAGACCCTTTAAATTGTGAAGATCCACCTTGATTTCCTCTACTCTCACCACGTGGTTGTTGCCTAACTTGCTTCCCAGCGCCTAACAATTCCATTTTCCTTTTATGTTCCTCAATGTCATGCTCCACCTGGTAAGCTCGATCCACTGCATCCTGAAAATCTTGCAACTTATGGGATACTAGCTGAGTTCTAATCACGGTTTTCAAACCTTTCACAAACCTTGTAGCCTTCCTCTCCTCAGTTGCCACTAGGTGAGTACAATACCTGGACAACTCTGAGAATTTAGCGGAATACTGAGCAATTGACATAGAACCTTGCTCCAAGTTAAGAAATTCCATCTCCTTCCTGTCTTGATCTACTCGAGGAATGAAGTGTTCTTTAAACTTTCCCAGAAAATTCTCCCAAGTATAAGGCACATGAGTTTCATCCCATTTTGTTTTCAAAGCTTTCCACCAATGCTCAGCCGCTCCATTCAGTTTATAGGTAGCAAACCTGACTTGATCTTCCTCCGAACATCTCAAAGCATCAAAGATCTTTTCCATCGATTCAATCCATCTTTCAGTTTTAGATACATCGGGTTCTCTATCATACTCCATAGGCTTCATTTTCAGAAACTGTTCTAGGCCATATCTTGGTGGTACCTGTTCTCTTTCTTGCCTCTGATCATTTATAGTTTTCATCGCTGCTTCGAACATTCCCTGAAACATAATTCGAGCCTCTTCTCTGGCATCCCCTTGCCCCGAAGAGCCGGCCTGATCTCCGTCAGTTTCACCCATTTTTAATGAATACCTGCATCAAACACTCAACGTTACTCACTCTATAATCTACTACCCTCCTAGGTCATTTAGTCATTCTAGACCATCTACAACCTAGCTCTGATACCAACTGTCGTGCCCCAGACCCGTGGTCCTACTTGGCCCCACGCTCGGGACACGATTGGAAGACGTTATAAAATCTTTTTAGAAAATTTTTCGAAATATACTTTTAGAAAGTTGAACAAAACACACTTGAAGTTCAAAGACTTCACTTAACTTGAAACAAACTTTTACAAACACTTTCACAACGAAGGTACTTAGCCCGAAGGCTTACAAACTTTTAAACAAATTTACATACATCAACATTTACCAAAATAGATGTGACCATAAGAAAGTACGGGTACTCTACCCCAAAGGGTTTACATTTACATAATGTAACCTTGAACAAAACAATTCCCAACTCTTACCAAACCAACGTCCTCCCGTGCCGAGTGTCCTATCCCCTGGACCCGCCTTTATCTAAAACAGTAAACGAATAAGGGTGAGAATAAATCTCAGTAAGCTACTAAAATGCAACTACGTTACATGCTGATATGATGATCATAAAGAAACTATATCAACAAGTAAACATATAGCATATAACATCAACTCATATATCACATTGATCACATAGCCCACACTCCGGTGGATACCAAAGCCAAGGTTTACCCAATAACCATAACTGATGAGAATACCATCTGAGAAACCCATCAGAGAAAACCATCTGAACAGCATAAATAGCTGAAGCCGTCGGGATCCCGAAAACCAAACCATAACCAATAGAACCAAGTAACCAGAGAGGGAAATATGACACAAAGTCATAACCCAAATACTCACCAAAGGGAGCAATTCATCCCATCCAAGGCCAATCTGGACTGGGGAAACTAGAAGGCACAGTGGACACCTTATAGTGAACTTGGCTTATGTGCCACTATAATTCTTCCACCGCCTGACTCACAAGCTCCAATAGAAAACCTTATAGTGGACTTACCTGTACCACTATAATTCTTCCATTGGCTGACTCCACAACAAGACCAGCTGGACTTTTAACAAGAAGCACAGTAATGAATACTTGCTAAACAAAACCCGGGGCATTTGATCCAAGAAGGAATTAAGCCAAAACATCACAAGATGCACACGAAAGATTTCTCATAAAGAGTCCATAATAAGGACATTTAGTCACAACCCAATCTTTTTCATTAACGACATAAAAGTCATACACATTCATGTTTAAGTCATAAACAACCCTAAGGATCACACAAACATTTGCCCTCTTATACCCAACTTGATCAAAACTATCAAACCTTGGAAACAGGGGGGATGCGCACGCCTCACCCCATAGGGTGCGCGCGCCTCCCAGGACCAGAAACTCACTATGTTTGGTTCACTTAAGGGTGCGCGCGCCTCATCCAAAGGGATGCGCACGCCTCCCTTCTCCAGTCAATTTTTGCCTAAGTTGGTGACAATGGATGCGTGCGCCTCCTTATAGAGGGTGCGCGCGCCTCCTCCTATATTTGGGCCAAATCCCAGGTTCTTTCCTTAGCTCATCTTTTACTCCTTCCGTCCCACAAGTATAACACATATGCTACACAACTTAAGTAACTTTCATTAAGGATACAAATTGCATTCCCAAACCATTACAACACTCAGCTCAAACCAAGTCTATATACTCCATTTGTCCCAAAATTACAAGTATAGCAAATATTACCCAAATCACAAAATTAACAAGTAGGAGTATCATATATAGCATCTATGACTATTTTAACATTTAAAGGGGAATTAGTAACTTACCTAGTTCCGGAGAAAGTACCGCTGAAATAAGTTTTGTTCGGCTAGAAATGACCTACTCGATGCCCTGATCATTTTTATATAATTAGTTTTTAAAACGGGTAAGTAAATAAAAAGAATTAAATCGAAATGGGTCGAACTTACCTTTTTCTCCTAACCCTAACTGATACGAGGAATGTTGCAGAAGAAAGTTTTGCACAGTGAAGGAAAGAAAGAAAGGAAAGTTTCCTTTAATATCTTACCCATTTTTTACATTTTGGTCACCCAACTTCTAAAGTTAACCCTTTAGCCCCTAAACTTACATTTTCAACTAGGACCCTAAAGTTTCAACTTGATAATTTAACTCCTTTAATCATTATTTTTACTAGCTAAGTAAATAACACAAATAATCAAGTATGATATGCAAATCATAAAATTTGATGCAACACATAAAATGCACATATAAGTCAAATAAAAATCCCCAAAAATATAAAATAAATAGGGACGGGTTTTGGGGTCGCTACAATATTAGCTGATAAACTATAACTAATGACATTCTTTTCCTAAAATCTGAAGTCATGGGCATTCATGCTCAGCGCTATACTTTTTTGAGCTCGAATTAATGAGCCCAACACAAGTTTGAGCTAAATCGAGCTGAACTAGAACTACATCACCAGTTGCATAAGGATAAATCTAATAGTTACACTAATTTGTAACTATTACAATGATTTAGCTTTTTGTTCTGATTAGTATATCTGATTTAAGTAATATATGTCCTAACTCTTATGACTAAGGGGGTATAATTTTGAGTCTTTATTGTTCCATAATTAGTTTCACAACATAATGTTCTTATGTTTGGAATTGTTAGTAAACTATTGGTAGTTCAAAGCTAAAATTGTGTTTCTTATTTGGATGCAGTAGCTTTTTATAAGTTAAAATTGTATTTAGTCTTGCCTTCGAGAGATGGATAGTGGAATCAACCAGTGGTGGATTGTGTTTCTAAAACTGGTATGAATTATAAAGTGTTGCTTAAACTGGTATTTTGACATTGAAATGGGTATTGTTTGGTTAGTTTTATGAGAATCATTAACAGAGCTAGTCGGTACCATTATGGAGTCTTTTTGTTTTAGGAAAATCCTAGAGATTTTAAATGAGGGTTATATATATTCGTTTGTAAATGGGAAGCCAGCTGGGATTATGTTTATGTACCCATCCATCCCAAAAAATGAGTGGATTTCTCTCAGTTACAAAAGGGACAAAAAAATAGAGATTGAGCTCTTGCTGGGATTATGTTTATGTTTATGCTGCTACTTGGGAAGCCAGCTGGGATTATGTTTACATCCATGTTTTGTTGTTCTAATTAGTTGTATTTTCACTTGCAGGTTCATAGTTAGCATTGGAAGCATTACAATCCAACATGGTGGAGGCTTTGTTTTGTGTGCATCTTTTGGTGTTTGTAATTACTATGTGTCGATGACACAAAACTTGTTATGTACTTTTGCCACAGAACTTATCTACTTTTCTTTGTTATGTTAAAAACTTGTTAGGTTTTTACCACATATATTATGTAATTAGTATGTGTCGATGACACGTTGTCATGTGTACATATATATATTATGTATCTTTTGGGAATGAAGTTTGTCAATACATGTTAATTATCATGTCAATTAATTTTTTATATAATATTTTTTTTTATTTAATTGTATATATATTACTATTAGTAATCAATATTAATACATAACAACAGCCGTTACATTAGGTGTGCATCTAATTTTTGGCGTTACATTAGGTATTCAACTACTTTTTAAATTGGCGTTGCATTAGGTACTCATCTACTTTTTGGCGTTGCATTAGGTGTTCATATAGTTTTAAAATTGGCGTTGCATCAGGTATTTACCTAATGCAATGCCAAAGCTCTGGCGTTACATTAGCTTACTATGTCGTTGCATTAGACCTAATGCAACGCAAGAGAATGCAACAGCCATTTGGCGTCACATTAGGCCTAATGTAACGGTTTTGGGCCCTAATGCAACGAAAATTGGAGTTACATTAGCTCAGAAATGTAGTAGTGACCACAAAACAACTACAAAAGAACCCTCAAACACAAACAACTCAAGCAAACTAAGCACTTCAAAACCAACTCTACACAACAACTCAAATCAACAAAAAGAAAAGTCTCCCCTTGGAGGTAAAGGAAGCACAACTCACCAACCTGAACTAGATAAGGAGGTAAGAATCATCATTTGTAAGTATAAGATGTAAGAGATGTAGAAAACATATGTGTTTAGTTTGGGGTCTAGCCTTTAGAATGGCTAGACTCCCATGTTCTTCCATGTAATCCATGTTTAAATCTTGTAATGACCATGTTTAAATTGTTATAAATGTTCCAACCTCTGGTCTAATATGTATATATGTGTTTCATGTATATCATGTGTTCATATCTTAGCTTGAAATTGAGTCAATCATGTTGAAATCTTGTATTGTTCTTCAGTGTTCATAATCTGTCCACTTTTGCTTCTTCCATGTTTATCCACATTTTGGCTGATGCTTGTCGATAAATAGCCTCATGATAATGTTAATAACATGTTAGGATAGAACCATGCTCAGTTACAAGGTCTCATCCCATGTTTTGAAGTTTGTTTCCATGCTCCATGTCTGCTGTCCAGTGTATTCTGTTTTTGACCACTCTGCCTTTCCATGCTATAAACATGAATTAAACTTGATTTATGGGTTTGAGTCAAAAACATAATACACTAGACAGCAGGCATGGAGTATGGAAACAAATTTCGAAACATGATCTAAACATGGGATGAGACCTTGTAACTGAGCATGGTTCTATCCTAACATGTTATTAACATTATCATGAGGCTATTTATCAACAAGAATAAGCCAAAACGTGGATAAACATGGAAGAAGCAAAAGTGAACAGATTATGAACATTGAAGAACAATCAAGATTTCAACATGATTAACTCTATTTCAAGATTAAATATGAAAACATGATATACATGAACACACATATATACATATTAGACCAGAGGTTGGAACATTTATAACATTTTAAACATGGTCATTACAAGATTTAATTTAAACATGGATTACATGGAAGAACATGGGAGTCTAGCCATTCTAAAGTCTAGACCCCAAACTAAACACATATGTTTTCTACATCTCTTACATCTTAGACTTACAAAAGATGATTCTTAGCTCCTTACCTAGTTTAGGTTGGTGAGTTGTGCTCCCTTTACCTCCACGGGGAGACTTTAATTTTTTTGTTATTTGAGTTGTTGTGTAGAGTTGGTTTTGAAGTACTTAGTTTGCTTGAGTTGTTTATGATTGAGGGTTGTTTTGTAGTTGTTTTGTGGTGGGGTAGTGGTGGTTGAGTGGTGGAGTGATGAATGTAGCAAGAAGACTTGGAGAGAGTTGGAGGAAGTGTTTGGATGGAATGTAAGTAATGTGTTATGTTGGGTTTCGTAGCCTCCATGTATAGCGGAATTAAACATGAAGAAACCCTAGCCTAGATCCATTAAGAACAATAATTTATAAAGCATAAGATAATTTAGGACTAACCCTTGTAGTTCAAATCTTCAATCACGGACTATGATACTAAGCAAAGTATCCTCTATTGGTGATCCACACTTAAACGGATCCAAGAACACTTTCTTGGACTTGATTGCTAGATCCCTTGGCTTGAAAACTTGAAGAACACCTTCTTCTCTTTGGAATAATAAATCCCTCTTGATATGTGTATTAATCTCTCTCTAAGAAAGCTTTGTGATTTCTTGAATCATCAACTATGTAACGACCCTAAAACCCGTCCCTATTTATTTTATATTTTTGGGGATTTTAATCTGAACTTATGTGTGCATTTTATGTGTTGTATCATATTTCATGACTTGCACATATTGTCTGATTAAATGTGTTATTTACTTAGTTAGTAGTAATAATGGTTAAAGGAGTTAAATGATTAAGTTGAAACTATAGGGTCCTTATTGGAAATATAAGTTCAGGAGTTTAAGTGTTGAAAATTAAACTAGAGTGACCAAAGTAGAAAATGGGTAAAAACATTTATATGCTTATCCTTCTCTTCCTCTCTCTCTGTGTTCACAAACTTACATCAAACTTTCCTACGTTTCTCCTAGGGTTTGAAAGAAAAGGTAAGTTCATCCTAGTTTAATTTATGTCTTTTTATTTACTACTCCGTTTTAAAATCTAATTATATAAAAATGATCAGGGTGTTGAGTAGGTCATTTCTACCTGATCAAAACATATTTCTGCGATACTTTTCCCCAAAATAGGTAAGTTAATAATTCCCC
Organism: Campanula takesimana; assembly: GCA_026119855.1. NCBI lineage: Eukaryota > Viridiplantae > Streptophyta > Magnoliopsida > Asterales > Campanulaceae > Campanula > Campanula takesimana. The sequence continues at coordinate 785,522 of JAOWBW010000258.1, forward strand.
TTTAAATGTTAAAATAGTCATATATGTTATACTTGATACTTGTGATTGTTATTTTTGTGATTTGGATGATTTTTGTGATACTTGTAATTTTGGGACAAAGGGAGTATTTGGAAAGTTGGTTTTTAACTGGTAAAGGAAGTATAAGTGTGTTCCTAAGTGTGTTTCCTGGGTTCCTTTGGTTAAGGTTTATGTAAGAGGTAAGGTGTGTGTTAGTACTTTTGGGACGGAAGGAGTAGGTAAAGAACTAGGTTCAGTTTTGGCCCAAATCGGGTACCGAGCGCCCGCTTGGTGGGCATCGAGCGCCTGCTCGCTAGCCTTTGGACCGCCCACGCGCGCATGAGTTGAGCGCCCGCTTACCTTGTGTTTCATGACCAAAATCCATGTTGACCTGGAGCGCCCGCTTGGTCCTTGCCGACCTATTCAGATGTCGAGCGCCCGCCCAATTTAATGTGAGCGCCCGCTCACCCCTGTTTTCAGAAATCCTCCTTTTGTTTGATTAAGACTAGGATGTATTCTTGGTCTAGGTTTTGGGTACTATTCTAGTTGACTTAAATGGTCATTGTGGAACACTCTAGTGTTTGAAATTGGTTCCTTTGTGAACAAATGTGTTATGGAATGTGAATAAGTGTTAATTGGGTATTAATGAACATCTTATGGTGTGTTTTGGATTGGTGCATCTTTATGATGAGTTTTGTGTGGTTCCCTACTTTGGAATCATGCCCCGGTTGTGGTTTAAGCAAGTATTTATTATTGTGCTCTCGTGTAAAGTCCAGCTGGTACTTCTTGTTGTGATTTCAGGCAATGGTAGGGATTATAATGGCACAAAATCCAAGTTCATTGTAAGGCTTCTACCATTGGTTTCCCATTTTTAACCCCCTTCCTTGGGCCAAAGGTTGGGCACTTAGGGTTATGACTTGGTGTCATTTTCCCCCCGTTGTTGTTGTTGTTGTTTGGTTTATGAACCCATTTCAGCCCTTTGGTGCTGCTCAGTTGATATCTCTCAGATGGTTATATCTGATTCGAGAATCTTGGCTCAGTATCCACGTATGAGTGTTTATTTCCGCCTTATGTGTGGTATGATGGAGCGGCTTTGCCTCTCATGTTATGTGCTAAATGAATGTTTATTGACATTGTTCAATTATGAGTATCACTTCAGCATGTAACGTAGTTGCATTTTAGTAGCTTACTGAGATTTATTCTCACCCCGTTCCTTGTTTATTTGTTTTCCTTAGATAAAGGAGAGCCCAAGGGATAGGTCACTTCACAAGGGAGGACGTCGAGGTGGTGATTTTGGGTAACACATTTTAAGACATGTGTTATGTAAAGGCTACATTATGTAAATGTATAACCTTTTGGGTAGTGTACCCGTGACTTCATCTTTGTATCACCTATTTTTGGAACATGTTGGTGATTTGTAAATTTATAAGTAAAGTGTGTAAGCCTTGTGGCTAAGTACTTTGGGTTGTGAAAGTTTGGTTGTGTGAAATGAAATCAAGTTTCAAGTGAATGTGTTTGGTTATATGAAACTTTTATGAAAGTACATTTCAAAAATATTTCCTAAAATGTTTTATGACGTCTTCCGTGCGTGTCCCGAACGTGGGGCCAAGTAGGACCAGGGGTTGGGGCGCGACAAACTAGGTCTCAAAAACCCGGATACACATATTTATACTGGGGTAGGTCTGATTCCTTTAGGGTTTAGGACTTTTTGGTGCACAAGAAATTTCCTAAAACTGAACCAGTTCGTAACACAAGCCGTACGGCTCCAGCCTAGGCGTACGCCGCCTTGGCCGCCGTACGGTCGCCGTTCCCGCATTCCTTTTATTTTAAGCCTTTTTAATTATCTGTTCTGCGTGTGTGACCCAATAGGATTATACTAAGTTGCCAACGGGTTTGACCAGTCAAAGCCCGTAAGTCATAATTAGATTCTAGCAAACCTTTTATGACTACACAAATAGTATAACTTTGTAGCCCAAAGTTTATCCTCTATAGTACAAGTCACAATCCCTTTGTCCACGATGTCTATTGAACACAAGTCATGGTCTAAGGTCAACTTGTCTTTGTTCAATGCTTTCTCGTTTCCGAATATATTGATTAATTCAAATGTCTTGATCTCATCAATCCATTTGGGTTCGGCCAAACACTTTCATCAATATCATTCTACGAGAGGCCTAAGCTTGACATCTCTCCGAAGAGGGACAAATCCATTTGTCTTATTATTCTTCCCTACTTGAATCCGATCATGCCAATCATATCCTTTATAACTACCCGGTTAAAGGTAGCGTTTGAATATGTCAAACACAATGTTCATCAAGTGGAAGACTATAATAACTTCATGTCAAAGGATTCAAATGAAATAACTACCATGAGATTTATTTAGGACAATGATCATGACATAAATCTCATCTAGCGGGTCATGTCCAGTACCTTGTTCCAAACAAGTACCCATAAGTCTAACATAAGCATCCCATGATTATTTAGACTTATACTAGTGCTTCATAAGTACTAGGGACGGTGATTATTATAAACAAAACATGTAACAATAATAATAATCAAACATCTATTTATTAAATGAATAAAACGATAACAAATATACGTTCCAATAACGTGCCTAGGGCATATACACCAACAATCTCCCACTTGCACTAGGCCCACTCTCCAACGTATCTAATACCCATGGACCTAACATGACCATCATGTTTAGCTTGTGAAAGACTCTTTGTTAGTGGATCTGCTATGTTATCATCAGTTGGTACTCTGCATATTTTAATGTCCTCCCTCTCCACGATTTCTCGAATGAGATGAAAACGTCTAAGTATGTGTTTGGATCTTTGATGTGATGTTGGTTCCTTTGCTTGGGCAATAGCACCATTATTATCGCAATAAAAGTCTATTGGATTAGCAATGCTAGGAACCACCTCAAGTTCTCCAATGAACTTCTTGATCCAAAACAGCCTCCTTCGCAGCATCCGATGCAGCTATGTACTTGGCTTCAGTTGTTGAATCAGCTACTTTACTTTGCTTAGAACTCTTCCAGCTTACAGGACCACCATTTAACATAAACACAAATCCAGATTGCGATCTACTATCATCCTTGTCGGTTTGGAAGCTTGCATCTGTGTAACCCCTTACAATGAGATCATCTTCCATACCTCCATAGATCAAGAACGATTCGTTAGTCCTTTTCAAGTACTTTAGAATCGACTTGACGGCTATCCAGTGACTTTCATTGGGGTCGGATTGCTATCTACTCGTCATGCTCAAAGCATACGATACATCCGGTCTAGTGCAAATTATGGCATACATGATGGATCCAATTGCGGATGCATATGGGATTCCATTCATTCTCTCACGCTCATCAGTTGTCTTAGGACACTGATTCTTGCTAAGAGTTACACCATGTAACACTGGCAAATTTCCTCTCTTAGAGTTTTCCATGCGGAATCTCTTTAGGACTTTGTCAATGTATGTACTTTGACTTAAGCCAATAAGCTTCTTTGATCTATCTCTATAGATCTTAATACAAAGGATATATGCGGCTTCTCCCATATCTTTCATTGCGAAACATTTACCTAACCAAGTCTTCACAGACTGAAGTGTAGGAATATCATTTCCAATGAGTAATATGTCATCCACATATAATATTAGAAACACCACTATGCTCCCACTAATTTTCTTGTACACACAAGGTTCATCTTCGTTCTTGATGATGCCAAACTCTTTGACTGATTCATCAAAACGGAGATTCCAACTCCTTGAAGCTTGCTTCAATCCATAAATGGATTTCTGCAACTTGCATAATTTGGAATTTTGCACAAAACCTTCGGGTTGTGTCATGTACACATCCTCTTATAGATTTCCATTTAGGAAAGCGGTTTTGACATCCATTTGCCATATCTCATAGTCATAATATGCTGCTATGGCAATCAAAATTCTGATAGACTTGATCATTGCTACAGGTGAAAAAGTTTTATCATAGTCTACACCATGAATCTGCCTATAACCTTTCGCTACAAGTCTAGCTTTGTAAGTATGTACCTTTCCATCCATGTCAGTCTTCTTCTTGAAGACCCATTTGCATCCTATGGTTTTTACACCTTCGGGTGCATCAATCAAGTTCCAAACTTGATTATTTTTCATGGATTGTAATTCAGATTCCATGGCTCCAAGCCACTTATCCGAATCAGGAGATGACATCGCCTCTTCATAGGTTGTGGGTTCATCACTTTCAATGATTTCCACATCATTACTTTTCGTTACAAGAAATCCATATCTCTCTGGTTCGGACCGTATCCTATTAGATTTGCGAGTTACTTGTGTACTTTGAACAGGTTCCACAACTCCTTGTGGGACTTGCTCTTGTTCCACCATCGGTTCAATGTTATTTTCGGGTTCTCGAATTTCTTCAAGATTTATTTTACTCTCACTAATTCTTTTGGAAAAAAACTCTTTCTCTAGAAAAGTGCCGTCACGAGCAACAAACACTTTGTTCTCCGTGCGGTTGTAAAAGTAATATCCTTTAGTTTCCTTAGGATATCCCACGAAAATACATTTATCTGATTTAGGTGTGAGTTTATCTGAGACAAGTCTCTTTACATAAGCTTCACAACCCCAAATTTTCATGAAAGAAACACAAGGTTTATTTCCACTCCATATCTCATATGGTGTCTTTTGAACCGATTTACTTGGAACTCTATTTAGTGTGAATGCAGTGGTTTCTAATGCATGACCCCAAAAGGACAATGGAAGATCAACTTGACTCATCATAGATCGAACCATATCTAATAAAGTTTGATTTCTCCTCTCGAACACACCATTCCATTGTGGTGTTCCGGGTGGAGTTAATTGTGAAACTATTCCACAATTCTTTAGATGATCATCAAATTCTTGGCTTAAATATTCACCTCCTCGATCTGATTGAAGTGCCTTAATAGTTTTGCCAAGTTGATTTTGTACTTCATTTTGAAATATTCTAAATATCTCAAATACTTCACTTTTGTGTTTTATTAAATAGATATATCGATATCTACTCAAATCATCGGTGAATGTTACGAAGTATTGAAATCCTCCCCTAGCATTACTACTTAATGGTCCGCATACATCGGTATGTATTAGGCCCAATAAATCGCTTGCCCTTTCACAACTCTTAGTAAAAGGTGTCTTAGTCATTTTTCCAAGAAGACACGACTCATAAGTATCATATGATTCAAGATCATGTGATCCTAAAAGTCTGTCCCCATGAAGTTTTGAGATACGATTCTCATTAATATGACCAAGACGGCAATTCCATAGATAAGTATGATTTACATCATTAGGTTTAGATTTCTTATTTATATGATAGACATTATTTTCATTCTTGACATCAAGGATATAAAGACCATTAAATGAACTTGCAATACCACAAAACACATCATTTAAATAAATAGAAAACTTCTCATTCTCAATAAGAAATTTAAATCCTTCTTTATCCAAACAAGAAATTGAAATAATATTCCTACTTAAATCCGGTACATAATGGCAATTGTTCAAAACAAGTATTAATCCGGTAGGTAAAATAACTTTATAAGTTCCTACGGCTAATGCAGCAACTCTTGCTCCATTCCCCACACGTAGGTCCACTTCACCATCTTTAAGTAGTCTCTTATTCTTTAGTGCCTGCACATTTAAACAAATGTGAGATCCACATCCGGTATCCAATACCCAAGAACTAGTAGTAGAAAGGAGTATATCTATCATATAGATACCTGAAGTCGATGCAGTCCCACTGCCCTTCTTCTTCTTTTGCTCTTCCATATAAGCCTTGCAATTACGCTTCCAATGACCTATTTCATGGTAGTGGAAGCAAATCGCATCCTTTTGAGTATCAGGTTTTGCCTCATTAGCCTTGACAACTTTTGTCTTGCTAATCTTGGGTTTGACAACCTTTTCCTTACCCCTTACCTTGGCACTTTTGCCCTTTCCATGATTTATCAGGAGCACGGGAGAACCCTTCTCCCCTATCTTCTTGTCCGCAGTTTTTAGCATGTAATGCAACTCGGAGAGACACTTATTCATTGAATGCATGTTAAAATTCATCACAAAATGATTATAACTCTTAGGAAATGAATTAAGAATGAGATATGTGGCTAGCTCCAACGGAATTGGATAGCCAAGTTTCTCAAGATGCTCAACATAACCCTTCATTTTAAGAAGGTGAGGACTGACTTGTTGCCCTTCAGACATCTTGCAAGATGCGAATGCAACAATCGTGTCATACCTTTATTGTCTTGCTTGCTCTTGGAACATGTCTTTTAACTCCATGCCCATCTCATAGGCTTCCAAAAGTTCCAAACTTTGTTGGAGTTTAGCACACATGGTCGAGAGAATCAGACAACTCACATCTCTAGAATCATTCTTATGTTTCTTGTTAGCGTCCTTATCTGCCCTTGAGGCAGTAGCAAAGGGTTCTTCAGGGAGGGGCGTATCAAGAATGTACAACTTGTCTTCTTGCCTTAGAACAATTCTTAGGCTACAGATCCAATCCATATAGTTAGTACCACTCTCTTGAAGCTTTTCCTTCTCAAGGATTGTTCGCAATGAAATTGATTGTGTGTTTGTTGTCATTTTCTACAATTATGCAAAATTTTAACAATTAATAAATACCAACAAATTAAAGAGATAATTATTGCATTTTATAAATGCTCCCACTAAAATTATATAACCTTCTTATACAAACAATGCATAATATAATTCAATGGACTAAGATCCAACTTTAATTTAATTTTAAGTCCGCTTTGGCGATACTGCTCAAAATCAAATTAATTAGGTAGAAAACTCTTGTCAATCATATCATATATGACTCTTAGATCTTTTATGAGATCCTTTTAGAAATCTAATTTCCAAAAACATGTTTTAATCTCATCTTGTGCTTTAGGCCCAAAACTCTTTTGATAGCCTAATTAAGTCTAACCATTTTAAACGTATGGGAATCACTCTTTCGTCATCTTGCTCATAGATGGAATAGAATTAATGCACCTCGCTTTGGCAGAGCCCACATAAAACTACCCAAATATTTACAAGTGTTTTAATCATGGATAAGCACAAAAACTTAATTTTTAATCATGAAGGTTCAACACACATATAAGTTAACTAATCTCATCAATTAACTAAAGCCTTTTAATGTGATTTAATTGTGTTAGTTTACGGGATAAATTCTGAATACCTATTTAATTTAGAAACCAACAAAGAACTTGGCTCGGCCGAACTAAGCATACCATGACCTCGTAATAACGTAAGTCAAATGCAACCACAATTCCGAGCAAGTCTTTCTTAGTTCTAAATTACATGAATCTACATGAATACAAGAGTTCATGAGAATAGTCCATATGGCCGAACTAAGCATTCCATGACCTCGTAGTAACGTAAGTCAAATGCAACCACAATTCTATATGCATCTTTTCTCTTCATCTCGTTTTTCACGTATCATCAATCTATTGTAGACCCTTGGCAATCTAAACTCCTTTAGATTCTAAGTCCCACAATTTTCTGGACTTTCTTGAATTGACATCAAAATTTACAGGAAACACGGCTTCAAAAACCAGCCATCTGAAACAAAGATTCAATTCTAGGTTTTGAGTCAACATCAATTTTTAGGAAACACGGTTTCATAAACCAGCCATCTGAAACAGAGATTTAACTCAGATCTGAATTCTGTAAACTCTTTACAAAATCCAGAAAACACCATAAAATAGAACAGGTTCTGGAATCGGACCAGGCGCCGTACGGCTCGCAGGCAGGCGTACGCCTCCTGTGCCGCCGTACGGAGCCTTTGATCAGAACGTCAGATTCTTCAAAATTTTACAAATTCGATTAACCCTAATTCCAATTTCATGCATAATCAGATTATCAAAACATGAATTTCCAGATTACGAATTTGAACAAATCTAATCAATAATATTAATAAACAATTTATTCAATTTATCAATTAGATCAAGATCATCAATAAGCATAATCAAATTATAAATTGACAATCTAAGCATGCGATTATACATATGAATCCAATAAATATTATAATCACATGTCCCATCATAAACATGCATACAATTTTTATATCTCATATAAATCTCAATCACATATTCATCTTATTATTATCATGCAAATCAAATAATCCAATTAAATAAATTTTAAGCTTGACAATTTTAAAATTATTGATCATTAACGGGGCTCTGATACCACTGTTGGGTTCATAGCCTCCATGTATAGCGGAACTAAACATGAAGAAACCCTAGCCTAGATCCATTAAGAACAATAATTTATAAAGCATAAGATAATTTAGGACTAACCCTTGTAGTTCAAATCTTCAATCACGGACTATGATACTAAGCAAAGTATCCTCTATTGGTGATCCACACTTAAACGGATCCAAGAACACTTTCTTGGACTTGATTGCTAGATCCCTTGGCTTGAAAACTTGAAGAACACCTTCTTCTCTTTGGAATAATAAATCCCTCTTGATATGTGTATTAATCTCTCTCTAAGAAAGCTTTGTGATTTTTTGAATCATCAACTAGGTCTCAAAAACCCGGATACACATATTTATACTGGGGTAGGTCTGATTCCTTTAGGGTTTAGGACTTCTTGGTGCACAAGAAATTTCCTAAAACTGAACCAGTTCGTAACACAAACCGTACGGCTCCAGCCTAGGCGTACGCCGCCTTGGCCGCCGTACGGTCGCCGTTCCCGCATTCCTTTTATTTTCAGCCTTTTTAATTATCCGTTCTGCGTGTGTGACCCAATAGGATTATACTAAGTTGCCAACGGGTTTGACCAGTCAAAGCCCGTAAGTCATAATTAGATTCTAGCAAACCTTTCAAGACATCACGTTCAATTATTTGCCAAGAGATAAGAACCGCTTTGCTGATGCCCTAGCTACCATAGCCTCACCAGTTGAGATGCCCAAAGGAAAAATGGTGAAACCCTTCAAAATTTCATGAAGGACCAGTCTGGCATACTATATGAACATAAAGATCAACGAAGTTCAAGATAACCCCCGTGGTACACAGACATCATGAACTTTCTCGACATCGGCACCTTCCCCGAGGACAGTAATGGGAAATCTCGAGTAGCATTACAAAAGCTAGCCGCCAGATATGTGTTGATTGGAAACCGAGTCTACAAAAGACATCATCAAGGGATCAATCTCCTATGCGCAAATGAGACCGAAGCATAAGAAATTATGCATGAAGTCCACGAAGGCGAGTGTGGACCCCACATGAATGGGATTATGTTAGCCAAGAAGATACTCCGTATCGGTTACTATTGGACTACAATGGAAAGGGACTGCATCGAGAAAGTCAAGAAATGTGCCAAGTGCCAGTTCCATGCTAATCTGCAACATGATCCTCCTTCACAATTGTACAACATGACCACACCTTGGCCATTCTCTTGTTGGGGCATAGATATCATTGGAAAAGTCCATCCTACAGGAAGCAACGGACAGTCATTCATTCTAGTGGCTGTGGATTACTTCACAAAATGGGTCGAAGCACAAGCTTACTGAGTTCTCAACGCCAAGAAAGTGGCCGAATTCGTGAAAAACAACATCATGTGCCGGTACGGTATTCCTCATGAGATCATCTCCGACAATGGCTCTCATTTTGAGAAAGAAATGGATGCACTTTTGGTTAACTACAAAATTACCAAGCACAAGTCATCCCCGTACCGTCCCCAAGCCAATGGAGCGGTCAAAGCAGTAAATAAGACAATCGAGGTCATCATACGAAAAATGGCTTCAACAGGAAGGGATTGGCCCGAAAAATTTCCACTAGCATTGTGGGGCTACCGTAAATCAATACGGTCAGCAACGGGAGAAACTCCATACTCATTAGTTTATGGTTCTGAAGCCGTACTCCCGGTCGAACTCGAGGTTCCTTCTCTACGGGTCTTACTCGAGAACCAAGTCAACGAGTTTGATTGGATGCAAAGTCGATACGAGCAACTAGCCCTACTCGACGAAAAGAGGTTAAGAGCGTTCGAACGCACAAGGGCTTACCAATAAAGAATGGCAAGGGCTTTCAACAAAAAGGTGAAGCCCCGAAACATCAAAGTGGGAGATTTGGTCCTAAGAAAACATCCTCCCAATGCCATGAATCCCCTTGGGAAGTGGGGTCCTTGATGGATCGGTCCTTATGTGGTCAAGAAGATACTAAGCGGAGGTGCGGTCCGGCTCGTAGACTTGGATGGTGATCAATTGCCAAAGGAGGTCAACCTCGACAAGCTCAAGAAGTTCTACGCTTAACAAATAAAGACCATTAAAAAAAAAATCGCTCGCTAGGTTGAAAACCCGCAAGGGCGGCCTAGGCAAAAATTAGAGCACGTGCAAAAAAGAAGCCCGCTAGATTGAAAACCCGAAAGGGCGGTCTAGGCAAAAAATAGGGTGCACACAAAAAAAATGGTCTTCATTTGTTTGAACTACGGAGACCTGAGCCTCTCTACGAGAGGAACGTAGGCAACCCTCGGGTGCGGTCTAAAACATAAATTATTACCCAATCATGTCATAACAAAATGCATTTTTTATTCAAATCTTTAAACATTCTTGCCATTACAATGGATCTTATTGAGCAATAAAAGACATTAAAACCTTAAATCCTAAACAAGTGGTCTATTTAATTGCAATCTTGGGGTACAAAGAAAAGTCTAATCTTTCTTCAGTTTAGGAACCCATTGTTTCTTGCTATAGCCTTTGACTTTCTTAGATGGGGGCAGAGCACTCTCGGAACCGCCAAGATGAGAGAAGACGCTAGGACAGGATGGAGCTTCATCAACAACCTTCCCCTTCCCTTTGCCTTTGTCAAAAGAAGCCTTAACCGGAGCCTTGTGCGGGCGCTTCCACAGATAAGGCGAGTTGACCTTACCTTTGCCTTTGCCTTTCTTATTATTCGGAAAATGGCGTGGCCTAGGGGCTTCAACACGAACCGCCGGTCTTAAAGGTTCGACAATAACATCGTTAGGCCTCCCCAAATGATCAAAGACACTTGGGCGTGCCTTCACAATAGGGACGGGAATTGACTTTTCACCCTCCGGGATGGACACTTTTACTTCGAAAGAGAAAGCCATGGGAGCCATCCTTAACAAGAATTTGGGGCTTAAATAAATGAGAAGTAGTGCAGAATATTTCTGTGTGACCAAACTGGTCGAATTGGGTTCAAATTTATAGCTGTTGGAGAATCCTGTATAGAAAGAAAGGGGCTGTAAATCAGTAGCCCAGACGCGGGCGCCTCCGCCTTTGAAGGCGCAACGCGCGCGCTTCCCATTCCTTCTCCCAGGCGCGCGCGCCTATGACAGACGACAAAACAGAACAGCCCTTGTCTGTTCAGCAGCAGCCCAGGCATTTCAACGCCTTCAACCTGCAACCAGTTCAGCAACAAAACAACATTCACCAGCAACACGTGGACACTTTGGGCACACATTTGTTTGTAAAGAGTCGACACATAAGATCGAGTCTAAATAAAACATAAAAAATGTAGACAAAATAGCTAGGATTGTAAATGTGTGCAAAATGTTATTACATGTTAAAAAATAAATTGTTCAGGCACTCATCCTCCCCAGTCTACTCCGAGTCATCACCAGCGGCACTTTGCGCACCCTCATCACCGCTCTCGGTCTCCTTATCATCAGACTCTTCTTCGGACTCTTCAACAACGATCTCATGACGGGCTCTTTGGCACTCTTGGCGATGAACTAGCACCTCCGCGGCTCAAGCTTGTTGGGTATGCTTGTCACTTAACCCTCCTACTTATGTTAGAATTGATTGATACCATCACCTGTGTTTATTTTAAGGACTTTAGGACCCTATGTAAGAAGTTTTGTAACTTCAATTTTTAGCTAAGTCCTCTTTATAGACTAGGCTTAGTATCTAGGGCTGAAGCTATAATTTCATGGTAAATAGAGCAAAGGCAAATCATGGTGAGCACTCCTCCCATGCGCAGTGCATCCCTTCATGCGCAGCGCATCACCTTCTGCGCACTCCATGCGCATGAATCTCATGCGCACTCAGACTTGCCTTAATTCTCACTTTCTGATCTTACCTTATGAAGCTTGGAAAGCGTCATAACAAGCTACGCTTTTGAATGAGCCAAATTTACTGATGTGGACAAACGACAAAACAAGAACACTCAGCACACACGAAGATGGAGACGCTCCCCTTGTTTGAAATTCAAATCTGAAGATAGCTGTCACTCTTGAAGATTTTTGAAAGCTGTCAACTTGATGTCTCCAACGGCTATAAAGGACAGCTGCGCGCCAATCACAAAGCGACAACACATAGTCCTTGCTCTGCTCCCCAACGGCTAGTTTTTGGAACTCAGCTATAAATAGCATGCTCATCCTCATTTTCCAAGCTGCTGGTGTGTTGCTTGAGAATTGCTTAAGATTTACTTCCAAAGAGAAACTTTGAAGATTTGAAGATTGCCTACAAGATTTCCAGATTTCTAAGATTAACCTTCATACCTTCATACTTCACCAAGCCCAGATCCTATAAAGCCTTTGTAACACCAGAATCTTATGCTCTCCATCTCATAGATTCAAAGAGCCCAGATTTCTGATACACACACACACCTCTTGAAGTTTCGATCTCATCGATCTTACTTCTAGAGATACACCGGTTATTGTCTAGGATTTTGTTCTTTCATAGATTATAGATCTTTGAGTTAGTTTTGTTCTACCTCGCTGTAACTTGTAAACTCTCTCATATAATAATATCTCCATTAGAAATCCAAGACTAACCATCTTGGTAGAGGACGTAGATCTTTTCCCGATCAAACCTCTCCAAATAGCTTATCTTTTGTTTGTGCTTTTCATTCTACATTTAAGCTTTACTCATATACTGTTTTGTTTGATCCTTGTAGATTGTCTTGCATTGTTCGAATTGTGTTTGTGAGCTTTTTGCCTTAGTTCCATCTTGCGCCTATCTTTAAGCTAAAACTTAGTACGTGCGTATTTACACTTCTGCGCATACTCCCTGCGCATAAGTGATATACTTACCCAAACTAAGAGTCGTGCGCATTCGCCATTGCTTTGCAAAAGGGTTTGAAAAGAATTTTTAAAACGCTATTCACCCCCCCCCTCTAGCATTTTTCATACCCTTGTTGCCCTTCTGGGACCAACAAAGCTCCTAATCAGTGACTACCTAGCCGACTGCACAACCTCATCAATATCCAGAGCAGCATTCCTGCAACCGCTCCCCATACCGCGAGCACCATGAGCCATACTTCTAACAGCTCTAGACACTGTCCCTACAGCTTCCCTGGTCAGGTTCGCCATGTCTCTGCACAGATCCAACACCTTCTCCTCCAAGTGGCGCAGCCGGCTCCGCATCCCCTTGTTTTGGCGGCCTACATACCTGTAAGCAGCCATGGGTACCTGTCACAGTAGAAACGGAAAACTATATCAGTATGCCGAGATAAAAGAGACTGGAACAGAAAATGGGTCATAATCAGAAATGTGCAAGAAAGGATACAGTCATACCACAGCCGTCTGGGTGGGGGGCTCCCTCTCCGGTGACATCTCCTCTGGGACTATCTCCCTCTGCTCCTCAACAATCCTAAAGTTTGAGTACCTATAGTACGAAGGAGGCAGAGGATGATCAAAACAATAACCTGCATCCGTGGGGTAAAACTGTGCAGAAGTGGAGGGAGCGGCCTGTGTTCCCTGAGGGTCCGCATACATGAAACCCTGCATCAGATTGTTCGCCCTGAATAGGCCATAGTCCTGGAAAAGAAAGACAAAAGGGGTAGCATCAACCCCTGCCATATACCTGGCCCTATCATCATCAGACAGCGCGCCCCAGTTACGAGGGCAGAAAGGAGGGAACTCTGGAACCGCCGGCCTAGGCAGGTTATGATAATCCACCATCTGGCTCCCATACTGCTAGTATACCCTATCTCCTAAGTACATATCCATACACTCCACGGAACTCATCAGGAGCCTCAAGCGGGTATAAAACAGTGTATGCACTATGCTATCGTAAATCGACCTCCAGGGAAACAGTGACTGAAACACAGCCTCGGGCCTCAAGCCATCCAAATACTGCCCAGTTGAAATCAAGCTAATGGGGGCGGTGCCGGTCTTCACGTTTCTGGCCTTGTAAGACCACCGCGCACAGTTAGGATACAGGGGTTGTCCCTCCCGCTCGATCCTGAAGTCTCTCATGCCCAGAATGGCAAAAGCCCACAGCTGCAAACAGAAACAAAGACAAAAATTAAACACAGTCGAAAGTACAGAAAAGACCAAAGTTTGAAAAGAGACAGAATAATGGGTATACCTCCCAAGTAAGGGAAAAGCCAGTGACCGAGCTCTGAGTCGATCGGCTGGTCAAGTCCATACCCCAGTAGCATGCTGCCAGACTTGCTGCACCCCAGTTATACTGAGCGGCCTGGTCCAGATTAACCAGGAGGTCCAACAAGGACAAGGCAGCAGAACTTCCCCCATTCGCAAATAGGGTGTGAGAGAAAGCAAACCAAATGAAACACCGAGCCACCGCCTCGACCGTGTCAGCGGTAACTCCCCGAGACTCAGCCTCAAGGACTCTAAAATAAGTTCGGAACTTCCCCCAAGTCACTCGGGAGTTCTTCACCACAAGCTCAGAGTCAACCAAAGCCAACAACTCAGCAGGCGTCCTAGCAGTCCCGCTGACACCGTAAGGCACGGCAACCCCAGAGAAAGGCAAACCAGTCAGATCCGTAAAATCAGTTGGGGTGATAGTCACCTCCCCCATTGGCAAGTGGAAAGTATGGGTGGTATGCCACCATCGCTCCCTCAAGGCCTGAATCACATCAGGATTATTCTTCAGCGAGGGCAAACTCATGATAAAAGGACCGAAAAATGTAGCGGCCACCCGAGACCGTACATTCTTGGGCAGTTTCTTCCACACAGAAATGGGTGCTTGAGCCCCTCCTCAGATCTTGGTCAGACGGTTCCAACTCTGAAAAGAAACAAAAAGGACAAAGAAAATTTTGTCAACATAACGGCTAGAAAATGGCCCAACCCAACATAAAGAGTTCAACAAAATCACTACGTGCAAACAAGTGTGTGAACATGCAAATGGGTGCCCAGGTATTCCTTTCACAACAAATCAACAAGAGCAACAACATGAAGCCATGATCAAAAGGGTTGCTGCAGCAGTATTACGGGCAACAATGACATAGCCACAAATGCAAAAAATCAACAAGGAAAGGAAAAATCCTTACCGATCTCGCGGAAACAAAGTGGGAAATATGAGTTTGGGACTCATAAGTCAGCTGTCTTGGGTCCATAGCCTCCACCCCGATCTCGGCTTCTTCACCCGCGGGCATCTCGAACGGAGGAGTTTGATGCGAGCTCGACATAATCTTACGCTAGATTGATCTCAAATCAACAAAGGAAACGTTTTGTGATGATTTCCTCGCGAAAATTTGACTCAGAATGCAGAGAGTTTGGGGAAATTTTGAACTTGGCCCGAACAGGATGAGCAGTTTCTGAATATAAATGCTGAACTTATACGCAAGGCGCGCGCCTCTCGCCACCCACCTGGAACGCGGGCTCATCCCACAACAATTCTCAGACACGCGCGCCCCCGTGCTGTGTCAGGCCCAGGTCCAAGTTCCCATGCAGGAATAAAAGCATCACATCAATGCCCCCTACTCTCATCCGAGTTTTCAGCTCCACCTTGGGGTATTTTGAGTACAAAAATTCCACAACGGACATCATTAAATCCGAAGGTTACAAAATTCAAGGTCAATCTCGACTTTTTTCCTCCCTCCAAAGGGAAAACATCTTTTCGGTCCGCAGCCAACTATGCCCGCACACCGCAAAATTCATGAAGTCAACAGCAGATACAGCTACAAACAGCAAATCGATCCATGGGGAACCGCTGAAATCACCACTCCTTAAGCAATATAACGGATTCATCAAGCGGATTCACTAACGGATTCGTCAACAGGGTTCACTAACGGACTCATTCAAGGGATTCACTAACGGATTCATCAAGCGAATTCACTAACGGATTCGTCAACAGGGTTCACTAACGGACTCATTCAAGGATTCACTAACGGACTCATTAAAAGGATTCACCAACGGATTCGTCAACAAGGGTTCACTAACGGACTCATTCAAAGGATTCACCAACGGATTCATCCAACGGATTCACCAACAGATTCGTCAATAAGGGTTCACTAATGGACTCATTCAAAGGATTCACTAACGGATTCATCCAACGGATTCACCAATGGATTCGTCAATAAGGGTTCACTAACGGACTCATTCAAAGGATTCACCAACGGATTCATCCAACGAATCACCAACGGATTCGTCAATAAGGGTTCACTAACGGACTCATTCAAGGGATTCACTAACGGATTCATCCAATGGATTCACCAACGGATTCGTCAATAAGGGTTCACTAACGGACTCATTCAAAGGATTCACCAACGGATTCGTCAACAAGGGTTTACTAACGGACTCATTCAATGGATTCACTAAAGAATTCATCCAACGGATTCACTAACGGATTCGTCAACAAGGGTTCACTAACGGACTCATTCAATAGATTCACCAACGGATTCATCAAACGGATTCACTAACGGATTCGTCAATGAAGATTCAACAAGCAGGATCCACTAACAGATTCAGCCGGTAGATTTACCAACGGATCATGCCACCTCCTCTATCAACCAAAGAAGCTCACACAGGGAGCGCACCCCTATCTATCGCAATTTCAAATTCTTGCTTTCATCGAGTCTTTGCTTTTTCTTAGTGATGTCCTCGGCGGGTGTACTTTCTTTCGTTGACGCATTTTGCTTCGCAATCCACGTCGCCGAGGGACTCTGTAGACACCCCGCCTTGGACTGCTCACTCCGATTGCACGGTTGATTTTGAGTTTCTCCCTATTTTTAGTGTTTCTCGTTAGTTTCTGTTACTTTTGTTAAGTTCCTGACTGACTCCGTTAAGTCCAGGGACTAAACTGAATAACAGGGCTGACTTTCTAGTCCATTCTGTCAAAAAGGCCATCTCTGAGTCGTGCGCCTCCGACCATAGGAGCCAGAAGCGCGCGCCTTCCAACCCCCGAGGAAGGAAGTGCGCGCCTCTGGGCTTCAGTTACAGATTTCTGTCCAAGAATCTCTCCCTTGCTCATTTTACATGATTTTGCCCGGGAAAGATCTCTTGGTGACTGAGTTTTGGCACCAAAAACACTTTGTTTTCACTATAAAAACATCCCTTTTCCACCATTTCAAAGGACTTCTTTTTGGGCGATCACAAATTCACTCTACTTCAACTCCTCTCTCTTTCTTTTACTTTAATCAAACGTGCAATCACCCAAATCATTTTAGGATATGACACTAAATATTACTTCACTTCATCGAAGCTAGTCAAGGAGTCATCTCCCTACATTCCAAACACCCCCTTTTAAACCCCTTTTATCATAACCAAAGAATAGGAAGAACATTTTAACTATGTAGACTTTGAACAAGCAAGACCAACATTAGTTGGGCGAGATGGGTGTTTAAGTACTTCCCATCTCGTAACCTAACCCCCGAACCTCATAACAAGAATCTCTGTTTTCGTAATCAAACTTAGGCTATAAATATTAGGTTTTTCTTATGTTCCTGTAAAACATAGGTGGCGACTCTAACTTCTAAAACCAAATAGACATCCTAGGAATCCTTCCACCGCTCTAGCCAAGCGAGTGGGCTCTCCCGGGGTATCTACACAATCCCTTCCTATTCAAGCCATTTTCCGTATAATGGTCTCAATTGTCTTGTTTGCCACTTCGACTGCTCCATTAGCTTGGGGACGGTACAGGGATGACTTGTGCTTGGTAATTTTGTATTCGACCAAGAGTGTATCAATTTCTTTCTCGAAGTGAGAACAATTTTCGGAGATAATCTCGTGAGGGACACCGTATCGGTACATGATGTTGGTCTTTATGAATTCGACCACTTTCTTGGCGTTGAGAACTCGGTAAGCTTGTGCCTCAATCCACTTTGTAAAATAATTCACGGCCACTAGAACGAATGATTGTCAATTTCTTCCCGTGGGATTGACCTTGCCGATGATATCTATACACCAACAAAAGAATGGCCAAGGCGTGGTCATGTTGTATAGTTGTAAAGGTGGAGCATGTTGCAAGTTGGTGTGGAATTGGCACTTGGCGCACCTCTTGACTTTCCCAATGCAATCTCTTTCCATAGTGCTCCAATAATAACCGATACGGAGTATCTTCTTGGCTAACATGATCCCATTCATGTGGGGTCCACAGTCGCCTTCGTGGACTTCATGCATTATATCTTGAGCTTCAGTCTCATTAGCACACAAGAGATTGATCCCTTCATAGTGTATTTTGTAAACTCGGTTCCCAATAAGCACATATCTCGATGCCAAATTTTGTAATGATACTTGAGCTTTCTTATTGCTATCTTCAGGGAAAGTGCCGTCTTTGAGGAAATTCATGAGGTCAGTATACCACGAAGGGCTTGCTTGGGCTTCTTTGATCTCGATGCTCATTCAATATGCCGGACTAGTTCTTCTCGAAATTTTGAAGGGCTTCACCATTTTACCTTCGGGAATTTCGACTAGCGAGGCTATGGTGGCCAATGCGTAGGCAAAACGGTTCTTGTCTCTTGGCAAATAATTGAATGTGACATCTTGGAATTGTTCGACCAACTCTTCGAGGTGTTGACAATATTGTTGAAGGCTCGGGTCTTGATTTTTCCATTTGCCATTCGTTTTATTGATGATGAGTAGAGAATCACCAAAGACTTCTAATTCTATGACGTTTCTTTCTAGGGCCGCTTCTAGCCCCGCTATACATGCTTCATATTTGGCAATATTGTTAGTGGCTTTGAATTCGAGAAGGATTTCAATTGGAATGTAGATGTCTTTTGGATCGACAAGCAACATTCGTATCCCATAACCATGCTTATTGGCTGCCCCGTCGAAAAAAAGTTTCCACTTGTTTTCCTCGGTTGTGGTGCAAATTAAGTCTTCATCAGGAAATTATATGTCTTCCCCCTTCACTTCGTCACACAGAAATTCAGCAAGCTGATCACTGAACACTTTCCCCCCTGATGGATTTGAGTGTGACGTAAGTAATGTCATAACCGACAAGCATGAAATACCACGTTCAGTGACCATGTACCCAAGGACCTTTCCTTTCACTACCCCAAATGTGCACTTGGCCGGATTAAGTCTCATCTTGTGGTGTCTCAACCTCTCAAAGAACTTTCTGAGGTAGACAAAGTGTTGCCCATCGGACCCTTTGGAGTGTATGATCATATCGTCAACGTACACCTCCATTTCTTTATGTATCATGTCATGGAACAATGCAGTTACAGCTCTCTGATAAGTAGCTCTGGCATTTTTGAGCCAGAATGGCATAACTGTATAACAGAACGTCCCCCAAGGTGTGGTGAATTCTGTTTTGTGTTGGTCCTCCTTGGCCATGAGGAACTGGTTGTAACCGGCGAATCCATCTACGAATGAACGAACTTCGTATTTCGCGGTATTTTCAACGAGCATGTCTATGTTTCGAAGAGGAAAATCATCTTTCGGAGATGCTCTGTTGAGATCACGGAAATCAACACAGACTCGGACCTTTCCATTTGCCTTGGAAACCTACACAGTATTAGCCAACCAGGTTGGATACTCTATCACCTTGATGAACCCAACACTCAGGAGTTTCTCTATCTCCTGTTTAACTTGTACTGACCACTCTGGCTTAATTCTGCAGAGTTTCTGCTTGACTGGCCTTGAATCAGGAAGCAGTGGTATCTTGTGCTCAACAATCTAATTGGCTAGCCCCGGCATATCTTTGTAGGACCAAGCGAACACATCTATGAATTCTCGGAGAAGCGCTATGAGGGCTTATCGGTCTTCCCCCTTGAAGAAACTGCCAAACTTGGTCTCTTTAGAATCATCATCTGTCCCCAGATTAACTGTTTGCATTTCGCCTGCATCAATAGGACCATTTCCGCCGCGAATACCTACTTGCTTATTAATTTCTTTTAAGATTTGTTCATTTTCTTGATCTATCTCGTCATATGACTCATTATTATCTAATTCGTTAGCGTTATTAGTTAATTCATCATTTAGGACGCTAGCAATCTCGGGATACTCAGAAAGATCTATTTTTTCATTAAGAAAGTAGGGGAATACATGTTCCGCGATGGCATCCAAGTCTTCTTGGGTGAGCTCATCGGTAGCGGTATCTGACTCTAAGGTAAGTGTTACAAGTTTTCTTCCTCTATGGGGATGGGGAGTACATCCTAATTCCTTGATCAGGAAGTCTTCACTTGCTATGGGTCCCCCAGTTGTGTACCAATTCTGAATAAGCTCGTTACTCTTCTTGATGAGCTTGGTGTAGTCTTGGTTCAGAGCATCCCCTTTGTCTATTGCATTGATCTGAGTGTCCTCTAGCTTGTAAAGGTTGAGAAATTGGCGCAGTAGGTCTTCTCCCAACACAAAGTCCCACTCACTGAATGCTTCGGCCTTGGTACCCCCTAATTCTCGAGGTAGCCACGAGAATTGCATCGGTTCTGTTTCGAGCGAGTACGGATCACAGCCACTGAATATTTCAAAGCCCGGTTGGCGCTTCCCCTTATGGTCAATCCATGGTTCAGGGAACATGAAGTATGGCAATTTTTCCCCCTCGCGTACAAAGTACCCATTTAGAGTCCTTCGATAGGGTCGTGTTAGTGGCACTATGTATGAGGTCTAATCCCTTTCTTCCTTGGGGATGCCCTTGAATGGTGACACATACCCTAGACCATATTCTGGGGGGTATAGAACAACAGGTGGTGGTTCTTTTATCCCTTGCAAATGCTTGCCAAGTCCAAGACCGGGGAAGTACCATTCTTTTAGCATCATGTTAAGTACTGGGCGTGTTCCGGAGAATGGGATTGCCTTAGAATAGTCATTTTTTGTTGCGTGCTTCTACCATCTCTACACTACTTTCCTTTTGGGAAATACAAAAAAAGGTGGGAAATAAAAAGGAAATAATTATTACTAAAAGTTGAAATTGATAGGAGGGCATACTCTCACCTACAATGTTTCTTGGGTGAGTAGGATCCCTTAAAGAATGAAAAACAACTAGTTTAATAAAGGGAAGAAACGTCTAATCTATGAAGTAAAAACTAGTCTACTAAACTAATAACTAATGTAGTAGAAAATGAGCTTGAGGTTTGGACCCCTCTTTCTTCAATACGAGGCCGATCCCATTGCCTATTATCTGTAGAGTGCCTTGGTCGATGAGATCTTGAATCTTATCCCTTAGGTTGTTGCATTTGTTGGTGTGATGACCGCGACACTGATGGTAGTAGCAATACAGGTGAAAGGCCCTTCTGGCTCCCTCGTACTTGGGTTTGTACCCCCTCATAGGTGCTAGCTTACCTTCCCTCTCAAGCTCTTGGAATACCCTACCAAGTCGGATTTGGCTCAAATCGGTGTAGACCCTTTGTGGCTTGGGTTGGAGGCTTTGCATGATGCTCTCATAGTGATCCCTCATGACATTGAGCTGATGATTATGTTCCTCTTCCATTTGGTTCTTTAGGTCTTGATCAAGCAGGCTGATGCAGTTACCTACCTCATCATTGATGACCTTTTCTTGGTTGTCTTCTAAATTCTGAGCCCTCTCGATGGCGGCATTGTACCATTTACTCATTTCATTGTATTCAGCTTGTAACATCTCGAGCTTACTGCCGTCGATCATCTTCTCGATCTCAGCCTAGTCTTTTCGCTTTGCTCGTTACGCTCTTTGACTTGGTCATGAGCATAATAAGAGGTATAGTCGAGCCCTCTAAAGAGAAATTCTTGCATGATATTGATCTCTGGGGCTTCTTCGTTAGGTAGGCCTTCTTTCCAACCTCCGGTGGCTTCCATCTTGAAGCGCAGATTTTGTGAGATTTCTCTGAGAGACATTTCCGTGCGGGCGGGCATTGTGTTAGGAGTGTGGAGCTACTTTGCTGATCGGACGGACCTAGAGTGCAGAAACTGTGTCAAATCCAGGCTGGGGTCCCAACAAGTCGGCTTTTATGAAACAGCGGTTAACCAACACGGTAGATTCACAGAAAAGGGAGGATGTCTCGTACGAGACAATGGATGTCTCGTACGAGGCATCCAGCCTAACAGTCAGATTGCAGATTTTAATCCTATTGGTCGGATGGAATTTAATCCATTTTAAGAGGTTACTACTCTAGTTCATCCTGGAACAGTGGATTCTGTCACCCTAGAATATGAGTCCCTTGTTTTTCACCTGTATTGCACTCTCCCAAACGGACAATTTGGTCAAAGGTCCCATATTCTCATCGGAATCCAGCATTCAATTAACCAAACCTAAGTGACCCGTAGTTGTTTTGCACTTTGTTAAACAACGCATTAATGCAATCAAACCTTGTGAATTTTAAGGGACAACCGAAAGGGACATGTTAAACGGTGCGGTCGAAACTAAGCCAAAATGGCATCCACAATCCCGCACAAAATAATGAAAGTAGGAAAACACAAACTCGGATCTCCGTAGGGTGGTTCTCCATGCTTTCAAGATCCTTTGTTCAACATTTTAGCGAAGGGACATTCGTCATATTCACAAGGGAGGATTATAGATTGTAAAGATGCGTTATCTTTGGCAAAGATTAAAATAACCCTAAGAATCGAACCGACCGGTCTCGAGGAGTGTCCTATAAGCTAGTATGTATGCATGAGGTTGATGCAAGGCTTACGGCTAAGGCTCCCCATGAACACAGTCTAGGAGCGTGTCACGGAGTGAGTACACCATCTTTGGAGAGACTGGTGAGGGCCATTCGTTAGAATGGGGGTGCTGACCGACATCCGTCCTCCGATTGGGACCCGGGTTTATAGGGTATATAGTGCAATTAATCTACATGTGTGCACGTGTGTGAGATTCAAGATCTAGGTGTCAAGGATAAATAGAAACTTTTTTTTTGAAAGTAAAACAAAAACATGCAATGGCCGGGCCAAGTGGCTGCCTACATTTCCCTCTTATGGAGGAACTCAGGCCGTCGTAGTTCACACATAAAGGCAAACATAAGAAAAGCATGGAATAAAGCATTTAGCACGTACTCATGCAAAACAAAGGTTAGCCTTATGATATATGGGGAGTTTCTTCGTCGTTAGGAAGGTCCCAAGACTCAGAAACAGAGGGGAGAGCAGACCTGAATCTCTGTGTAAGTGTTTGAACCGAACAAAAATCCATTTTCAAACCAGAGAATCGGATCAGCCGGGCACAACTGAGATGTCTCGTACGAGACAAGTGATACCTCGTATGAGGCATCTCAGTCTTGGAACAGATTAACGTACAGAACTGCGCGCGCATGGAAGCCATGCCAGAATTTTGAAACAACGATGATTTCTTTCGACGCAAGTCTAACCCACTTACTGTGATCTGTCCCCGGCAGAGTCGCCACTGTTTGCGCGCGAGGTTTTGCTTCCGAGGCACGTTTCCATCCTTTGATTTACCTTGTTGTTGATTTGAGAGTCGCCACCATGTTATTGTCGGAACACGGACCGAGATGTCTGGATTCGGGGGTTAACTTATGAATTGGGAAGGTCAAGGAGCACCAAATTCACCCAATCTAGGATTGGTCTTGCTAAGAAATCATCATCATCGTTTCGAAATCATGCATTCATGTACCAAAAGGAAAATAAGCAAATAAATAATTGCTTATTTATTTAGGATGTCGGATCATGTGCTTCGAGACCATCTCCATGGATTGGAGAGGCTCTAGGCTGATCCTTTGATGGAATCACACTACTTCAAAGCAAAGAAGGAGATGAGAAAATAGAAAGCAAAGATTTTACCTAAGAGTTTTCTTCAAGAATCCTATGGATGGCCATGACTAAGGCCTTGATCTTCCAAATTTCGTGGGTATCGGAGAGGGGCTGATTATGAGAGCTCCTTTGATCATATTTGGAGTGGTTGTTTGGTGAATATAGAGTCTACCCTTTTTCTGGTCCAAAAACCTTGACCTAGGGTTTTGGCCAAGAAGGTAAGTTGAAGTGGGAATCCCAAGATTGATTCTCACAGAGGTATATTTGGACTTTAGGATCGTCTAATAGGTTTTCCCGGATTGCATGAGTGTTTGCCAAGAAAAGGGCTTATGATCAACAAGGAAACTGACCAAAAACCTAACTGTCGAGGGGGATACCTCGTACGAGACATCAATGTCTCGTACGAGGCATCTAAGTGCTGGAATCACTTATTTGCCCTCTGTGATAGTTTTAATGTTCAGTTTGGCCCCTAACTAACGGAGTCAGTCAGAAACTTAACGAAACATGTCCAACTTAACGAGTTTTGACCCAAATCAAAGGCGAGACACAGAAGTAGTGTGATTATAAATGAACGTCCGAAATGGGGTGTCTACACATCCCATCTTGACTTATCATTCTTCCCTAAAAGAATCTGATTGTGCCAATCATAGCCTTTATAACTACCTGGTTAAGGGTAGCGTTTGAATACGTCAAACAAAACGTTCATCATGTGGAAGACGATAATAATCTCAGGTCTAAGGATTCCAATGATATAACTAAATGAGATTTCATTATGACATTTGACCATGACATAAATCTCAAAGGTGGGTCAAGTCCAATACTCGTTCACCAACAAGTACCCATAACTTTAATTTGTATCACATACACACGATTATCACATGATCATCAATTAAACTTATACTAGTTCTTCATAAGTACTAGGGATGGGGATTATTATAAGAAACATGAAAAATATATAATAAACCAAGTTGTTATCTCCATAACAAATGAGAACATGACATAACATAAGGCATTTCTCAAGGGCCTAGGGCATAATTTCCAACAGAAGCGGCTTTGTAGCGGAAGCTAGGAGTGGCTTTCTTGACTTCCTTGAGCAAGTCATCAATTCGGACCCTTGCTTCATACATTTGAGCGAAGTCGGAGTAGCAAGCCCCACTTAGGTGGATACGAAAATCAATTTTGAGACACTTAATGTCCATTTGCTCCTTTGTATTGGGCCTTTCCACTATTTCGGCAAGTTTATCATTCCAACTCCTTGTAAAGTCAATAAAGGACTCATTGTCCCTTTGGGTGGTACTTTCAAGTTCCTTCTTTGTTGGGCGGTGAGTGGTGTTGCCTTGATATTGATTTTTGAAGGCAAGCATGGCGGCGTCCCAATCAAGACAGATATTGAGTGGGAGAGTTGCATACCAATCCTTTGCGGCCCCTCGAGAGTAAGTGGAAAACATTGTGCCATCACCTTTGGGGAGACCTTCTTTGGAACCATGGCCCATATGTAAGTTTCAATGTGAGCCATAGGGCAAGAGTTGCTCTTGAACTTGCTGATGTCGGGCATTTTGAACTTGTCGGGGAGAACGGCCATTGTGCCCATGAGAATTGATGACTGATAAATGCTTGTGTCGGAGCCTTTCCCCAAATTGAGCCCATTGAAGCGTTGGTCGATGTATTCCATGATTGAGTCAACCATTTTGTGATCTTTGCTCTCAGTGCTAGGGTCCACCACCTTGTTGTTGTGGGCACTAACATATGGACTTTCGAACAAACCATTAGTCCACTAGGATTCCTCGGAGTCATCCGTATTCTTGACCTTGGAAAGATTAATGAGTTTAGCTTTCATTTGGTCCATTTCGGCTTTGTGCCCCCCCCTTTGATTTTCTAGGTGAGCTTGCCAAAAGTCATCTCTGTTTTGAGCCACCTTGTTGAGAGTGGAGACTTTCTCTTGGAGAGATAGGACCAAAGCGGAGAGTTGTTCGAGGGACTTGGTGTTGTTGGAGTCGTTTGTAAGAGGACCGGCTGTAGACACCCCGATCTCGCACCCCTAAAACCAACCCTCGAATCGGTCTAAGCGCGATAATTGACCTAAAACCCTAGATTTGGCGGTTCAGGACTACCGAACGTCTTATCGGTGCATCGGATGCAAAAACCGAGTCCGGATTCGTAATCAGGACTCAAAACCGAGTAAATAGGCACATTCTTAAAAAATCGCGCGCGCGGGCCCCGGAACAGGTCCCGCGCCCCTAAAAAGCCTTTTACCGACCATTTTGTACATTTAAAATTATATTTATTTAATTCCTTTCTTATTAAAATATTTCAGATATACCGGCGTGACTAGAAAATATTCCGAGCAACATTCATGTTGGACCTGCGGACAACCGGGACACCGGAGCGCGCACAACGGAGCTGTTGTGGAGTGAAAAGACGGAGCCGAAAAAAAGTACTACATGGCCTTACACATGTCTTCTTGGTGTAGCAAAACATGGCTTAGTCAAAAGTGTTGGCCAATCAAATGGTGATGTTTAAAAGGATGTTTCTTCTTATTCCTAAACACTCCCAATTAATTCCAAAATTCCTAAAAAGGGTCTCCACTACCTCCTCCACTAAGGGTCATTTTGGCCCTAAAATTTCACCTCCCTCCTCCATAATACCATCCATTCAACTCATGTGGAAGGGGGGGCATTCATTCACTACACTCTCCATCCTACACCACATTCCACCTTCCAAAAGCCCTCTCTCTAGTTCTTCCTACATTCATAGCCCCACCACATCTCCACCACCACACCACCACTCAACCACCAAACAACCACAACTCCTCCACCACAAAACCACCTAAACAACCACTCCAAACACCTCAAATAACTTCAGACACTTCTCAAACTCAAACTCAAGCAAACACAACACTTCTTCAATCCAACCTCTCAAACAACTCCAAATCAAACTCAAAACTAAAGCCTTCCCTTGGAAGCAAAGGAAGCACATCTCACCAACCTAAATTAGGTAATATTCTATCTATGTAAGTGGTAATTTGTAAAAATGTAGACTTTCATGTGTTAGATTTGGAGTCTAGCCATTAGAATGGCTAGACTTCCATTTTCTCCATGTAAATCCATGTTCTAGCTTGTAAATCTTCATGTAAATAAGTTGTGAATGGTTAAACTTCTGTTCCATCTTGTATATATATGTTGCATGTTCATCTCATGATCATCTCCTAGTTTCAAATAATGGGTTCAAGCATGCAAATGAGACTTCTTTCAAAAGGCTTACAATCTGTCCACTTCTTGTGCTCTCATGATTATCTGAATTTTGGTCCATACTTGTTCATAAATAGCCTCTTTATAATGTTCATAACATGTTATCGTACATGCATGCTCAGTTTCAAGGTCTAACATGCTTACACCATGTTTTGAAGCTTGTTTCCATGCTCTATGCCTGCTGTCCAGTGTACTCTGTTCCTGACCATTCTGTCTTTCCATGCAATAAAGATGCATCAAACTTGATTGTATGGATTTGGGTCATCAAACGAAATTTGTTCCTAACATGCTAAGGAAATTTTTATTGCCTTTGAAATAATTTTGTGACCTCAGGAAAGACATTTTTCCATTTTTTTGTTCAAGTGCATGGTCTCAGAATTAAAGCTGTCCTGCTTCTGACATTACATGTCAGAAGTGTTTTGAAACCTTTAAAAATGTTTTTTTGTCTTGCACTTTACAGGATTCATATTTGATATGTTAACTTCAACTTTCATGTTTTGAGTTTCTCCATATTTGCATGTATTGATAATGTAAATTTCGAATCAAAATGAGATGTGCTCTGTTTTCCAGTTCTGGGCAGATTTGGCTTCTGTGTTCTTTCCAGGATTTGAGCATGAAATAATAATCCATAAATCCCATTGTTTGGGGAGAAAATTTGCTCTGTTTCTCAGTATGTTGAGAGTTCTGAGTCATCTTGAATACTTCAACTTGTCCAGCAACTTGCAACCTGACGGTAACAACAATTTGATTATTTACACATGATTTCCTTGCAGGTAAGTTTATCCCTATTTTTCAGGTAACTATTGCGGAAATTATGGGGCATGATCAATAACAAATCGTGACCTAATTAAAGACTAGGTCAATGAAGGAGCCTTAGTGATCGACTTCAAACGTGGATAAGCCTCAACGCCTCAACCAACTTCCCGAAAAACAAGGCTCACTTACTTAGTTCTTGATTTATTATCTTAGTATAAATAGAAACACTCAAAAATGTAATGCACACACTCACGGCATTGAAATTCTCTCGTACTCTCCTTGTATTCTCTTGATCTCAAAATCAATACTAACGAAGTTTCTTCCCGAGGTTTTATGCCAGCGAACAAGTTGTTCAAGGGCTTTCCTCGTTAAATTCTTGTGTTCATTTCATTCTCTAGTTTCTTTACAATTACATTCCATTGTGCCCAATAATCTTACTTAAAGTTGAATTGAGAAATTTGACCAAAACAATTTGGCGCCGTCCGTGGGAAACTTTGGTCTTATAATTGTTAAAAGAACTTGAGATGTCGACAGCAATGTCCTCAGCCATGACTTCAGTTGGTGTGAGTTCGACAGTGGGGACAAACCTGGTTTCATCAACGGTGGTACCTTCAACTCAGCACATCGGTGGTGTATCACAGCCAATTCAGATCCAGGATGGAGTTCCTGCTACGGCGACCCAGGAAGTGGCAATTGACATAGCTTCCAACTTGACCGCCATGATGCGTGAAGTGAGAAACCAGATCCTAGTTCAGAATGATACTTCCACCATGCTGATGAATCAAGTAGCCAGGTTGCAGAAGGAAGTATCTTCTCTTCAGGGAGGAACACCAATGGCGCAACAGACCAGCTTTCCTAGCATCTTTCAGTCTATCGCTCCTAGTGCGCCGTCCAACCTGTACTCTCCTTATCAACCTCGAAGGCTTACTTTTGAGGGAGACACTGCTGGACCATCTGGGTTTGGTGGATTCACACCGGTAGCCAGCCTGACCAATAGTACCGTTGTTAATCCTGAAGCTATCGCCCCAACTTCAGCAACATTGTTGGCCCCTTCAACAGTGGTGGCAGGCAGTTTTAACCCTCCACTTGATTTCAATCATTTAAATAATTATCAACTTGCTGTTGCTAACAATGATGCAGGTAGCTTGCTTAGACGTCAAATGCAGGAGCTGAAAGAGTTAGTCATGAGCGTACCAGGGATGACAATGCCACACAACCAGGCATCTCCAACATGCTACAATGAATCTCGCTTTGCTCCAGCCATAGCCAACGTGGTCATACCGAAGAAGTTCAGCCCGCCTCATATGAAGCAATACGACGGAACGACGGACCCAGCTGAACATGTTGCATTGTATCAGGAGAAGATGGATGTTGTCCATATTCCACCCCAATACAAGGAAGCATGCTTTTGCAGGGGTTTTGGCTCGACTCTTACAGGGGCAGCTCTGAGATGGCTTATTAGCCAACCATTGGGTTCCATTGGATCATATGCTCAACTTATTAACCTGTTCACTAATCAGTTTTCATGCAACAGGGTGTTTGAAAAGCTGACAAGTGATCTTTACAGGGTGGTCCAACAACCTGATGAGCTACTAAAGGACTATTTGAGCAGGTTCAACAGGGAGGCAGTGAACATAACCAACCTGGACACCGTAACTGCAATTGAAGCCTTCAGGATGGGACTCAAGAAAGACTCTCCATATTATGATGACTTAGTGATGACACCATGCAGAAGGCTGGATGAGATCAGAACTAGAGCTTCTAAATTCATCAGGCTAGAGGAGGACAAGTTGCTCCAGGATAAAACAACCAAGAAGAATGCAACTCCAGAACATTCTAGTGGCAGAACTGATTCATCTCATTCTGGTGGCAAGATGGAAACATCTCACGCCAGATCTAATAGGGGCAAACCCTACTCTAAACCTGACTCTTCTAAAGTTCATGTTGTTGATGATAATGTTGAGGATGATGATTCTTCCTATCCGAGAATTGATGACTATTGTTTTTCCGTCGATATTGCAGGTTTGATCAATGCCTTGGACAACCTGGGGGAGAAAGCAAGGTGGCCCAAGAAAGCAGACAAGCCTTCGATTTGGAAAGACAAGTCCAAGTGGGTGCGCCTATCATGAAGATTTTGGGCACACTATGGAAAATTGTATTGCGCTCAGGAAGGAAATCAGCCACTTGTTATCCAAGGGTCTCCTCAAAGAATTACTTGGTAGAAGGCATGGGCGTACTGAGGATCGCGTAGTTGACCAAGAAAAGCAACCTGAGAATC
Organism: Campanula takesimana; assembly: GCA_026119855.1. NCBI lineage: Eukaryota > Viridiplantae > Streptophyta > Magnoliopsida > Asterales > Campanulaceae > Campanula > Campanula takesimana. Next base: position 815,594 of record JAOWBW010000258.1, read on the forward strand.
CACCATCTCATCCACCTCCGACCAGAGTGGTCAACATGATCACTGGAGGCTCAGATATCTGTGGTACAACCTATTCAGCAGCCAAACGTCGTGCTGCAGAGGCAAAGGAAGATAGGTCCTATTTGCCCTCAAGATCAGTCAGAAAGGATAAGGCTCAGGAAATTTCTTTTGATGAAGATGATAGAGTCACCATTCAGGGTCACCATCCAGGATCCACATCATGATGCTTTGGTGGTAAGCTTACAAGTTGCAAACTGTTTGGTGAGGCGCATCTTGATCGATAATGGAAGTTCAGTTAACATCGTAACAACGGATGGCTTGAAAGGAATGGGGATCCCACTTGAGAATGTAACTAAGAGCTCGTCAGTCTTGGTTGGATTCAGTGGGGAGACAAAGCATACCTTTGGAGAAATTACTTTCCTAGTGTATGTTGAAGGGATTAACTCCATGGAGAAGTTCTGGGTGATAGAATGTCAGTCATCCTATAACATCATACTGGGTAGACCTTGGATTCACAATATGAAGGCTGTACCTTCAACTTACCATCAGTGCCTCAAATTGCCAACACCTTGGGGAGTGGTCAAGGTATCAGGAGATCAGCAAGCAGCTAAAGAATGTTACAAGGTATCCATGAAGGCAGCCAGTAGCCCAAGGCAAGCATAGCAATTACAGAGAAAGGCACGGGACGTACTTGAAACTGCGGAATTCGATATTAAGGAGGTGCAACTTGATCCTTCAAATCCTGATGTCAAAGTTCTCATAGGTGCTGACTTACCACCTGATATAGAGGAAGAGATCGTTCAATTTCTGAGGAGCAGGATGAAGTGCTTTGCTTGGAAGCATGAAGATATGACCGGAATCAGCAAGGATGTCATCACCCACAAGTTAAACATTGACCCAAATGCCAAACCTGTCCACCAGAAAAGAAGGAAATTCGCTCATGAACGCAATCAGATCATTAGAGAAGAGGTAGAAAGGTTGCTGAAGTCCAACATGATCAGACAAGTTGATTACCCAAGATGGTTGGCCAACGTGGTGTTTGTAGAAAAGAAGAATGGGAAGTGGCGAGTCTGTGTGGACTTCACGGACTTGAATAAGGCGTGCCCTAAAGATCTGTTTCCTTTGCCTCACATTGACGCCCTAGTTGATGCAACAGCCGGCCATGAGGTCTTAACCTTTATGGATGCTTATTCAGGATTTCAGCAGATTCAGATGGAAACCTCAGACCAGGAAGACACGGCATTCATCACTCCAGATGGTATATATTGCTTTATTGTCATGCCTTTTGGGTTGAGGAATGTAGGGGCAACCTACCAAAGACTAGTCAACATGATGTTCAAGAACCAGCTTGGGAAAACTATGGAAGTATACATTGACGACATGGTGGTGAAGTCTTAGTGTATTGAAGATCATGCACGAGATCTGAAAGAAGCTTTTGACATCCTGGAAGCGTTCAACATGAAGCTGAACGCATCAAAATGCAACTTCCGTGTTAAGGCTGGGAAATTCTTGGGCTACATGGTAACTAAAAGAGGCATAGAAGCAAGTCCTGAACAGATAACAGCAATTACCAACTTGAAGTCTCCAAGGAATTTTAAAGAAGTGCAAAAGCTCACAGGCAAGGTAGCGGCCCTGACCAGGTTCATCTCCAAATCATCCGACAAGTGCAGGTTGTTCTACGATGTGTTAAGGAAGAACAAATCATTCCAGTGGATAGAAGAACACGAAGCAGCCTTCAACCAGCTTAAAGATTATTTGGCAACTCCTCCTCTACTTTCCAAGCCAGAAACTGGTGAAGCTTTGCACCTGTACCTCTCAGTATCAGAAAATGCAGTCAGCGCGGTCTTGGCAAGAGAACAAGGTGGTACACAACTTCCTGTCTATTATGTAAGTAAGTCCCTATTATATGCTGAAACCAGGTATTCTCATCTCGAGAAACTTGTTCTTGCTTTTATAACTGCTTCAATTAAATTGCGCCATTATTTTGAAGTTCATCCTATTATTGTGAGGACTAACTATCCTATCAGGAACATGATAAGAGAACCCGAGATGTCAGGCAGGATGGCAAAATGGTCTGTTCAACTTAGTACATATGATATCCACTATGAGGCAAGGACTGCAATCAAGTCACAAGCCTTGGCCGACTTCGTGGCAGACTTCAGCCCTGACCTTCAACCTGAGGTTGAACTCGAAGTCCAACAACTTGAAGGTTCAGACTCTCCTAGATTTTGGACGCTTTATACAGATGGAGCATCAAATGCAAGAGGCACAGGCTTGGGCATTGTCTTGAGATCCCTTCATGGGGAGTTGATCCCTCAAGCTGTAGCTTGTGAGTTCCAAGCTACAAATAATGAGGCTGAATATGAAGCCCTCATCATGGGTTTGGTTACTGCTTTAAGTTTAACTGTTAAATATCTCAATGTTTATAGTGATTCTTTGTTATTGGTTAACCATTTCAATGGGTCTTATACAGCGAAGCATAGCAGGATGTTGACTTATCTACAACATGTTAAGTCCTTGGCTGAACAATTTGCAGAATTTACTTTCCAACAAATTCCAAGGGATGAGAATGCTGAGGCTGACGCACTAGCCAATTTGGGATCAAGTTGCAAAAGCATGTTGAATAATGCCATACCTATAATTCACATCCTACATCCTGCGATTAACCAGACTGAGATGAACCAAGTTGATGATCAACCAGATGCATCGGTTAGCCCCTTGACAAAAGAGACATCTTGGACACTGCCCATAATAAAATATTTGCAGGAGGGAACAGTGCCACAAGATGTCAAAAATACGAAAGCTTTCAGGATGAAGGTATCAAGATTTGTATTAATTGATAATGTACTATTTCGTAAGTCATTTACAGGTTTGTACATGAGATGCTTAGATCCCCAACAAGCTGAACAAATTTGGGAGAACTACATGAAGGCGAATGCGGCAATCATTCTGGGGGCAAGTCCCTATCTTCTAAAGCATTGAGAATTGGATACTATTGGCCAACTATGCGTCAGGATGCCATCAGTTATGCTCAGAAATGTGATGCTTGTCAGAGACATAGCAACATCTTGCACCAACCTGCCGAACCTCTTCATTGGCCTTTCATGCAGTGGGGAATGGACATTGTTGGGAAATTTCCCAAGGCACCAGGGGGCAAAGTGTTCGTGTTGGCCATGACTGATTACTTCTCAAAATGGATAGAAGCGGAAGCTTTTGTTCAAGTTAGAGATAAAGAAGTGATCTCATTCTTGAAGAGAAGCATCATCAGCAGGTTTGGAGTCCCGTCCGAAATTGTTTGTGATAATGGTTCCCAGTTCATTAGCAAGAAGACGCAAGATTTCTGTACAAGATGGGGAATCAAGTTGATTACTTCTACACCAGTACATCCTCAAGTCAATGGTCAAGTAGAATAAAGCAACAAGTTGATCGTGAACAACCTGAAAAAACGTCTTGATCAAAAGAAAGGAAGATGGGCTGAAGAATTGCCACTTGTATTATGGGCAGATAGGACAACCCCTAAGAATGCAACTGGCCAGACCCCCTTCTCCTTGGTCTATGGAACTGAAGCTGTAATTCCGGATGAATTCTCTATCCCAACAGCCAGATATGGCTTAATAACTCCAGAGGACAACCAGATTATACTTGCAGAAGATCTTGATACTATTAATGAACTAAGAGACTTAGCCAAGATCAGGATGGCGGCATATCAGCAGAGAATTGCTAAGTCCTACAACAAGAATGTCCGTGTTAGAAGATTCCAGGTTGGAGACATGGTGCTCAGAAAAGTTTTCCAAAACACAAGGGAGCTGAATGCTGGCAAACTTGCGGCCAAGTGGGAAGGTCCCTATCTAGTTGATGCAAAAGCTGGTAAGGGTGCATATTGGCTCTCTACCTTGGATGGTTCCAGAATACCAAGAAGCTGGAATGCAATCCATCTTAAAGCATATTATATGTAAGTTGTAGCTTGTCCATTCAATTCCAAGAATCAGGTATGATTTAATTAAGCTTTATTTCAATATTGTTTTTTCCAATTTATTTATTTTTTGAACACATACTGACTTAAGCATTGGAGGGGTGTTAGCTAAGCTAACACCCACCCCTAACATGTGTTTGTTTTGTAAGGATACTCAAAATTCCAACTTAGATCAACATGATCAACATGTTCGAAAAATTTGCTAGGATTAACAACTTGAGTTGTTCAGAATGAAGGTGTCCAACTTGTTCACAAAATACTGGAGATAAGTTTAACTATTCACATAAACAAGTAAGTACTTTGATGTTAAATCTTATGTATCCTTTCTTAGAAGTTTACACTCAGGTTTTAAAAGTTTTCACTTTTCAAAGGTTTAAAGATTGTACATCTTTCATAAGTTTAAGGTTCATACACCTTCGCCCGTGCGCACGTTTTTCGCATTTGTGTAAGTTGTAAGGTGGCCAGTGTAATTTATTACATATTGATTACCATCTTGCACTCAGACAACTTGTGAACTCAAGGCATTTACAGTTGGTTGTAGCATTAACATGTTACGAAAAACAAAAGTTTTAAAGATTTAAACATCTTTTCATTCATAACTGATAGCATAAACCTGTTATAAAAAAGTCAACTTGAACAAGTTGCATCCCTATTTATACCTTACCTATCTTACCAAAAATCAACTATTTTTGCAACTAAGATAATCAAAGAAGGTTCAAACAAACCAAGCTATTCTTAAACATCCAAAAAGTCAAACTCATGCTAACAGCATGACATGAGTTGACTACAACAAAAACGTGAAACTTGTCCAAAAAACCAAATTACACCCTAATTTGTCTAAATTGTTTACGAGGACATCCCCCTCGTTGATAAAACCATAAAACATAAAAAGAAAGATTGTTCTTAACATTGTTCCCGGCAGGACAAAACAAGAAAAAAGTTACCTTTCAGGCGGCATCGCCAACCTTCCCCTCCTGGTTGTCATCAACTTGTTCCACCTTATCAGCAACAGGCACCCTGGAAGTAACCTCTTCACCATCAACTGCTTCACCAGTAATCTTGTTCAAGGATTCATATTCCTCATCTAAGTTCCATTCAGAATGCTTGCCTGCTTGGTGCTCCTTGATCATTTGTATCCTCATTTCAAACATGGACTTGGCAGCATCTTTCATACACTGGCTATGCACAATCTCCATCTCCTTGCTATGATCCTGATTCACCTTCACCAACCTGAGAGTCATGTCCCTAACTTCTTTGTCCTTCTCTTCTAACTCCTTCTCAGCCGCTCTGGCCCTTTCCTCAGCTTCGTACATCTTCTTGAAGGAAGCCTCTGCTTTATCCTTCCAAACCTGAACCTCACCAACCAGGAGCCCAGCAGCCTTGACGACCTGAGAACAGACCCAAGAGATTCATTAAAGATAAACAAAGACCTAACCCATATTAGAATGACTCTGAAATTACCTTTTTCTCATATCTTTTCTCAACCGGTACAGCAGTTTCCACATCCACAATCTCTTTGGACTTTCTTTTCTTCCTCAATTTATCTTCATCTATGTCCATTTTGGGCACCAGGGGCTTATTACTTTCAACTTTCACCTTGCCACGCACCATTGGCATCAAGTCCTTAGCACCAAAGCCAGATTGGGAACGAGTAACTGCAAAATTTATAAGAAATCAACATCTCAGAGCTTCAAAACCAAAAGACAAGCCAAACTGATGAATACCTGAAGACATCTTGTGAGCACAAACTGAATCCTCCTGCGTGTCTTCTAGGTTCTCTTATTCACCACTAGAGCTTTCCAGAGGTTTAACAAATCTACGACTAGCAGATGGCAGAGCACAGATCTTCTCCACAATCGCCAATGTGTCTACCTTTTTAGGGAACAGCTCCTCCAACTTAGTAACTGCAAAGGAAGAAGAATAAACAGTTATGAACTCTAGGAATCCAGGCAAAATGCAGAAGAAAGAAACAGAGACGCAACTACCTTTACTAATCCATTTTGAAACCAAGCCTTCACCTCCCTCCAGAGTATTTTTTCTAACATAGAAAAACTTATTTTTCCAACCCCTATCTTTATCAACAGATTCGATTACCAAGCTATACGCCTTGTTCTTGACCCTAAAACCATACCTAGAATTTCCATGAGCCCTTAAAACGTAGCAAAATGCTAACTCCTCTAAACCAACCGCTAAACCAGTTTCTTCGCTTAATCTTCCTAAAGCAATTAGTAGCCTCCAACCAACAGGCATTAATTGAGTGTAAGCCAAACTAGAGAGTTTAAAGAAATGAGTAATGACAGGAGGGAAGGGAAATTTCATACCTAGTGCAAAAGGGTATTCAAAGAAGCCTACCCATTCGTCGGAAACAAAATCAGAAGAAAACAAAGGATTTGGATCCAAGAATTCAGCATTAGCAGGAAAGCTTTTCTTTAGGGTTTCGATATCAGGAGGAGTAAGCTGACATCTCTCTTCATCAGGGTGAGTGATTAAATTTAAACATCTAAAACCTTCAGGAACTTCAGCGGTTTTCTTAGCCCTAACCATTTGAACCCTAGAAACAAAGAAGAACAAGACGAAAGAAAACTCACCAGGAGGAAATTGGGGAAATCCTCTTTGCTGCGTAAATGAAGAGGATGAATGAAAAAGACGTCTTAAAGGAACGGATGTAGACGCTTCCAGAGTCCTAGCCCCACTCGAGATTCGTAGGCCCTAGACTCCTATTGAATCACCCCTAACCGTCCACGTTTCAACCACTTAAAATATTTTTCGACTTTTACGCTTCCCTTTTAAAATTCAAAAAATTGGGGGCAATTGTTTGGGGAGAAAATTTGCTCTGTTTCTCAGCATGTTGAGAGTTCCGAGTCATCTTGAATACTTCAACTTGTCCAGCAACTTGCAACCTGACGGTAACAACAATTTGATTATTTACACATGATTTCCTTGCAGGTAAGTTTATCCCTATTTCCAGGTAACTATTGCGGAAATTATGTGGCATGATCAATAACAAATCGTGACCTAATTAAAGACTAGGTCAATGAAGGAGCCTTAGTGATCGACTTCAAACGTGGATAAGCCTCAACGCCTCAACCAACTTCCCGAAAAACAAGGCTCACTTACTTAGTTCTTGATTTATTATCTTAGTATAAATAGAAACACTCAAAAATGTAATGCACACACTCACGGCATTGAAATTCTCTCGTACTCTCCTTGTATTCTCTTGATCTCAAAATCAATACTAACGAAGTTTCTTCCCGAGGTTTTATGCCGGCGAACAAGTTGTTCAATGGCTTTCCTCGTTAAATTCTTGTGTTCATTTCATTCTCTAGTTTCTTTACAATTACATTCCATTGTGCCCAATAATCTTACTTACAGTTGAATTGAGAAATTTGACCAAAACACCCATGAAAATTCATATGTGTTATCTAACGTGTTGGGAGTAAATCCAAGGTTTTGTTTCTGGATTTGGATTAGTTTTGGACAGGTACATCATCATGACAATATGCAGCAGTCCTTGAATCTCAATATCAACCCTTTGCTTGGACATTTATTCATGGGATTTGTCTCCCATGTTTTGTATATAATTTGTACATAACCCCCTCTCCCCTTTACATTTTTTCCTTTTCTAAATGTGTTCAAACCATTTTCAAAACCTATCGGGAATCCACCCAAACCGGTTCCCGGTTGCGATAAATTGAACCGACCTAGATTAGGAGACACCTTGTACATAAACATACTTTTTTCTCAAAGTTAAGGCATAACGAGGCATTTCAAAAAGGCATAAAATCAAGCGTAGGCGGAATCATGCTAGAGACCGAAAGGGCGAGTGGAGTGCTGCTAATCACCTTCTCCTCCCGTAACTTAGCCCCCGAACCCACTTTCTCATCTTTCAAACTCAAAAAGGTTTTATCTCTATTTTCCTAAAATAAAATGAGGTGGTGACTATTCTTTTCCAAAACCAAAGTAGGGAAACTATTGCAAGGACTCGAGTGCGGAATTTTAAAAGGTTTCGAGCGTGGGCTCTCACACCGGCCATTGATGCTGATGGAGTTGTTGGAGTGACCAATTCACGAACTAGTAGATTTTTTGAGTCTCGATAAATCCGGTGAGTACCAATCAGACCTAAATTGAAGAAGAGGCCCTTGTCAGTCTTGAGTAACACGTCCATGAAGAGGCTTGAACACACAATGGGCACATGACTCAAACCACATAAAGAAAAAGACTTTTTTTTTATAAGTCGGAGGGACGGGGTCCCTTTTGGGGTTTCTAAGAAAAATAGTGGAATCGTCACACTAGTATATAGACCTTCTAGCAGTCCCATATACTCATCGGATTTCACCACGCTTGTGAATCCTACACATGACGGGATTAAACTAAATTAATGTAGTAAAGCATACATGCGGGGATGGATTTTTATTTTGCCCATAACAACCACTTATTTCTCTTGGAAACGGCATGTTTGATTTGAAAACATTAGTTTAGGAAAATCTCGGCACTTGAAAACCGACTTGGTCACGGAGTGTTAGACCTTAACTAAAATGTGTTGGCTTGTGCTCGGCTAAAGAGAGGCTTAAGGGTCACCCCTGGCATCTAGTCATGAACTACGCTACGGGCTGAGGTTTACCGCTTCAGAAGAGTAAAGGTCGGGTGGAGCTTGAAACATCCTAGGACGGGCCTCGATGGGTTCAGGGTTATGGACTTTATGCGACTCGATAGTGAGCAATTCATATGAGTTTTAGTGCACGTAGTGTGAGGTCAAAGACATATGACAAAACATTTTTTATAAGAAAGAAAAAACAAACAAGCACATAATTACAACTTTCGAATCCCCCGTGTGACCGATAAAAATGAACAGAATATAAAACAGTTATATGAAGGCAACTTTGCCCACACACAATCACTCTGCCCTGTTCTAGACTCTGTTCTGTTCAGAAAAACTGCCCAGAAGCGCGCGCCTCTGGCCTGTGATATGGGAAGCGTGCGGATTTCCCCTAGAAACTGAGAGGCGCCCGCTTCTGGGTAAAACCTGTCAGACATTTGGACTCAGGGGATTGCCCTGGTCCTGAATACACTTTGGAACCCCTGCAATAGTGATTAGCACAGAAAAGGAAGAATAGGAAGAACACATGGGAAGTGGGCGTTTCTGATAATTGATGTGAGACGCGCGCGCCTTAGGCCAAAGAGGCCATATGCGCACGCTTCCCACCATCAAAAACCAGAATGCCCATAATGCAATGTAGACTATGAACAGAACCCAAGTTTAACCCTCAAACATTCACCAGCAGAGTTGCCACTGTAGATACCCTGGCGCAATCGGGGTGATCTCGCCTCGCTTTAATGCTTTGATTGTTTGTGTAGAGTCACCACCTATGTTTTAGAGGAATATAAGAAAAACCTAATATTGTCCTATGTTTTGTTTATGAAAACCAGATATTCGTGTATTTGAGGTTCGGAGGTTAGGTTACAGAATGGGAAGTACTTAAACACCCATTCCGTCCAACTAAAGTTGGTCTTGCTAGTTCATATTCTACATGATAAAATGTGTTCTTCCTATACTTTGAAAATGAATATAAAAGGCGGGTTTAAAAGGGGTTTGAATGTAGGGAGATAACTCCTTGGCCTACTTCAATGTAATGAAGTAGCCTTTGGTGTCATGTCCCATAATGGTTTGGGTTGATTGCACACTTTGATAAAAATAAAAGAGGTAGAGGTGAGATGAGTACAGAGAAAGAGAGAAGTAAGAAAAGTACCTAAACTTTATGTACCTTAAGAACTTCTTTGGAGAAATGCTTGAAATGCTTCTTTGAGAGAGTTTTTGGTAAAGCTTTCTTATGTTAAAAAGTCCTCTTCTTGAAATGATGAAGAAGGGGCTTTTTATAGGTAAAAGAAGATGTTTTTGGTGCCAAAACAGAATCAACAAAGAGGGAATTCTCGGGAAAAATCATGTAAAATGAGCAAGGGAGGGATTCTTGGAGATAATCTGTAACTGACACCAAGAAGCACGCGCCTCCTGCCTTTGGGGAGGAAGGCGCACGCGTCTGGCCGTAGAGGGCAGAGGCGCCCGACTCTGAATAGGCAATTATGACAGAATCGACTGGAAAGTTAGGGCTGCTATTCAATTTAGCCCCTAGACTTAACAGAGTCAGTCAGTAACTTAGCGGAAGTAACAAAAACTAACGAAAAACACTTAAAACAAGTAGAAACACAAAATCAAATGTGCAATCGGGGTGAGCGGTCCAAAGCGGGGTGTTTACAATAGGAAGAACACGTTTTATCATGTAGACTATGAACAAGCAAGACCAACTTTAGTTGGGCAGAATGGGTGTTTAAGTACTTCTCATTTCGTAACCTAACCTCCGAAACTCAAATACACGAATCTCTGGTTTTTATAAACAAAACGTAGGACAATATTAGGTTTTCTTATGTTCCTCTAAAACATAGGTGGCAAATCTAAACAAACATAAACAAAACAAAGAAGAGCTCTAACGCGGCGGCGAAATCACCCTGCTCGCACCGGGGTATCTACACTACCTTATTTCTGTAATTTTCTTTTCCTGGTAGAAATCTCTCGTTATGAAGAAGTTGAGTTCTTCAAAGCTTGCAAGTGGCTCTCAGCCTTTAATGATTGTCGATTCTTTTTATTTTGTCTGTGAGGGTTTGATTGCGAAACCTGAAAAAGAAATTTGTTCTTTTCATAACGCCCATATTGTCGCTTTAAAGAATCAAATAGTTTTTCCAAATCAAACTGTTTTTTGTCCTTTTGATGTGACTGTAAGGGCCAATTTTGTTTCTGAGAACTGGGTATATTTTTATGAATATCCCTTCCTGCTAGGGTTTTCATTCCCTTTCCCCTCTTTCATTCCTGAATTTTTTGAGAAGACAAAATTGGCCTTTGTCCAAATGATGCCGATGACTTGGAGGGTCTTCGATGTCATTTTGAGAGTCAATCGTGATCATGGGTTTGGTATAGGTTTGGGTGAAATGGCTCTTTGCTATGATTTGCAAACTTTTAGGTCTAGACAGTATGTTTTTAAGAAAAGATCTAAGAGAGGGTTGATGGTTCCTAAGGCTTCTGTTAATGATCAAGGGTGGAGAGGTAAGAATTTCTTTGTTGAGAGAGGTTCACTAGAGGGTGGTGAAAATTTGGTCAAAGAATGGAATAGAGGAGGTATGCCTTTTGGTCGAAAGTTTCTTTTTTTGAAGTTTGTTGCATCTTTTTAATTCATGAGTTCTTTCACTTACTTTGCAGAAATCAAGTAGGAGGAGCTATTTCCACCGGCTGTGGATTCGGAGTCTAAGATTGCTTCATTCTTCTTACTTTTTACAGACGAGAGATGTTTTAAATCTCGGGAAGCGAGTGAGCCAATGGTTCAATAGGTAGTATTGGGTGAAGGGTCATTGTCTGAACACATGTCGACAGGTATCTTCTTAACCCAAGATGATGTTATCTTTCTCAGACATCTCGCTTATATTCTGTTTCGATCTTTTGTTTTTTCAGTTTCAAAGCCCACTATGGAGATTTCATTTGATGACCTCGATAGCCTAGTTGGTAACAACTCATCTAATCCATTAAGTAAGCCAATCGTTGTTAAGAAGGAGGCTCAGGATGGTGCTACCGTGAGCTCAAGGCTTAAGAAAAGAAAGGCTACTGTTGAAATGTGGGAGGTTGTTAAAATCGAGGATTTTAGAGATATGAGTGAGGATGAGGTCAAGAAGAGGTTTCTTACTTTGGCATCGAGTGTAGGTTTTTAATAAAGTGTTACTCTTTCTGGGATTATCATTTTTGTTCAATTCTGATAATCTCTTGGATTGTGCAGGCCTTTGGAAGTGTGGAGTCTCAAGTTGAGACCTTAGGTGAAGCAAACAAGAGGTTGAAGGTTGAAGTGGCTCGCATCAAGAAGGATTTTAAGGATAAGAAAGCTGATTTGGAGAAGGAAAGAAAAGGTTTGGAAAAGAAGGTTGCGGATCTCACTGGAGAAGTTGCAGACTTGAAACAAGGGATATCATCTATCCAGGATGCTAATATTCAGGAGATGGAAGAGATGAAGTCAACTCTTACCAAGTCGGCCGCTAAAAGGATGGTAGTGATCAAGATCAGAATGATCCAAGAGTTTCAAGAGGGTAAGCATAGCGGTTGGGACCTAGATAGAGAAAAGGCTATCTTGAAGAGGCTAAATGGTGAAGTTGCAGATGCTGGTGAAGTCTCTTCAAGCGTAGCGTTACCAGGGGATGAAGGTCAGAAGAAAGAAGGCGAAAAATAGAAGGAAGAGAACTGAAGATGGTAAGTTTGTTGGTTTTTTATGGAAAATAGTTTTGTTTTGGACAATGGTTTTATGTGGGCTACATCCCGAGAATTTGTAAGACAATATTTTTTCTTTGAATTTTGGTTTTTGGATGTAATGGCCCATAAGGGTCAGGAACAATTTGTTTGGATTTTATGTGTTGGTTTGGTTCAACACAATGTAGGTTTTTGAAGTTTGCTGGGAGTAGCCCTTCAAACTTGATAAGGTATAGTAGTTTTTAGAACTTGGGTTTTTTTGGAAATGAAATGGGTATGTGTTTTGTGTATGAATAGATGTATAGATCTTGCGTAAGATATAAAAATATTTGCCATACTTTGTTGATATGATAATATCAAAAAACACTTAGTCTTAGATGACATGAATGTGCCTTAACCAACTAAAATCATCTTAAGTTCAATATTCGATTAAGTGGAAATGGGGGGTACATAAATATAAACATACGTGCCCATTCCTCACCTTAACCAACATTGAAATCATGCGCTCCAGGCGAAGATGTATCAACCTTAATTGAAACGAAAGAAAGTAATTTCTTTAAACCTTTAAAGGGATTAAGTACCTTAAACTCAAGATGAGATGGCCAGTCTCAAACTGTCGTCTCCTTGGGATCTCAAAAAACCCTTATAGAAAATGATAACATCTTGCAAAATGACAACATGTTAATAATATATGACATCTTTCCTGATATCACTTTTATTGATGAAAGTAAACTTGCATAAATAACTTTATTAAAATGAATGGAAATAAAGTAAATTTTATTCAAATATTGAGGTAAGTTCATACCAGACTTATTACCTTAAGATGTCGATAACTTGAAATGATATTGACATCTTCGTTTATTCCAGCAATATGTTAAGCATCTCAAAATAAGCAAGCATCTTTAGTTTCCTTGCAAGACAGAAACATGTTAGGGTTAGGTGTTAGCTTAGCTAACACCCATTCGATGCTTAAGTCAATAATGGTTTGATAAATATAATCAAAATGGAAATAACTTTATTGAAATGACACAAAGTAAACGCGTACCTGTTTTTCTGAATTTTAATGACGATCTACAACTTAAATGAAGTATGTTTTAAGATAGATAGCGTTCAAAGATATGGGAATCCTTATGCCGTCCAAGGTCGACAACTAGTATGCCCCCTTTCCTGCATCTGCATCTATCAAATACGGTCCTTCCCATTTTGGTGCCAACTTGTCAGTATTGAGTTCTCTTGTATTTTGAAGGACCTTTCTTAGTACCAAGTCACCAACTTGAAATCTTCTCACCCTGACATTCTTATTATAAGATCTTGCAATCCTCTGTTGATATGCTGTCATCCTAATCTTTTCCATATCTCTTAACTCTTCAATGGTGTCGAGATCTTGTGCCAAAATCGTGTTATTTTGTTCAGGAGTCAACGATCCATATCTTGCCAAGGGGACAACGACTTCGGCAGGAATGATGGCTTCAGATCTAAACACTAGGGAGTAATGACTTTGACCCGTTGCATTCTTGGTTGTAGTTCTATCTGCCTACAAAACAAAAGGCAATTCTTCGGCCCATCTTCCCTTCTTCTGGTCTAACCCATTTTTCAAGTTGGAAATGACGATCTTGTTACTTGACTCTGCTTGTCCATTAGCTTGAGGGTGTACTGGTGAAGATGTTACCATCTTAACTCCCCATCTCATGAGAAAATCCTGGGTCTTCTTGCTAATAAATTGGGAACTGTTGTCACATCTGATTTTTGAAGGGATGCCAAACCTGCTGAAGATATTCTTTTTAATGAAAAAAGTAACTTCCTTGTCACGAACTTTAACATAAGCTTCAGCTTCAACCCACTTTGAGAAATAATCCGTCATTGCTAACAAGAACACCTTTCCTCCAGGAGCTTTAGGTAACTTTCCAACAATATTCATTCCCCAAGTCATGAATGGCCAAGGGGATAGGATAGGATGCATCATTTTTTCTAGTTGGTACAAGATGTCCCCATGTTTCTGACACGAATCACATATCTTGGAATAGTCTGCTGCGTCTTGATGCATAGTGGGCCAGAAATATCCCATTCTAAGAGCTTTAGTGTATAAACTTCTGCCCCCAGAATGATTGCCACATAAGCCCTCATGAAGTTCTCTTAGTATTTCTTTATCTTGATCAGGTTCTAAACATCTTATGTATGGACCTGCAAAAGATGTCTTAAACAACACATTATCTATTAGCAAATATCTGGAATTCCTTACTCTGAATGCTTTAGCATTCTTTTCCTCTGGGGGGATGGTACCATCTTGATGATTGGAGTAGTCCAAGATGGTTCTGTCTATACTTTCGATGTGTTGTCATCTATGCTGACCAGTTCTAATCTTTCAATGGCTGGGATGTTGACATGGATGATGGGTATGTTGGTTTGAGACAAGCTTTTAAAAGTCGATCCAAGGTTAACTAATGCATCTCCCTGTGACTTTTCTTCCCGGGGGATCTGTTCTAAGGTGAAGCTTTAGAATTTGCTGGCCAAGATCTTTAGGATTCCTAGGTATGAAGTCATCTTTGCATTTTTGGCTGCATAGAAGCCATTAAAATCATTAACTAATAATAATGAATCACTATATACCTGGATGATTTTAACGTTGAGATCTAGTGCCACGGTCAAGCCTACAAAAAGAGCTTCATATTCTGCCTCGTTGTTGGTGGCTCTAAAATCACAACTAATGGCCTAGGGTATGATGTCCCGTTGTGTTGATTTCAGTACAATTCTGAGACCTGTTCCTCTCATGTTTGACAGACCATTGGTATAAAGTGTCCACTTAGCCAAGGAGTTAGCATATTGAAGTTGTTGAACCTCTATCTCTACTTCTGGCTGCATACTTGGATTGAAGTCTGCCACAAAATCTGCAAGGGCCTGTGATTTTATTGCTGTCCTTGGCTTATACCGGATGTCGTAGGTTCTAAGTTGTACGGCCCAATTGGGCATTCTTCCTGACATTTCTGGCTTTCTCATAACATTCTTAATGGGATAGTTAGTACGAATATTGATAATACGAGTCTCAAAATAATGTCTTAACTTAATTGAAGCAGTAGTTAAAGCTAAAATTATCTTTTCAATATGTGAGTACCTGGTTTCTACATCAAGAAGTGTTTTACTTACGTAGTATATCGGTTGCTGCGTACCATCTTGCTCTCAAACCAAGACTGCACTAACTGCGGTTTCAGATATAGCTAAGTACACATATAGGGGTTCACATTCTTGCGGCTTGGAGAGGAGATGAGGTGTTGATAGGTATTTTTTTAATTCTTGGAAGGCCTGCTCATGCTGCTCCGTCCATTCAAACTTGATGATCTTCTTCAAGATGTCGTAGAATGGCTTACATTTGTCTAAAGATTTTGAGATGAACCTATTCAAAAATGCAACCTTGCCTATCAATCTTTGTACATCTTTAACAGTTTGGGGTGACGCCAAGTTGATGATTGCTCTGATTTGTTCCGAACTTGCTTCTATTCCTCTTTGTGTCACCATGTATCCCAAGAATTTCCCTGACTTCATCCAAAAATTGCACTTTGTCGGATTCAGCTTCATGTTGAAGGCGTCCAAGATATCGAAGGCTTTAGTCAAATCTTGAACATGGTCTTCAACTTTCTTGGACTTTACTATAATATCATCGATATATACTTCCATGGTGTCCCCAATCTGATCTTTGAACATTATGTTGGCCAGCCTCTGGTACGTAGCACCTGCATTTCTTAGTCCGAATGGCATAGCAATATAACAATATATACCTGTGGGGGTTATAAAGGCGGTGTCCTCTTGATCTGATGGCTCCATTTGAATCTGCTGAAATCCTAAAGATGCGTCCATGAAGGTTAAGATCTCGTGCCCAGAAGTTGCATTCCACCAGTGTATCAATGTGAGGTAGAGGAAAGGGATTTTTGGGACATGCTTTGTTCAGATCTGTAAAGTCGACACAAACTCTCCACTTGCCATTTCTTTTTTCAACTACTACCACATTTGCCAGCCATCTTGGATATTCTACTTCTCTGATCATCCTTACTTTGAGTAGCCTATCCACTTCCTCTTAGATGATCTGGTTTCTTTCCTGTGCAAACTTTCTCCTTTTCTGATGCAAGGGCTTGAAAGATGGATCAATGTTGAGCTTGTGAGTGATAACATCTTTGCTGATTCCCATCATATCTTCATGTTTTCAGGCAAAAGTCTTGACTCTACTCCTTAGAAGGTTGATAAGTTCTTCTTCAAATTCTGCTGGTACATCTTGGCCAATTAGCACCTTGAGATCTGAATTAGAGGGATCTAAGAGTATTTCCTTCACATCATGCTCCCTTGCTTCCAAGACCTCACGTGCTTTCTTCTTTAATTGATATGCCTGCCGCTTAGATGGTCAAGCCTTCATGGATGTCATGTAATAGTTTTTTGCCATCTGTTGGTCACTGAAGATCTTGACAACTCCCCACGGTGTAGGCATCTTCATACACTGATGATAAGTAGATGGTACTGCCTTCATCGCATGTATCCATGGTCTCATCGCATGTATCCAAGGTCTGCCCAAGATCACATTATAGCTTGTTGCACAGTCGATCACACAAAATCGCTCCATAGAGTTAACACCTTCAACATATACTAGGAGCATGATTTCACCCACGGTGTCTTTATTTTCGCCACTGAAGCCCACGAGAACTGAAGTTCTTTTGACCACATTCTCCTTCAGGATGTTTATTTCTTTCAAAACCTCTAACGTGAGAAGATTTACCGAACTTCCCCCATCTACCAGAATTCGCCCCACTCTACAATTTGCAATTTAGGGGAATAACCAGTGCATCATGGTGTGGATCTAGAACATTGTCCCGATCCTCTTCTTTGAAGGTGATGACCGTTGGGTTTCATGCAATCATGCGCAGCAGAAGAAATTACATGAAGAAACCCAAAAGCCTAGATCTGCTATGTTCAATAATTCATAAAATGAAGATGAAAGAAACTAACCCTTGTAGATCGAAATACGGAGCCTTGGATTAAGATTCTAAGTTGAGCACCCTCTACCGGTGATCCACAGTTCGAACGAATTCAAGAACGATTCTTGAACTTGACTGCTAGGTCCTTCGGATTGATAAACTTTGGTGAAGAACTCTTCTTCAATTGCTCCCTATGATTATTATGGTTTGACAATTGGAAATAATCAAACATAACAATCCTAGTATATTATGTGTTTTCTCTCTCTCCAAGAAAGTGTTTGTGATTTCCAAAATCAACGTTATGGGAACTATTCCCGGTTGTCCACATTATATACAAAAGGTCTCCAAGATCCTTTAGGGTTTAGGTCTTCTTGTCCAACAAGAAAAGACCAAAAATAAACTGCAGTGCTGTAAGTACCCCAATCTGAAACCGACCTATCTTAGAGGTAGCCTTAGAACCGTTTCAGGGATAAGCTGATAGGGCAGGACCTCCCTAGGATAAACTATAAATTCCAGGACTACTCTGGTATAAAATTGGAAAAATCCAGAAGCTCGCCAGGCTGAGCCGTACGGATGCTTTGGGGACTATAGGGGCCTAGCCGTACGGCTGGTTTGGGCACCCTCAGTCCCTATAAATAGAACCCCTTGCTGATCATTTCAGGGGGGGAGAAATACACATTAGAGAGGTCACTCTGCTAGAATTGCCACAGAGAAAGAGTGAGAGTGATCACGTACAAAAAGGAGAGAAGAAAGGAAGATTGGCCTTAACCATCATAGGTAAAGCCACCTCCCCCCCCCCTCCTTTCTCTTTATCTTACTCCTATTGTATTTCTCATATCTTGGTTATACATGTATTTACTATTCATTCATGCAAAGACTTGTCTATTTCAAGCACCTTTTGTTTCTTGCAAGACTTGTCCATTATCAAGCACTACATATCTATCTATTATATTACTATCTTGTCCAAGCTATGAGAAGTCCCAAGGTGCCCTCCATACTTTGTATGGAAGAGGTTCTAAACCTAGACACTCATAGACTTGTTGATTGTCATTTACATTCTTTATTTATTTAAATGTTGTGCTTGTTTGGCCATGATAATCATGAGGATGGTGGAACCTTAGTGTCCATCATTTTCCTCTTTGGTTTAGCCTCAAAATCCCACTTTTGGGTCATAAAGATTCAATCTTTATGTGTTACTTTGACTCTTGGAAGGATTTTAAGTCATAAAATGTCATCTTGGTGATAAAGTTCCAATCTTTATTCACCAAATGACCCACTTTGGTCCAAAGGGGACACTTATCAACTTTCTTGATTTTCTGCTATGATTGCTCATGATCACACCCAAATACTTGTTTTGGGGAACCAAGTGATGATCATTTAGCATAGGAATGATGCTATAAGACTTGTAAAATGATTTCTTGCAAACTGGGATCACAAACAGTTTGTCCAGCTTCAGACAGAATACCCTGTTTCTGTTCTGAACTGGACTGTTCTTGAGCAAACTGTAAAACCCCAGGATCGCCTCCTCAAGCCGTACGGCTACTTTAGGTAGGAGGGCAAAATTGTCTGTTTTGCCCTCTGACCTTTATCTTATCACTCAAGGCCCCCTTTTCAGCCGAGTTTTCTCAAATAAAATGAACGACGGAAGTTTTCCGTTAAATACACACACACACACGTATGCACATTTTAACTAACTTAGGGAGACTCGGCTTTGTCCGAGGCAACTTGAGAGGACGTAAAAACTCCTCCCAAGTTGTAACCTGACCTCCGAACCTTTGAACTCAAACCTTTGTCATTTTGTTGGGTTTAAAATTAACAAAATGTGGCGACTCCGTTAAATTTGACCGGTTCCCGTGTTTGGCATTTTGTCCTCGAGCGAACCATCGCTTGTTGTTTCGCCCCCGAGGACGGGATCCTTACAGTGGAGACTCCGCTGGGGAGTAGAGTGCTTTCAGACTTCTTTCTAGAAGGTTCGGGGGCATTCTTGTGTGGGTCAAACTCCCGTTCCCGTTAGTTGACTTCTTGCATATTTGTGTGTGTTTGCTGTTTCTGTTTGAGCTGTTTTGAGTACATACGTTCTGGAAACACAATAAACTGGGGCTTGATGATCAGAAGTTGGAGAAACTGATAAAAATCTTCACCCTCTTGCTTTAGCCGTACGGCTACTTTGGGTACGGACCAGAATGTTGCCAATTAACAGTTTGGTGCAGGGCTGCAACATTCTGGGTGCCCCCTCTGCTTTTGCTTGTCCAGGTTCCAAATTTACAGTCTTACTTGTGCACATTACCTTCATTCTTTTGGCCAAAACTTGGTTTTAAAAGGTAATAAAACTTGGTTATGCATGATCTTTTGTCAATTAAATGGTTTCCAAAATCCCGTCATGCATAACCCTTTTTTGTAAGGGTTTTCTTGAGTCTCCTCGTTGTGCACAAATTTCTTTGTATAAAAGGGTTTCAATGTAAAATATTTCTTTTGCAAAAGTTTGATTCAAAATTCTTTCTTGTGCACAACTTGGGACATGTACAAGTTTTGGTCTTTGTTTGCTTATATTCTTTGATTTGTGGTGTATAGACTGCTCAATTCATGCTTGTTCATACTTGTTCCTATCTTGCTTATGCCATGCTCATGATATCGAAAAACGAATTGAAAATCTCTCTTTTTACTCAAAAAAGGAGCATAGAATGACTTCACACTACGCGCACTTGACCGTGCACGTTCCAAATACCCTTTAAACCCGGGGTGGATGCACGATGCAGCTCGTTGGGCGCTCTTGTTCCCTTCGATGCGCGCACGGGTCCATCCCACCTTCCCTTCCGAACCGAGTCAACCACACTTGTCCGTGACACACAAATACCGTGACTATGGTTGGTTTTTGGTCTAGTTCACGTCACCACATCCTTGATACGTGCTCAAAGCTAATTGTGGCCAAACTAATGCCCGAGTTGTGACTCCTTGATGAAATGCAAGCGTGGCCTAACCAGCCTCCAGCTCGTGTGTTAGTGACGACCACAATTAGCGAGGGCCATGTACTAAGGATAGGGTGACATTGTGTCGTTAAGCCCTAATGAACGAGTTACTTTAATCATCCTTAAGCCCATGGTCAAGGATCGAGACGCCTCATTCAAAATGAGGCCATGACGGAATGTCGGTGGAGCCTTCGGTGTAGCCTTCGGGGGAAAAGTCTCGATTCCGACTGGGGCTTAATCATGATTAGGATGACCCGCGTATTGGGAACCTTGCGACGCGCTAGACCCTAGGTTCGTTTCTTTTGGTCGGTAGAAGCCGCGTGCCCTATAGGACCCTCGACCGGGATAGTCCGTCCTTGGGAGCGTGCAATACAGGTGAAAAACGAGGGGTCTATAGGCGTAGTGATGGCCTCCACTGATCCAGGATTTAGATTAGTTGCGAAAAAGAAGAGAAATCTTTTCCAACCATTTAGGAATAAAAATGTGTTTTAAGTAAACTTGAATGATTTATTAATCGCGCGTTGCATGAGCTTGCTCCGTTTTTTGCTTCCTGTCTTTGATACATTGCATTGTTTCGATAACCAGTGTCACCCCCGTTAAGTCTTTGGAAGGATCCATGTTATCCTTCAAGACCTCCGTCAAGTCTCGTTTAGTCTTTGGACGGATCCATGTTATCCTCCAAGACTTTTGATTATTCCCGTTTAGTCTTTGGACGGATCCATGTTATCCTCCAAGAATTTTGATTATTCCCGTTTAGTCTTTGGACGGATCCATGTTATCCTCCAAGACTTTTGATTATTCCCGTTTAGTCTTTGGACAGATCCATGTTATCCTCCAAGACTTTTGATTAGTACCGTTAGCCTTTGGACGGATCCATGTTATCCTCCAAAACTTTTGATTATTCCCGTTTAGTCTTCGGACGGATCCATGTTATCCTCCAAGACTTTGATTAGTCCCGTTTAAGTCTTTGGAAGGATCCATGTTATCCTTCAAGACCTCCGTTAAGTCCGTTAAGTCTTTGGAAGGATCCACGTTATCCTTCAAGACTCCCGTTAAGATCCCCGTTGAGACCCTAGGCAAAATCCCGTAGGTCCCCGCAAAGATCCCCGTTAAAATTCTAGGAATAGTCCCCTAGAAAGTCAGTCAAGTCCTTGGATGGATTCTCGTTAAGAAGTCAGTCGTGTTCGTCCCTCCCTCTTAAGATTCTAAACCCATTCGAACTACGGTGACCTGAGCCTCTCGTCGCGTGGGACCCCCTCCCTCGTGGTGAGGGGAACGTAGGCAACTTCAGCCCGGTCAAATGTCCCAAATAAAGACACGTGTGTCTTTAGTCCAAGCATTCACCCAGTGTTTACCCAAGTCTAAAGCTACCTTTTGTCTTCCCCGTAGCTTAGATGAAGTGGAAGAGAGCATCATGACGCCGTCTAGTGCATGTGGAGTCAGAAAGTTCCCCGGTCACTACAACTTCTCCGATCCGGTACCTCGGAAAGGTCACTTCAGTGGACAGTAGCTTGAGAAATGACATTGCAGACAATCCGGATGGCCCAGGGAACGAAGAGTTGTTCCAAGCTTCAGAAGTCCCCGGGGCTGAGAAAGAGGTCATCACAGATAGCCACAGAGAAACGCAAACTCCGCCTGATGAGTCGACGAGGCAAAGAGGTGTTACAACTCTGTTTCAAACCGATGGGCCCTTCGCCAAAGCAACCAACCACAATGAAAAGGTGGAAGCTACCCGACCTCCGGACTGTAACCAAAGATTGCCCCCTCCATCTCACCAAAATACCGAGACCTCCATTTCTTTGCCCCAACGCGCCGTCATCCAAAACGAGCCTCTCACCCAAATCTGCCTCACTCCGCCTCATCCCAAAACCAACATCTCCCATGAGACACTTCCTATAGAACCCCAAACACAATCCACTCAAAAGGCCTGCAAACCGCTATTCACACCAGTTACGCCTCAAGTATCATGCTCACAACACCTTCCCGATCGTATCCCTTCTCGGTTTAATGCCACCAACCAAGTCACCAGAACTCAGTCACTGTTTAGACCATATATGGAGACCCAAACAGGCGTTACCAACTTGCCTCCACCAGATTTCCCAATGAGTTTCCGAGATGACCCGTACCATTTCTACAACCCAAGACCTTTCGGACCCCAAGCTCACAGCATGCTACCAAGGTATATTCCTACAAACCACCAAGGTTACGGGTATGCCTACACCCATGCACTTCAACAGAATCCTCATGTTGCACCTCGGTCGGGTACGTTATTGGGAAAGAGAAAGCAAATGGAAGCTAAGTTTGAAAGAACACTCGATGGGAACCCCTTTGCATTCAGTAGCGGTGATTCTCATCCCCATCACGATCCGATCAACAGTGAAAGAAAAGCCAAAGGCCGAGCCAGACCCAGTTTCACAAGGTATGAGGATTTCGGAATGCCCATAAGTAAGGTATTCAAGGGATTGGTTAGGCAAGGCCTTGCGAAGCCTCTTGTCAACTACCAACCCACAAAACCCAAGAACTACCTAGATGTTAATAAGTGGTGTGCCTTTCACAACTACCATGGGCATGATACCGACAATTGCATTGCTGTAAAACGCATCATCCGGAAGTTAATCAAGCAGGGAAGGCTTGAGCGCCCTCGCACCCCCGATACAGCCAACGGTCCGAAGATCAACATGCTTGAGTTTGTAGAATCTAATACCGTGGCCTACCCGATGGTCGACAAATGGAGCGATATCTACCCCAAGGAAAAGGAGTCTGTGGTTGAGAAAATCGCCCATCCCAAAGTGGGAGAGCCAGTTTTGGAAAGGATGACAAATTCAGTATCCAAGATGATGGTTCCTAAAATCAGCAAAGCCGAAGGATCCATGGTACGGAAAATGTCCGAAGGGCTAAGTGCCCCGAGTTGGGAAAATTGATGTCGCTATGGTTGCCGTGACGGAGAATGAAATTTCGAAACCCTTCCATTTGTATCCCCCTAGGAAAGTCAAAGTTCATTGCTAGAACGTGTGATAAGTCTTTAGGAAAAGTCGGTTAAGATGTCTGCTAGGTTTAGTTAAAGTCTTGCCCCCGGTTGATGCCATGTGGTGACCATTTTGGGTCCATTGTCAGTTCTCATTAATAAGATTATTATTGTCATTTTTGCCTTGTCAAAAGGTTTACAAAAATGTGTGTGTGAGTTTTTCACCCAAAACAAGAAGTGTGTTTTTCAGAAAAAGAAAAATGGAGATCAAGTTTTCTCAAAATAAAAGGTCGTGTTTGCCTAAAAGGTTAATCCGCTAATGAAGCATGCTTCTCAAATCATGGTTAATAATTTCACCTTGAGGTTTAAAATGCTAAAGTCCTTTGCCGTTTTGTCCCCCGGAAACATCGTCCAAGGAGCCCACATCCGAATTGGCGTCCGAGACAACCATACACATGAGCGGGAAGACCAAACAATTGGGATACCGTCCACAAGAAGAGGCCGAGCTTCAGGAGCCTGAGAGTGGCCACACCAAATGAAAGACTGTGCCCTCGTCAAGTGCCATACACGAAGGTTATGCACTTTGGAAAGGGAATCACCAAAAGGCTTGGCCAACAGGCAAGCTCCCAACTCGCCCTCATGAGTAGGCGACCCCGGAAATTGCAACGCCAAGCCAAGTGGAGGCCTCGCGACATCTTTCCGACGACATGGAACCCGAGTTTCCCGTGGAAGACATGGAATATGCCGCCGACAACCCCTCCAACAACTGTGGAAGAAAATGGATCATCGTGCTTCATGGGAACCCATCCTTAGAAAAAAAAAAAAAAAAAAAAAATGAGTCTTCCAGCCTCGTAGGATCTAGATTCTCACCAAAGTCTGTCCCAAACTATGTCTTTTATATTTTCGCAAAGGTCCGCACTCAGACATGTATGTACAAAGTTATCCCAATAAAAGAGTCATTTCCATTCTCTTCTCTCTAGACTTGAGACATTATTTGCAATATATATTTATTTTTGAAATTGCCTTGCTTGTTATTATCAATCGATTGCTACGTCCTTAAAATGATGAATTGACTTCTAAGCATACTAGTCAATGACGACTCATTAGAAACGAATGGACCAAACACGAATGAAAAATGATAAATGCAAATAATTAATCTTGATGTGAATGAATGTTGTGATCAATTGGCATGAAGAAACCATCAATGGCAAATCTTCCCTCATACATTACCCCGATACACAACCCGATACACCTTCCTATACAAATCCTTGATGCGCATCAAAGGCATCCCGAGACAATGAAAAGGCGAGATGTTGTTGCTCAACCACAAAGATTCAACCACGATCGCGCATGCGCAACCAAGCAAAGGACTTCCCAGATCTTCAAAAGTCAAAGTAAGAAGTGGCAGAATTCCACCAAGGGGCTACAAATGAGCCAATGTCCAAGATAGCAAGGTGGGGCTAATGTTTCCCTCCTCTCTAAAAAAAAAATGAAAGAGAGAAAGAAATGGATAATGGAAAACAAATGAATATTGGCAAGAGGAAGTTTACCTCAAAAGCTCACCAAGTTCACTGCAAAAGTCCACCTCAAAGAAACATCCCGAGGAGTTCACCGCAAAGAAAAGTGATCTACATCAGCAAAGCAACAACATCCTTCGAAAGGACACCAACCCCAGCAAAAGAAGGCCCACGGCCGAACTACGGCGACCTGAGCTCCTCAAACTGAGGGGAACGTAGGCAACCTTCGGGTCCGGTCACAGCATGTGAAATGAATCCATCAAACCTCGATCCTCCCAAAATGACCCGGTTCTCTTCCTTGGTCCTATCAATGACCAATTTCCCAGATAATGACCAATCTCCCCATAAACACTTTTGATCTTGCCATTGATCGAATCTTAATCTTAATTGATCACAACAACTATACATGTTAAGGCTAATTGCTTGTTATAATCTTGACTTAATAATAAAACATGGTCCATTCCAGCAATCATTTGATGATATTAACTAGGGAAAGTTTCAAATGTCTCAACAAGTCTTCTTCTCTCTACATCTTAGAAAAGAGCTAAACACTCGTATTCTGTCGAGCAAGGGCTTCCTCCCGTTCCATGATAATACATTGTTCACTAAAATAAAGGGACTCCCTCCCGCCTAAATAAAGGCCCTTGCATGTCTCCTCCAAAAGATATATTAAGTCTCGTTCTATCAAGTCGGCTGGATCACTTATAAAAAAAAAAAAAAAAAGAAAGGCACCAAAAAGTAGCCCGCTAGGTTGAAAACCCGTAAGGGCGGCCTAGGCAAAAATAGGGTGTGCCATAAAAGACGCAAAAGAGATGCCCGCTAGGGTGAAAACCCGAAAAGAGCGGCCTAGGCAAAAAGAAGAGTGCGTCATGAAAAAAGGGATGGGTTCCTAACATCATCAAAGGTCGCGAGACGACAACGGGTCCACGCCAACATCAAAAGTCAGAGGACGACATTGGGGCTACCTCCACAAGGACTTGGGGCTACCCCGACACATTCAATGACATTGGGGATACGTCTCCATCAATAAGAACAAGGACATGGGGCTACCCCGACATCGACAACAAGAGGTTTCTCTACTCCCAACCGCTCCTAAGAAATGAACAAAGCTCAAAAGGACTTTATGCATATAAACCTCGCGGTTAAAGTTAAAACCAAAGTTTGACTAAACATGTTTCGTTAAAAGATTTCCCTTCAAAAGTAAGCATTTTCAAATTTGGCCATTTGGCATCATTTATCAAAGACAATGTTTCAAGCAAAATGCTTTGATCTCCCCTCAAAATGATTTTTTTTCAAAGTCTTGGACCCTTTTTGTCCACAATGAGTCTTCAAGGTCACCCCTAGGCTCTTTCCCGGTGTCAAGAAAATGTGTCAACCATCCCGCAATGTAGGCTTGACCAAATCTTCGTCCCAGAGTGACCCCTTTAGCTTAAAACCTTGACTTAGAATAGTCGTTATAGGCTAGAGCCTTTGTCCCGGCAGTCCTAGTGGGACGTAAGACCAGTCTGCCTTTGTCAAACTCCCCAAAGGTGGAGTTGACTCGAATGTTTTGTCCTGGCAGTCCTTAGGGGACGTAAGACCAGTTTGCCTTTGTCAAACTCCCCAAAGGTGGAGTTGTCTCGAATGTTTTATCCCGGCAGTCCTTAGTGGGACGTAAGACCAGTTTGCCTTTGTCAAACTCCCCAAAGGTGGAGATGACTCGAATGTTTTGTCCGGCAGTCCTTAGTGGGACGTAAGACCAGTTGCCTTTGTCAAACTCCCCAAAGGTGGAGTTGACTCGAATGTTTGTCCCAGCAGTCCTTAGTGGGACGTAAGACCAGTTTGCCTTTGTCAAACCCCCAAAGGTGGAGATGACTCGAATGTTTTGTCCCAGCAATCCTTAGTGGGATGTAAGACCAGTTTGCCTTGTCAAACTCCCCAAAGGTGGAGTTGACTTGAATGTTTTGTCCCGGCAGTCCTTAGTGGGACGTAAGACCAGTTTGCCTTTGTCAAACTCCCCAAGGTGGAGATGACTCGAATGTTTTGTCCGGCAGTCCTTAGTGGGACGTAAGACCAGTTTGCCTTTGTCAAACTCCCCAAAGGTGGAGATGACTCAAATGTTTTGTCCCGGCAATCCTTAGTGGGATGTAAGACCAGTTTGCCTTGTCAAACTCCCCAAAGGTGGAGTTGACTCGAATGTTTTGTCCGGGCTGTCCTTAGTGGGACGTAAGACCAGTTTGACTTTGTCAAACTCCCCAAAGGTGGAGATGACTCGAATGTTTTGTCCCGGCAGTCCTTAGTGGACGTAAGACCAGTTTTCTTTGTCAAACTCCCCAAAGGTGGAGATGACTCGAATGTTTTGTCCGGTAATCCTTAGTGGGGTGTAAGACCAGTTTGCCTTGTCAAACTCCCAAAGGTGGAGTTGACTCGAATGTTTTGTC
The DNA here is from genome assembly GCA_026119855.1 of Campanula takesimana. Lineage (NCBI taxonomy): Eukaryota > Viridiplantae > Streptophyta > Magnoliopsida > Asterales > Campanulaceae > Campanula > Campanula takesimana. The sequence goes on from JAOWBW010000258.1 coordinate 842,665, forward strand.
CGGCAGTCCTTAGTGGGACGTAAGACCAGTTTGCCTTTGTCAAACTCCCCAAAGGTGGAGTTGACTCGAATGTTGTCTGGCAGTCCTTAAGTAGTGGGACGTAAGACAGTTTGCCTTTGTCAAACTCCCCAAAGGTGGAGTTGACTCGAATGTTTTATCCCGGCAGTCCTTAGTGGGACGTAAGACCAGTTTGCCTTTGTCAAACTCCCCAAAGGTGGAGATGACTCAAATGTTTTGTCCCGGCAGTCCTTAGTGGGATGTAAGACCAGTTTGCCTTTGTCAAACTCCCAAAAGGTGGAGTTGACTCGAATGTTTTGTCCCAGCAGTCCTTAGTGGGACGTAAGTCCAGTTTGCCTTTGTCAAACTCCCCAAAGGTGGAGATGACTCGAATGTTTTGTCCCAGCAATCCTTAGTGGGATGTAAGACAGTTTTCCTTGTCAAACTCCCCAAAGGTGGAGTTGACTTGAATGTTTTGTCCCGGCAGTCCTTAGTGGGACGTAAGACCAGTTTGCCTTTGTCAAACTCCCCAACGGTGGAGATGACTCGAATGTTTTGTCCCGGCAGTCTTAGTGGACGTAAGACCAGTTTGCCTTTGTCAAACTCCCAAAGGTGGAGATTACTCAAATGTTTTGTCCCGGCAATCCTTAGTGGGATGTAAGACCAGTTTGCCTTGTCAAACTCCCCAAAGGTGGAGTTGACTCGAATGTTTTGTCCCGGCTGTCCTTAGTGGGACGTAAGACCAGTTTGCCTTTGTCAAACTCCCAAAGGTGGAGATGACTCGAATGTTTTGTCCCGGCAGTCCTTAGTGGGACCTAAGACCAGTTTTCCTTTGTCAAACTCCCCAAAGGTGGAGATGACTCGAATGTTTTGTCCCGGCAATCCTTAGTGGGACGTAAGACCAGTTTGCCTTTGTCAAACTCCCCAAAGGTGGAGTTGACTCGAATGTTTTGTCCCGGCAGTCCTTAGTGGGACGTAAGACCAGTTTGCCTTTGTCAAACTCCCAAAGGTGGAGTTGACTCGAATGTTTTGTCCCGGCAGTCCTTAGTGGGACGTAAGACCAGTTTGCTTTGTCAAACTCCCCAAAGGTGGAAATGACTCGAATGTTTTTGTCCCGGCAATCCTTAGTGGGATGTAAGACCAGTTTGCCTTGTCAAACTCCCCAAAGGTGGAGTTGACTTGAATGTTTTGTCCCCGGCAATCTTAGTGGGATGTAAGACCAGTTTGCCTTGTCAAACTCCCCAAAGGTGGAGTTGACTCGAATGTTTTGTCCCGGTAGTCCTTAATGGGAAGTAAGACCAGTTTGCCTTTGTCAAACTCCCCAAAGGTGGAGTTGACTCGAATGTTTTGTCCCGGCAGTCCTTAGTAGGATGTAAGACCAATATAGTTATTATAGGCTAGAGCCTTTGTCCCGGCCGTCCTTAGAGGACGTAAGACCAGTTTTCCAGACAAACTCCCCAAAGTTGGAGTTGACCCAGTAAAACCTTGACTTAGAATAGTCATATAGGCCGTCCTTGACATAAGCCAGTAAAACCTTAACTTAGAATAGGCCGTCCTGACATAGCCACATAAGCCCAGTATAACTCTTTGACTAAGAATAGTCATTATCTCCGGCCGTCCTTATAAGTCAACCCTCTCCCATAGAGCCAAGTTGACCATGTCCCGCCTCTGACCCCGAGAGTCATGCTTCCTTATAAGTCAACCCTCTCCCATAGAGCAAGTTGACCATGTACCGCCTCTGGCTCGCCAAGAGTCACGCTTCCTTGTCTATGTCCCGTAAGTCAACCCTCTCTAATAGAGCCAAGTTGACCATGTCCCGCCTCTGCCTCGCCAAGAGTCACGCTTCCTTGTCTATGTCCCGGTAAGTCAACCCTCTCCCATAGAGCCAAGTTGACCATGTCCCGCCTCTGCCTCGCCAAGAGTCATGCTTCCTCGTCCATGCCCCCAGCAAGTCAACCCTCTCAATAGAGCCAAGTTGACCCTATCCCCATGCAAGTCAACCCTCTCTAATAGAGCCAAGTTGACCATGTCCCGCCTCTGCCTCGCCTAGAGTCACGCTTCCTCGTCTATGTCCCCAGCAAGTCAACCCTCTCCAATAGAGCCAAGTTGACCATGTCCCGCCTCTGACCCCGAGAGTCACGCTTCCTTATACAAGTCAACCCTCTCCAATAGAGCCAAGTTGACCATGTCTCGCCTCTGACCCCTTGGTGTCATGCCAAATGCCTTAGCCTTTGACCCCTTGGTGTCATGCCCAAATGCTTAGCCTCTGACCCCTTGGTGTCATGCCCAAATGCCTTAGCCTCTGACCCCTTGGTGTCATGCCCAAATGCCTTTGCCTCTGACCGAATGAGTGTCACGCCCGAACCTTCGCCTCTGACCGAATGAGTGTCATGCCCGAGTTCCCCACCCGACCTCGACGGTCGTCTATAGGTTTGAGTAGCCTTAAATCTCTCACCCCGAACTACGTTAGGCTTGATTCCCCGCGAATGGGATATGTAGGAATCCTATACCACTAGGTCCAGCCATGCAACCAAAATCGGTTAAAGCCGTCGTCCCGTCAGATTGGGATGCTTATTTTTATCGACAACCCCGCTCCTCCGAAGCGACGTTGCCGAGGGGCTCTGTAAGTACCCCAATCTGAAACCGACCTATCTTAGAGGAAGCCTTAGCACCGTTTCAGGGATAAGCTGATAGGCCAAGACCTCCCTAGGAAAAACTATAAATTCCAGGACTACTCTGGTATAAAATTGGAAAAAATCCAGAAGCTCGCCAGGCTGAGCCGTACGGATGCTTTGGGGACTATAGGGTCCTAGCCGTACGGATGGTTGGGCAACCTCAGTCCCTATAAATAGAACCCCTTGCTGATCATTTAAGGGGGGGGGGGTAAATACACATTAGAGAGGTCACTCTGCTGGAATTTCCACAGAGAAAGAGTGAGAGTGATCACATACAAAAAAGGAGAGAAGAAAGGAAGATTGGCCTTAACCATCATAGGTAAAGCCACCTCCCCCCTCCTTTTTCTTCATCTTACTCCTATTGTATTTATCATATCTTGGTTATACATGTATTTACTATTCATTCATGCAAAGACTTGTCCATTTCAAGCACCTTTTGTTTCTTGCAAGACTTGTCCATTATCAAGCACTACATATCTATCTATTATATTACTATCTTGTCCAAGCTATGAGAAGTCCCAAGGTGCCCTCCATACTTTGTATGGAAGAGGTTCTAACCTAGACACTCATAGACTTGTTGATTGTCATTACATTCTTTATTTATTTAAATGTTGTGCTTGTTTGGCCATGATAATCATAAGGATGGTGGAACTTAGTGTCCATCATTTTCCTCTTTGGTTTAGCCTCAAAATCCCACTTTTGGGTCATAAAGATTCAATCTTTATGTGTTACTTTGACTCTTGGAAGGATTTTAAGTCATAAAATGTCATCTTGGTGATAAAGTTCCAATCTTTATTCACCAAATGACCACTTTGGTCCAAAGGGGACACTTATCAACTTTCTTGATTTTCTGCTATGATTGCTCATGATCACACCCAAATAATTGTTTGGGGAACCAAGTGATGATCATTTAGCATAGGAATGATGCTATAAGACTTGTAAAATGATTTCTTGCAAACTGGGATCACAAACAGTTTGTCCAGCTTCAGACAGAATACCATGTTTCTGTTCTGACTGGACTGTTCTTGAGCAAACTGTAAAACCCCAGGATCGCCTCCTCAAGCCGTACGGCTACTTTAGGTAGGAGGGCAAAATTGTCTGTTTTGCCCTCTGACCTTTATCTTATCACTCAAGGCCCCTTTTCAGCCGAGTTTTCTCAAATAAATGAACGACAGAAGTTTTCCGTTAAATACACACACACACGTATGCATATTTTGTTGTTTCGCCCCCGAGGACGGGATCCTTACAAGTGCGGGAGGGGCGTCGTACGGCTCCTAGGCAGTCGTGCAGCTCCTAGGGTGCCGTACGGCCCTTCCTCAGTTTCCTAATTTTTCGCTCCTTTTAATTATCCGTTCTGCGTGTGTGACCCAATAGGATTATACTAAGTTGGCAAAAAGAGTCCGAACCATTCAGACCTTGTAAGTCATAAACGGACTCTAGCAAGCCATTATGACTACCCAATTAGTATAACTTTGAAATCCAAAGTTTCCTAAATAGAACATAACACAATCTCTTTATTACACAATGTCTATTGAACGTTAGCCATGGTCAATGGTCAACTTACATTGTTCAATGCTTTCTTGATCCTGAATGTATTGATAATACAATCAATTCATTTGAGCATGGCTATGCATTTCATCAATACCATTCATCGAGTGGCCAAAGCTTGATATCTCTCTTGACAAGGAACAAATCCCATCTTGGCTTATTACCTTTCCCTACATGATTCCGATTATGCCAATCATATTCTTTATAGCTATCCGGTTAAGGGTAACGTTTGAATATGTCAAACATAATGTTCATAAAGTGGAAAACTGTAATAACCTCAGGTCTAAAGATTCAAGTGACATAACTATATGAGAAATAATTATGACATTTTGACCATGACATAAATCTCATAGGGGTCAGTCCAGTATTTGTTCTCCAACAAATACCCATAAGTCTAATTGTATCGCATACACATAATCATCATATGATTATTTATTAAACTTAAACTAGTAATTAATCATAATTACCAGGGACGGGGATTATTATAATAAACATGCAAAAGATATAATAATCAAATATTTAATATCTTTATTAAATAATAAAGCAAATGATAACATTAATCGTTCAAATAACGTGCCTAGGGCATACACACCAACAATGACATCTGAGGGGTCAACTGTGAGGTCTTTTCCTGTCTTCTTGGCTTTTCATCCTTGGAGTCCTTAGCATGCCTTTTAGCTGCATAATAAGAAGTACCACAGATATCAGAACCACCACTAATAACATTGACTACCTTAGTTACCGGCGGTGGAGAAGGTGATCTCTCCGGAATGGATTCCTTGTTTTCTGTTTTGTTCTTTCTGTGGCTGAGAAGCTCCTTGAGATACCCCTTGGAAAGCAGGTAGCTCAGTTATTTTCTCAAGGCGATGCAATCTTCAGTAAGTGTAAGGATCCCGCCCCGCTCGAAAACGCGACGAGTATGGGGGCGAAACGCCAAACACGGTTATCACGCAAAACATAACGGAGTTGCCACATTTGTTAATTATTTAACCCAACAAATGGAAAGGTTAGAGATTCTATTAGTTCGGAGGTCAGGTTACGCCTTGGAAGAGTTTTACATCACCCAAGTCACCTCGGATAGGACCGAGTCTCCCTAGCGTTAGTTAACAAAGTGCATGTGTGGTGTGTGTTTCAAAAATGGGAGAAACTGACTTTTAACAAAAATGGTTAATTATTTAACAGAAAAGGGTTATTTTGCAAACATTCTGACCAAAGGAAAGAAATTGAAAAATGCACTCCCGGCCAAACAGCAGCGTACGGATGGGGAGGGCATTCCACGGATTTTTGATAGTTTATCAGAAAACTGTCCAGTTTCAGGCAAAACAGGGTGTTTTTGCTGAAATTGGACTGAGATGATCATTTTCAGTTATTTTTTTAACAAAAACATGGATTAAATCATCCCTATGTCATTGATCACTAGTTGGACACCAAAAACAAAGTTTTGGGTTTGATCAGACAATCATGGGGAAATTAAGAAAAAATGTGATGAAAGCCCTTTGGGCTAAAAGGACCATTGGATGAGTAAAGATTAAAACTTTACCATCAAGATGGACTTATGATGCAAAATTAAACCTTTAGGGACAAAAAATATAACATAAAGATTGAATCTTTATGTCCCATGCTTGGTGATTTGTGGCTAGGTCATGGTTGGGATGATAAAGATTGAAACTTTATCACCCAATCATGACTCTCATGGCCAAACAAGAACAAAATCAATATGAAATTTAACAAATCATGATCATCCTTAGGTTTTATCCCATAATCACACACTAGGCATGAAGGGAACCTTGATTACTTCATGATTTGGTTCCAATATACATATATAATCATAATATATAGCTTAAGAGGACAAGACTTGTATAATATAACAATATTATAGTGCTTGAAATGGACAAGACTTTCAATGAAATGTAAAATGCTTGAATGGACAAGGCTTGCAAGAATAATAAGAAATAACACAAGAATGAGCAATAATATGAATAATAATAAAAGAGTTTGAGATGAAAAATAATATGGGGGAGAAGAGGCTTCACCTATGATGGTTATGGCCTATCTTCCTCTCTTTTCACTCAAATGTATGTGTCACTCACTTTCTGCTCAAAAACTGGCAGAGTATCAGCTCACAAAACATTTTCTCCCCTTGAAATGATCAGCATGGGGGTTCAATTTATAGAGGCTGAGGTGTGCCCAAATAGCCGTACGGCTAGGGACCTCATGTGCCCAAACCCATCCGTACGACTCGACTTGGCGAGCTTCTGGATTTTTCTAAGTTCAATTCCAGTTCAGTCCTGGAATATCAGGTTTATCCTAGTGAGGTCCTGGCCCATTGGTTTATCCCTAAATGGTACCAATAATTCCTCTAAGGTAGGTCAATTTCAGATTGGGGTACTTACAGAGCCCTCGGCAACGTCGTTTTTGAAGAAAGCGGGGTTGTCGAAAAACAAGCATCCCAATCTGATGGGAGGACGGCTTGGCGATTTGTTTTATGGATGGACCTAGAAGTATAGGATTCCTACATATCCTGAGGGAATCAAGCCTAACATAGTTCGGGAGAGAGATTTTAAGGCTACTCAAACCTAGGGCCTAGGTGGATATTCATTCATCCTTCCTAAACAGGCATGGCTCAAAGGCCGGACTTGGTCAACTTGGCTCTATTCGGAGAGGGTTGACAAAGAGGGCTGGCATGGCTCAGAGGCTCAAATAATGGGCATGGCTCAGAGGCTAGACTTGATCGACTTGGCTCTATCGGAGAGGTCGACTCAAGGAATGGGCATGGCTCAGAGGCTCAAATAATGGGCATGGCTCAGAGGCTGGGCTTGATCGACTGGTCTCTATCAGGAGAGGGTTCCACTCGAGGGTAACTGGTCTTACATCCGACTAAGGATTGCCGGGACACATGGTCAATTTGGTCACTTTTCTCATGGCGGAGGGTCGACTACACAAACTGGTCAACTTATCTCATGGCGGAGGGTCAACTACACAAACTGGTCTTACGTCTCTCCAGACTCCCGGGTCAACAACTCTTAACTTTTATCCTGGACTTACGAGCTATGGCCGGACTTTCACAATTTCACTTTCTACCCTGGACTTAGGAAGTACGGCTGGGTCAACCAAATCAATGGTCTTACGTCACGCCGGACGGCCAAGACGATCTCACGAAACCTAATGGTCTTACGTCATGCCGGACTGCCAAAATACAAAACCTAATGGTCTTACGTCACATTGGACGGCCAAAGGACATGTCTCACAGAACCTAATGGCCTTACATCACGCCGGACAGCCAAAGGACGAATCTCACAGGACCTAATGGTCTTACGTCACGCTGGACGGCGAAAGGACGAATCTCACAGGTCCTAATGGTCTTACGTCATGCCGGACAGCAAAGGACGAATCTCACAAAACCTAATGGTCTTACGTCACTCCGGACGGCAAAGGACGAATCTCACCGAACCTAATGGTCTTACGTCACGCCGAACGCCAAGGACAAATCTCGCAAAACCTAATGGTCTTACATCACGCGGACGGCCAAAGGACAATTTTTCATATTTTTAACTGGACTTACGAAGAACGGCCACGTTAACTTCACAAATTCAAATTCGTAACCTCTTAACCTGGACTTACGAAGCGCAGCCGGGTTAAATTACATTCATAAACTCTTAACCTGGACTTACGAAAGCGCGGGGGTTAATTTCACATTCTTAACCTTTTAACCTGGACTTACGAAGTGCGGCTGGGTAAATTCACATTCTTAACCTCTTTACTGGACTTACGAGCGCGGCCGGTTAATTCACATTCTTAACCTGGACTTACGAAGCGCGGCCGGGTAATTTCACATTCTTAACCTGGACTTACGAAGCGCGGCCGGGTTAATGTCACACTTTAACCTGGACTTACGAAGCCGGCGGGTTAATTTCCATACTCTTAACCTGGACTTACGAGGCGCGGCCAGATTAAATTCACATTCTTAACATGGATTACGAAGCGCGGCCGGTTAATTTCATATTCTTAACCTGGACTTACGAAGCGCGGCCGGGTTAATTTCACATTCTTAACCAGGACTTATGAAGCGCGGCCGGGTTATTTCACAAGGCTGGTCTTACGTCATCTAGGGACTGCCCTATTTTCATTTTCATTGGGAACCTAATCTTTCTAGGTTCAATTCAAGTTGCATGAGCCAAAAGGGCATTTTTTTCAGGGGCATTTATGAAATTGGTTGGGAAGGGGATTTGAATGGGTAGGACCACAAAGCTAACTCTCACAAGAATCATTAATTCTGGCAGGGCTAAAGTAGCCGTACGGCTAGGGGAGGAAACACTCCTTTTTCATTCAATTTTGTTCCAGGCCTGGTCATCTTTGAAGTCATCAATCAGTTCATCATCTTCATTTCAAAAGCTTTCTCTTCCAGAGCCTTTTCTCCTGGAAAAAACCACCAAAATGTCCAATATTCATCAACAATGCTTTGAGGGCAACCTTAGGCTTTGGATACGGTACCATATGAGGATCACAAGGAGCTTTCCAGTCCAAATTTGGTCTCCAATCCCTTTGGTCTCTCAAGGAGTTCATCCCGGATCTCAAGCTATTAAGAGCCGCTGCGTTCTTTTGGGATGTTAGGAGACATGTATATTGCTTCTCTTATAACGAAATCACTCCAACCTATGAGGATTTCAAGGCTTTGGTGGGTGGCGTTGACACGGAGGTCATTGCTCTCCCCTCGGTTGATGACACCATGTGAGTCGAAAGGTTGGTCTCTCTTCTCGACATTTCTTTGGAAGAGGCCCAATGTATGGTCCTTAATCACACTTTCATTGACATTTTTTATCTCCCCGAGAAGTTCATGGATCGCACGGATGAAGCTTCTTGGAATGCCTTTGTTTGTGCATTCTTGCCTTTTTCTACATGGTTGGCTCCAAAGGTACCTGTCATAGGGTTTTACTGAGTGTCCTTGAGGAGTGCCGTGCAGGGAAGGATATTGTCCCCTTGATCTTGGGCTAGACCCTTCATGGCATGGACCGCTTGGCTTTGGGAGACGGCTTCATGCGTAGCGGTAGCCCCGCCTTACTCACTTTGTGGTTTGAGGGAGAGGTTGATGGCCATTCCCGAGGCTCCTATCTCTCACAGACCGTGGTCTTATTCCTTAACGCTCACAACCGCCGAGATCCGTTGGTCAGTCCCACATTGGCGTATCATCTCGGTGCGGGAGTATCAGGACAATTCCCTTTTCGTTCGGGTGCCGGGACTCTTGGGATCATCTTACTACATCCCATTCTTTGGTCCATCGTCAGTTTGGATTACTACAGACTCCCCTATTGGAGAGGTCTAGTGTTATCCCAGAGCATTTGAGGCTTCCACCTTGTCAATGTGGGACTCCTCCACTATTTCACTTCTTTCCCGATTGTGGACTTGTTCCCTCTTTCCAGCTCGGGTAC
>JAOWBW010000258.1:852410-901811 GCA_026119855.1 Campanula takesimana
AAGTCATTTCACTAGACTTTACTTATTATCATAGGTCGATTCACTAGACCTACTCTCATTCACACTTGGCCGTTTCACTAAGCTATTACTCTTAACCGTTTCAATAGGTTATTTTATTCTTGTTTCGATCGCTTCAATGGATCAAAATTAACTTTACTTGCCGTTTCACTAAACCTATTACTCTTATACTTAACCGTTTCAATAGGTTATTTTATTCTTTCTTACTTGACCGTTTCAATAGGTTACTTTGGCCGTTTCACTAAGCCAATTACTTTCTCTTGACCGTTTCAATAGATCAATTTATTCTTGTTTCGATCATTTCACTAGACCAAAACTAATTTCACTCGGCCGTTACCATTGCCGTTTCCGTTATTTCCACTTCTGGTATTCATCTGCAGATTTACTTTTATTTTAGAACAGGTTCGTGTTCTAGCAACTTCATCACGATACAATACGTGCAGTATTCATGGTATATTTAACATTACTATTCTTTTACTAACAGGTACTTGTTAGTTTTGAATCGTGTTCGTATGGTCTTTTGTACTAGACCGTTATTCAGATTTGGTTAGTTTACTTTAACCTTTCTTCTCCGGTTTCAGGAGTTTTCATACTTCATAATTTACAACCGTTTTACTTGGGTTCTTATTATTTCTTTACTTCACTAGTTTTTATTACTTAACTAGCTTTAACTTGTTCCAATGGTCGTCTTACTTCGTACCATGGTTACGGAGATCATTTCAAATCACTCCGATGCTTTCCCTTGTCTTTTCTTGACAAGTTAACTTTGGTTTACACAACAATAGTAATTTCAAAAGTTTTGGGTATTTTAAATTAAATAATTAATTTTATTCACTAAGGTGTGAGATTTAAACATCCCAAAATACACCCAAATTCCCACTTTGACATAAGAAAATTATCTAACTATATTACTCCACTAATAATAAAGTAAAAGAATCTATTCTTATAACTATCTGTCCATTATTGCATCACTTCCCACAGTGTGCGTGTTCTGCTGCAAGTTGGTCATATTTCTCTTGCAATTCTAACTTCTCAGCCCAAATCTGATAGCCTGAAGTCCTAAGCCCTTCCCTCATAAGCTTCTTGTTCATCTATCTTCTTTTTCAGTTCATTGTTTTGTTCTATCTCCTCCACCATTTGTACACTGATTCGATTCCATTCGCGGTTAGCTCTAACCACATGGCTTTCTAGGCTTTGGACCTTTTTCAGCTGTACTGCTAACTTTCCTTCCACATACATCATGTCCTCATCGCGTTCTTCTGATGACATTCGTGTAGACTGTCGACTCCTCGAGTCTCCTTCCTAAGCTCTCTTTTGGCTGAGCGAAGTTCCTTAGTTAGCTGCTTAATAATCTCCTCTTTAGCTTCTATTTCTTCCCTTAGAGTAGCACTGTACCTTACCGAACTTCATGGGTCTCCTTGGCATGATCCTACACACGCCAATAGTAAACTTAATTAGTACATAACCCCAAGATTCCATTATAACATATTAATAGAATGCAATTAGACATACAATGAAAGATTTCCTATTTCCCCAAGTATATTCATACTTTATGTACACTCTTAGTGTCATTCTTAGAGTTAGACTTTATCCTTTGAACTTCCTCAAGTAAGATCTTATTTAAGTCAAGTACTAAGTTCTCCCATAATCCTAACTTCTAGTTTTCCCTCATAAGACCTAAAGCTCATTGCTCTGATACCACTGTAACACCCCGAATTTTCTTAATGTATCTGAGCATTTAATGGCATTTAATATCCATAATAACAATAAAAATACTTCAATTTAGGGTTCCAACAGCCCCTTTATTAACCATAATTTTCAAAACAATAGCGGAAGCGTAACTTAAACAGTCTTGGTAGGCAACAACCTTAACCTTCAATGTACTTCAACTTACATCAAATAATAAGCGTACTTAAAACTACTAAATCAAGAATCTTCAATCCACCGTCTTCCCACGGCTACTTTCCTTGTCTTGTCCTTCTACTTAAATCCTGAAAACAAAATTTATAGAGAAGGGATGAGCGAACGAATGCCCAGTAAGTTCATACGTGGCCTCTCCGGTTACTAGGAGAGACGACCAGAACGAATACTTAGAATAACTTTTCAAAGATAGGTTCAGTTACTTTTGGATTCAAGGCTGCAGAACAATACAGTCTTATTACTTTTAAGATTTCACTTTCAAAGGATTATGGCACTACAATCCAAAGGGATTCATTCAAGTTTCCGTCAATTCCTTGGTTAACGTACATTATAACCTCAATGCCAAAGGTACAATTTGTACACCTAGCTTCTTCAGCCAATAGTGTGGGTCGAAACTATATGGTATCCACACACATATGCTCGGGGTCTAGAATCATCCTTGTAATCAGACAATTCCTGAGAGAAGGCATGTGATCACTCATGCAATCCCTATTTAAGGACGAGTCTTTTCTAACTGGACTGTCCGTCAATGTCTTTTCTAACTGGACATTGGATGCCTTAACAGTAAGTGGTTAACTTACAAGTTAAAATAGAACATACCATGGTACAAGTATGTGATACAAGTTTCAAACTTCGATACTTAGTAGATCGATGGGGACATCACTAAGTATAGATTATTTCAAGGAACGTTCAATAACGCAGAGTTCATTCAAATACTATCATGCCATACTGATAGCTGTCTTTAGAAAGAATTACAGAATTCCAATAAACGGAGTTCAAATACTGTAAGGAACGTAATCCCTTACCTGAATTGCTTTTCCTCGCAATCTTCTCCTTGTTGCAAATCTACAAGGCACGGAGTAATTTACTTTAGTACTCTCTACATTGTTAACTATTTGTACTTAGTTAACTGAGAGATGCGTTTTAACTTCTTTACTTCGTTACTTCTTTCTTTATGTTTAAGTTTCTGACTTTGATTTACTAGTCAGTCCTTTAACTTTGATATAATTGCAATCAAGTCCTTTAACTTTGGTTAATTACAATTTGGTCCCTCAACTTTGGGTTAATTGCAAATTGGTCCTTCAACTTTGGATTAATTGCAATTTAGTCCTTCAACTTTAGTTCAATTACAATTTAGTCCTTCCACTTTGGATTAATTGTAGATTAGTCCTTCACTTTAACTCAATTGCAATTTAGTCCTTCCACTTTGGATTAATTGCGGATTAGTCCTTCAACTTTCTTTAATTACAGAAAGGTCCTTGGACTTTGGTTTGTTCATAAGGTCCCCTAAGTTTCTCTTCTTAATCACTTAGGCCCCTCTAACTTCAAAGGTTTCCTTTTATTCCTTCTAACTTTAATTCTTTTCAGTTTAGTCCTTTTCGGTTAGGAAACTAACTGAAATTTCTCTAATCTTATTCTTTCTCATTAACTTTTTAACCTTCTAGGTCTTCCAAGGGTTTATTCTATTTCCTCAAGTTATTTTTCTAACTTGTTAACAATCCTTTTAACGATTTTTGTTTTCTTTCCATTAGAAACTTAACGAAAACACTAACTTTCCGTCCCAATTCTTAACATCTTTAATCAAGAATTAACACCATAATTCCTCATCATGGCCGAAACATGCAAGATCTAAATCCATTGATTTGATCAATTTTCTAGTTCTTTAAATTTTTCTAAATTCCCAAACATCAATATTATTCACAATACACTTAACAACGATCATTTAAATCAACAAAATAAATTTTTTTATGATCTAGGCCATTCGGCCGAAACTGTTCAAAAGGGGAAATCCATATTTTTTTCTTCTTTTGATAAACCCAATTCAACCTCAATGATTTATATGTTAAATTCCCAAGCTTGCATAATAAATCAATTCAAAACTTGAATATAAAATCAATCTTAAAATCAACTAGTATCAAGATTACTATGTTTTATTTTTTTTTCCATACTATTTAGATTAACCCCAAAATCCTTTAAATTTTTATCATCTTCACTAGCATGCAAAACCCTAATGTTCATATTCATAATTCATGCGTAGATTAAGTTTAAATCAATCCAAATCAATGAAATAAATTTTGGAGAGTAGGATTTAGTATTACCTTGAGAATGATCGGATTGGATCTCCAAAATAATGGCCGGAATTTTTCTTCTCCCCCTCCTTATGCTCGGCCGGCGGCTGCTCTAGGGTTAGGGTTTTGTTTTTCTTTTTTTTTTTTTTTTGAGTTTTATGATAATAATGATTTCCTAAGTTGACTAACTCATTAATTTATACTTTGGGTTGGTTCCTAATTGGGTTGGGTTTTACTAATACTATTTTTCGGGCCAATTCTAATTCCTTGGGCCCACTTCTTTAAATTACTTTATAATTCTAATTATCATTTAATTAGTTTAACCAAAAACCCGAAATTACATTAAATAATTAAATAAAATTCCGGTTATTACATTCTTACCCCCTTAAAAGAAGTTTGTCCTCAAACTTTGATAATGCTTACTCCGAGAAGATGTTCGGGTACAATTTGCGCATTTCACTTTCTTGTTCCCATGTCGCTTCTCTTCTGAGTGATTGCTCCATTGCACTTTTACATAGGGAACCGTACGCTTTCTTATGACCTCGTCTTTTCTGTCGACGATCTTGATTGGTCGTTCATCGTACGTCAAATCTGCCCGAACTCTTAACTGCTTGTATTCTATCACATGACTCGGATCATGAATATACTTCCTTAGCATGGAGCATGGAACACATTATGCATTCCAGCTAATACCGGCGGTAACGCCAATCGATAAGCCACTTCTCCGATCTTATCAAGAATTTCGAACGGTCCCACATATCGTGGACTTAACTTTCCCTTAATCCCAAAACGCATAACTCCCTTCGTGGGTGATATCTTTAGGAATACTCGATCCCCTGGTTGAAACTCCAGTTCTCGCCTTCTATTGTCTGCGTAAGATTTCTGCCTACTTTGCGCAGTCTGTAGCCACTTTCGAATCTGTTGTACCTTATCTGCCGTGACTTGTACAAGTTCCGGTCCACTTAACTCCTCTCGCCGACTTCATCCCAACATGCCGGTGATCTACACTTCCTCCCATACAATGCTTCATATGGTGCCCCCAATACTGGCATGAAAGCTATTGTTGTATGCGAATTCCACCAGTATGACTCCTTTAGATCCCTATACATTTTGGTACTCCCCGGATGTACAGAGAACTTCGAACAATGAGCTTCTCTCAGTATCTCTCTCTTAATTTCATCATTATTTGGCACCCATACTCTCTTTTGGTATCTCAGAATTTCATCTTCACCCATGTGAAGATCCTTTGCTTGCCCATTTCCGATTAGAGCTTCTCTCTCCTCGTCTAACTCTTGTGCCTCTTTAATCCTGCCAACAGTGCAGGCTGTAACGTCAATCTAGCCAAATATCCATTTACCTTCACCACTAAGTTCATCTCCTTGACATCATTCCACATACTTACCCCCTTAGAGATCAACGTCGCCAACATTCCGTGATTCTTTCTACTTAAGGCATCTGCCACCTTGTTAGCTTTCCCAGGATGGTACAATATTTCACAGTCGTAATCCTTAGAAGCTCCAACCATCTCCGTTGTCTCATGTTCAACTCCTTCTGAGTGAAAATGTACTTAAGGCTCTTGTGATCTGTAAAAAAAATCTGGCATTTCACGCCATACAAATAATGTCCAATTTTCAAGGCAAATACTACTGCCGCTAACTCCAAATCATGGGTCGGGTAATTCTTCTCATGTACTTTCAACTGCCTAGATGCATAAGCTATAACCTTATCATTCTGCATCAACACTCAGCCTAGCCCTTTAAGCGAGGCATCGTTATATATTACAAATCCATCCGATCCAGACGGTAAAGCAAGAACTGGTGCGGACACCAATCGTCGCTTCAATTTCTCAAAACTCCTTTCACATTCTTCTGACCAACAAACTTTGCTCTCTTAAAATCTGCAGTACTAACCTTAATGCTCTTCATATTCTTCCTTGGTCCTCGAATACACCAAGATATCATCAATGAATACAATCACACACTTATCCAGAACTTCTGAAATATCCTATTCTTAAGTTCCATAAACGCTGCCGGTGCGTTAGTCACCCACACGGCGTCACTACACCTCATAATGACTATACCTTGTTCTAAAGGCTGTCTTAGCTATATCATCCTTCTTCTTCACAATTAATACCGGTGCACCCATGGTGATACACTCGTTCTAATCAAGCTCTTATCCAACAACTCTACAGTTGCTCCTTTTATTCTTCAATTCTGACGGAGCCATTCTATACGGCGCCTTCGATATTGGTGAAGTCTCAGGTACTAAATCGATAGAAATTTTACTTCTCCTTATGGAGGTATTCCCGGTAATCCTTAGGAAACACGTCCTTGAAATATCTAATCACAGAAGGTGATTCTACGGTTACTTCCTTCTTGCTCGTATCATCAATGTACGCCAAGAATCCTTCTCATCCTTTCTTTAAAAGCTTACGAGCCTTCATTACCGATATAAGGTTCGATCGGGTTCTAGGTTTCGTTCCTTGAGAACATCACTCTTCTCTAGATAGTAATCTAAAGTGGACTTCTTTCTTTAAACAATCCACATGGGCATGGTATGCAGTCAACTATAGTCCATTCCCAGATTACATTAAATTCTTCGAAGTCCTAACTAATGAGATCAACCTCAAGTTCTTCCTCGTCCATTTTCAAAGGACACTTCCTAGATATAGACGTAATAGGGATTGATTCTCTAGTTTGAATACCCATAACTAAAGAATTCTCTAACGCCTCATGAATTAAATACATATTCTTAGCCAAGCAATCATTTGGCACTTCTTATCAGACCTTTCCCTTTGACGTCGTTCTTATTACCATCATTTCTATTGCCGTAGCCTTTATTCTGGTACTTACTTGTACTACCTTCCTTTTCGCGATCATCATAGCCTTCCTTTAGATTCAGTCGACACTTTCTTAGTTGACTCTTCTTCTCTTTTTGCTTACTGCGATAACTATCAGATTCTTTCTCCTACTATCCTTTCCCTATCCAACCTTGGTCATAGGTTGGTAGCATTAATGGATTAATTCTGTATTTGATTCGGTTGTTCAAACCAGCTTCAAATTCTCGAGCCTTTTGCGCTTCATCATCGAAGAGTGTTAGGGTAAATTCTAGCAATTCGATGAATCTAGTACCATAGTCATTCACCGTCCTACTTCCTTGAGTTGGCATAAAAACTTAGCCTCTCTGGCGTTTCAAACACTTGCCGGATAATATGGTACTATCATTATTTATCATGATACGAGACTTTTTCACGCACTCTCATACTATAGCTCGTCTCTACAGACTAACATTAAATTTATAGGTCATTCACTAAACCACTGGTCGTTTCAACAGACCATCACTATCTTCATAGTCAACTTTACTAGACGTATGGGTCGCTTCATTAGACCATTTCTATTTTCATAGGTCATTTCAATAGACCATAATCACTTTCATTGGTCGTTTCAATAAACCATTCTTACTTGTTCCAGGTTAACTCTCACATTTAACCCTATTACTCACGTCAACCCAAGCATTGTACTATGCCTAGTACTTTTACATAAATAGGCCGTCCCCAAAAGACGTAATTTTTGACAAAAGATCGTCTACTAGATCTCTGGTCGTTCCAATAGACCAATTCTCCTTAGGGAAGTCATTTCACTAGACTTTACTTATTAATCATAGGTCGATTCACTAGACCTACTCTCATTCACACTTGGCCGTTTCACTAAGGCCTATTACTCTTAACCGTTTCAATAGGTTATTTTATTCTTGTTTCGATCGCTTCAATGGATCAAAATTAACTTTACTTGGCCGTTTTCACTAAACCTATTACTCTTATACTTACTTACACCGTTTCAATAGGTTATTTTATTCTTTCTTACTTGACCGTTTCAATAGGTTACTTTGGCCGTTTCACTAAGCCAATTACTTTCTCTTGACCGTTTCAATAGATCAATTTATTCTTGTTTCGATCATTTCACTAGACCAAAACTAATTTCACTCGCCGTTACCATTGCCGTTTCCGTTATTTCCACTTCTGGTATTCATCTGCAGATTTACTTTTATTTTAGAACAGGTTCGTGTTCTAGCAACATTCATCACGATACAATACGTGCAGTATTCATGGTATATTTAACATTACTATTCTTTTACTAACAGGTACTTGTTAGTTTTTGAATCGTGTTCGTAGGTCTTTTGTACTAGACCGTTATTCAGATTTGGTTAGTTTACTTTAACCTTTCTTCTCCGGTTCAGGAGTTTTCATACTTCATAATTTACAACCGTTTTACTTGGTTGCTTATTATTTCTTTACTTCACTAGTTTTTATTACTTAACTAGCTTTAACTTGTTCCAATGGTCGTCTTACTTCGTACCATGGTTACGGAGATCATTTCAAATCACTCCGATGCTTTCCCTTGTCTTTTCTTGACAAGTTAACTTGGTTTACACAACAATAGTAATTTTCAAAATTTTGGGTATTTAAATTAAATAATTAATTTTATTCAACTAAGGTGTGAGTTTAAACATCCCAAATACACCCAAAATTCACTTTGACATAAGAAAATTTCTAACTATATTACTCCACTAATAATAAAGTAAAAGATCTATTCTTATAACTATCTGTCATTAATTGCATCACTTCCCACAGTGTGCGTGTTCTGCTGCAAGTTGGTCATATTTCTCTTGCAATTCTAACTTCTCAGCCCAAATCTGATAGCCTGAAGTCCTAACCCTTCCTCATAAGCTTCTTGTTCATCTATCTTCTTTTTCAGTTCATTGTTTTGTTCTATCTCCTCCACCAGTTGTACACTGATTCGATTCCATTCGCGGTTAGCTCTAACCACATGGCTTTCTAGGCTTTGGACCTTTTTCAGCTGTACTGCTAACTTTCCTTCACATACATCATGTCCTCATCGCGTTCTCTGATGACATTCTGTAGACTGTCGACTCCTCGAGTCTCCTTCCTAAGCTCTCTTTTGGCTGAGCGAAGTTCCTTAGTTAGCTGCTTAATAATCTCCTCTTTAGCTTCTATTTCTTCCCTTAGAGTAGCACTGTACCTTACCGACTTCATGGGTCTCCTTGGCATGATCCTACACACGCCAATAGTAAACTTAATTAGTACATAACCCAAGATTCCATTATAACATATTAATAGAATGCAATTAGACATACAATGAAGAGATTCCTATTTCCCCAAGTATATTCATACTTTATGTACACTCTTAGTGTCATTCTTAGAGTTAGACTTTATCCTTTGAACTTCCTCAAGTAAGATCTTATTTAAGTCAAGTACTAAGTTCTCCCATTAATCCTAACTTCTAGTTTTCTCCCATAAGACCTAAAGCCATTGCTCTGATACCAACTGTAACCCCCGAATTTTCTTAATGTATCTTGAGCATTTAATGGCATTTAATATCCATAAATAACAATAATAAATACTTCAATTTAGGGTTCACAACAGCCCCTTTATTAACCATAATTTCAAAACAATAGCGGAAGCGTAACTTAAACATGTCTTGGTAGGCAACAACCTTAACCTTCAATGTACTTCAACTTACATCAAATAAATAAGCGTACTTAAAACTACTAAATCAAGAATCTTCAATCCACCGTCTTCCCACGGCTACTTTCCTTGTCTTGTCCTTCTACTTAAATCCTGAAAACAAAATTTATAGAGAAGGGATGAGCGAACGAATGCCAGTAAGTTCATACGTGGCCTCTCCGGTTACTAAGGAGAGACGACCAGAACGAATACTTAGAATAACTTTTCAAAGATAGGTTCAGTTACTTTTGGATTCAAGGCTGCAGAACAATACAGTCTTTTACTTTTAAGATTTCACTTTCAAAGGATTATGGCACTACAATCCAAAGGGATTCATTCAAGTTTCCGTCAATTCCTTGGTAACGTACATTATAACCTCAATGCCAAAGGTACAATTTGTACACCTAGCTTCTTCAGCCAATAGTGTGGGTCGAAACATATATGGTATCCACACACATATGCTCGGGGTCTAGAATCATCCTTGTAATCAGACAATTCCTGAGAGAAGGCATGTGATCACTCATGCAATCCCTAGTTTAAGGACGAGTCTTTTCTAACTGGACTGTCCGTCAATGTCTTTTCTAACTGGACATTGGATGCCTTAACAAGTAAGTGGTTAACTTACAAGTTAAAATTAGAACATACCATGGTACAAGTATGTGATACAAGTTTCAAACTTCGATACTTAGTAGATCGATGGGGACATCACTAAGTATAGATTATTTCAAGGAACGTTCAATAACGCAGAGTTCATTCAAATACTATCATGCCATACTGATAGCTGTCTTTAGAAAGAAATACAGAATTCCAATAAACAGGAGTTCAAATACTGTAAGGAACGTAATCCCTTACCTGAATTGCTTTTCCTCGCAATCTTCTCCTTGTGCAAATCTACAAGGCACGGAGTAATTTACTTTAGTACTCTCTACATTGTTAACTATTTGTACTTAGTTAACTGAGAGATGCGTTTTAACTTCTTTACTTCGTTACTTCTTTCTTTATGTTTAAGTTTCTGACTTTGATTTACTAGTCAGTCCTTTAACTTTGATATAATTGCAATCAAGTCCTTTAACTTTGGGTTAATTACAATTTGGTCCCTCAACTTTGGGTTAATTGCAAATTGGTCCTTCAACTTTGGATTAATTGCAATTTAGTCCTTCAACTTTAGTTCAATTACAATTTAGTCCTTCCACTTTGGATTAATTGTAGATTAGTCCTTCAACTTTAACTCAATTGCAATTTAGTCCTTCCACTTTGGATTAATTGCGGATTAGTCTTCAACTTTCCTTTAATTACAGAAAGGTCCTTGGACTTTGGTTTTGTTCATAAGGTCCCCTAAGTTTCTCTTCTTAATCACTTAGGCCCCTCTAACTTCAAAGGTTTCCTTTTTATTCCTTCTAACTTTAATTCTTTTCAGTTTTAGTCCTTTTCGGTTAGGAAACTAACTGAAATTTCTAATCTTATTCTTTCTCATTAACTTTTTAACCTTCTAGGTCTTCCAAGGGTTTATTCTATTTCCTCAAGTTATTTTTCTAACTTGTTAACAATCCTTTTAACGATTTTTGTTTTCTTTCCATTAGAAACTTAACGAAAACACTAACTTTCCGTCCCAATTCTTAACATCTTTAATCAAGAATTAACACCCATAATTCCTCATCATGGCCGAAACATGCAAGATCTAAAATCCATTGATTTGATCAATTTTCTAGTTCTTTAAATTTTTCTAAATTCCCAAACATCAATATTATTCACAATACACTTAACAACGATCATTTAAATCAACAAAATAAATTTTTTTAATGATCTAGGCCATTCGGCCGAAACTGTTCAAAAGGGGAAATCCATATTTTTTTCTTCTTTTGATAAACCCAATTCAACCTCAATGATTTATATGTTAAATTCCCAAGCATTGCATAATATAAATCAATTCAAAACTTGAATATAAAATCAATCTTAAAATCAACTAGTATCAAGATTACTATGTTTTATTTTTTTTTTCCATACTATTTAGATTAACCCCAAAATCCTTTAAATTTTTATCATCATTCACTAGCATGCAAAACCCTAATGTTCATATTCATAATTCATGCGTAGATTAAGTTTTAATAATCCAAAATCAATGAAATAAATTTTGGAGAGTAGGATTTAGTATTACCTTGAGAATGATCGGATTGGATCTCCAAAATAATGGCCGGAATTTTTCTTCTCCCCCCTCCTTATGCTCGGCCGGCGGCTGCTCTAGGGTTAGGTTTTGTTTTTCTTTTTTTTTTTTTTTTTGAGTTTATGATAATAATGATTTCCTAAGTTGACTAACTCATTAATTTATACTTTGGGTTGGTTCCTAATTGGGTTGGGTTTTACTAATACTATTTTCGGGCCAATTCTAATTCCTTGGGCCCACTTCTTTAAATTACTTTATAATTCTAATTATCATTTAATTAGTTTAACCAAAACCGAAATTACATTAAATAATTAAATAAAATTCCGGTTATTACATTCTTACCCCCTTAAAAGAAGTTTGTCCTCAAACTTTGATAATGCTTACTCCGAGAAGATGTTCGGGTACAATTTGCGCATTTCACTTTCTTGTTCCCATGTCGCTTCTCTTTCTGAGTGATTGCTCCATTGCACTTTTACATAGGGAACCGTACGCTTTCTTATGACCTCGTCTTTTCTGTCGACGATCTTGATTGGTCGTTCATCGTACGTCAAATCTGCCCGAACTCTTAACTGCTTGTATTCTATCACATGACTCGGATCATGAATATACTTCCTTAGCATGGAGACATGGAACACATTATGCATTCCAGCTAATACCGGCGGTAACGCCAATCGATAAGCCACTTCTCCGATCTTATCAAGAATTTCGAACGGTCCCACATATCGTGGACTTAACTTTCCCTTAATCCCAAAACGCATAACTCCCTTCGTGGGTGATATCTTTAGGAATACTCGATCCCCTGGTTGAAACTCCAGTTCTCGCCTTCTATTGTCTGCGTAAGATTTCTGCCTACTTTGCGCAGTCTGTAGCCACTTTCGAATCTGTTGTACCTTATCTGCCGTGACTTGTACAAGTTCCGGTCCACTTAACTTCCTCTCGCCGACTTCATCCCAACATGCCGGTGATCTACACTTCCTCCCATACAATGCTTCATATGGTGCCATCCCAATACTGGCATGAAAGCTATTGTTGTATGCGAATTCCACCAGTATGACTCCTTTAGATCCCTATACATTTTGGTACTCCCCGGATGTACAGAGAACTTCGAACAATGAGCTTCTCTCAGTATCTCTCTCTTAATTTCATCATTATTTGGCACCCATACTCTCTTTTGGTATCTCAGAATTTCATCTTCACCCATGTGAAGATCCTTTGCTTGCCCATTTCCGATTAGAGCTTCTCTCTCCTCGTCTAACTCTTGTGCCTCTTTAATCCTGCCCAACAGTGCAGGCTGTAACGTCAATCTAGCCAAATATCCATTTACCTTCACCACTAAGTTCATCTCCTTGACATCATTCCACATACTTACCCCTTAGAGATCAACGTCGCCAACATTCCGTGATTCTTTCTACTTAAGGCATCTGCCACCTTGTTAGCTTTCCCAGGATGGTACAATATTTCACAGTCGTAATCCTTGAGAAGCTCCAACCATCTCCGTTGTCTCATGTTCAACTCCTTCTGAGTGAAAATGTACTTAAGGCTCTTGTGATCTGTAAAAAAAATCTGGCATTTCACGCCATACAAATAATGTCCAAATTTTCAAGGCAAATACTACTGCCGCTAACTCCAAATCATGGGTCGGGTAATTCTTCTCATGTACTTTCAACTGCCTAGATGCATAAGCTATAACCTTATCATTCTGCATCAACACTCAGCCTAGCCCTTTAAGCGAGGCATCGTTATATATTACAAATCCATCCGATCCAGACGGTAAAGCAAGAACTGGTGCGGACACCAATCGTCGCTTCAATTTCTCAAAACTCCTTTCACATTCTTCTGACCAACAAACTTTGCTCTCTTAAAATCTGCAGTACTAACCTTAATGCTCTTCATATTCTTCCTTGGTCCTCGAATACACCAAGATATCATCAATGAATACAATCACACACTTATCCAGAACTTCTGAAATATCCTATTCTTAAGTTCCATAAACGCTGCCGGTGCGTTAGTCACCCACACGGCGTCACTACAACCTCATAATGACTATACCTTGTTCTAAAGGCTGTCTTAGCTATATCATCCTTCTTCTTCACAATTAATACCGGTGCACCCCATGGTGATACACTCGTTCTAATCAAGCTCTTATCCAACAACTCTTACAGTTGCTCCTTTTATTCTTCAATTCTGACGGAGCCATTCTATACGGCGCCTTCGATATTGGTGAAGTCTCAGGTACTAAATCGATAGAAATTTTTACTTCTCCTTATGGAGGTATTCCCGGTAAATCCTTAGGAAACACATCCTTGAAATATCTAATCACAGAAGGTGATTCTACGGTTACTTCCTTCTTGCTCGTATCATCAATGTACGCCAAGAATCCTTCTCATCCTTTCTTTAAAAGCTTACGAGCCTTCATTACCGATATAAGGTTCGATCGGGTTCTAGGTTTCGTTCCTTGAGAACATCACTCTTCTCTAGATAGTAATCTAAAGTGGACTTCTTTCTTTAAAACAATCCACATGGGCATGGTATGCAGTCAACTATAGTCCATTCCCAAGATTACATTAAATTCTTCGAAGTCCTAAACTAATGAGATCAACCTCAAGTTCTTCCTCGTCCATTTTCAAAGGACACTTCCTAGATATAGACGTAATAGGGATTGATTCTCTAGTTTGAATACCCATAACTAAAGAATTCTCTAACGCCTCATGAATTAAATACATATTCTTAGCCAAGCAATCATTTGGCACTTCTTATCAGAACCTTTCCCTTTGACGTCGTTCTTATTACCATCATTTCTATTGCCGTAGCCTTTATTCTGGTACTTACTTGTACTACCTTCCTTTTCGCGATCATCAGTAGCCTTCCTTTAGATTCAGTCGACACTTTCTTAGTTGACTCTTCTTCTCTTTTTGCTTACTGCGATAACTATCAGATTCTTTCTCTACTATCCTTTCCCTATCCAACACTTGGTCATAGGTTGGTAGCATTAATGGATTAATTCTGTATTTGATTCGGTTGTTCAAACCAGCTTCAAATTCTCGAGCCTTTTGCGCTTCATCATCGAAGAGTGTTAGGGTAAATTCTAGCAATTCGATGAATCTAGTACCATAGTCATTCACCGTCCTACTTCCTTGAGTTGGCATAAAAAACTTAGCCTCTCTGGCGTTTCAAACACTTGCCGGATAATATGGTACTATCATTATTTATCATGAATACGAGACTTTTTCACGCACTCTCATACTATAGCTCGTCTCTACAGACTAACATTAAATTTATAGGTCATTCACTAAACCACTGGTCGTTTCAACAGACCATCACTATCTTCATTAGTCAACTTTACTAGACGTATGGGTCGCTTCATTAGACCATTTCTATTTTCATAGGTCATTTCAATAGACCATAATCACTTTCATTGGTCGTTTCAATAAACCATTCTTACTTGTTCCAGGTTAACTCTCACATTTAACCCTATTACTCACGTCAACCCAAGCATTGTACTATGCCTAGTACTTTTACATAAATAGGCCGTCCCCAAAAGACGTAATTTTTGACAAAAGATCGGTCTACTAGATCTCTGGTCGTTCCAATAGACCAATTCTCCTTAGGGAAGTCATTTCACTAGACTTTACTTATTAATCATAGGTCGATTCACTAGACCTACTCTCATTCACACTTGGCCGTTTCACTAAGCCTATTACTCTTAACCGTTTCAATAGGTTATTTTATTCTTGTTTCGATCGCTTCAATGGATCAAAATTAACTTTACTTGGCCGTTTCACTAAACCTATTACTCTTATACTTAACCGTTTCAATAGGTTATTTTATTCTTTCTTACTTGACCGTTTCAATAGGTTACTTTGGCCGTTTCACTAAGCCAATTACTTTCTCTTGACCGTTTCAATAGATCAATTTATTCTTGTTTCGATCATTTCACTAGACCAAAACTAATTTCACTCGGCCGTTACCATTGCCGTTTCCGTTATTTCCACTTCTGGTATTCATCTGCAGATTTACTTTTATTTTAGAACAGGTTCGTGTTCTAGCAACATTCATCACGATACAATACGTGCAGTATTCATGGTATATTTAACATTACTATTCTTTTACTAACAGGTACTTGTTAGTTTTGAATCGTGTTCGTAGGTCTTTTGTACTAGACCGTTATTCAGATTTGGTTAGTTTACTTTAACCTTTCTTCTCCGGTTCAGGAGTTTTCATACTTCATAATTTACAACCGTTTTACTTGGTTGCTTATTATTTCTTTACTTCACTAGTTTTTATTACTTAACTAGCTTTAACTTGTTCCAATGGTCGTCTTACTTCGTACCATGGTTACGGAGATCATTTCAAATCACTCCGATGCTTTCCCTTGTCTTTTCTTGACAAGTTAACTTTGGTTTACACAACAATAGTAATTTCAAAATTTTTGGGTATTTAAATTAAATAATTAATTTTATTCAACTAAGGTGTGAGATTTAAACATCCCAAAATACACCCAAAATTCCACTTTGACATAAGAAAATTTCTAACTATATTACTCCACTAATAATAAAGTAAAAGAATCTATTCTTATAACTATCTGTCATTAATTGCATCACTTCCCACAGTGTGCGTGTTCTGCTGCAAGTTGGTCATATTTCTCTTGCAATTCTAACTTCTCAGCCCAAATCTGATAGCCTGAAGTCCTAAGCCCTTCCTCATAAGCTTCTTGTTCATCTATCTTCTTTTTCAGTTCATTGTTTTGTTCTATCTCCTCCACCAGTTGTACACTGATTCGATTCCATTCGCGGTTAGCTCTAACCACATGGCTTTCTAGGCTTTGGACCTTTTTCAGCTGTACTGCTAACTTTCCTTCCACATACATCATGTCCTCATCGCGTTCTCTGATGACATTCTGTAGACTGTCGACTCCTCGAGTCTCCTTCCTAAGCTCTCTTTTGGCTGAGCGAAGTTCCTTAGTTAGCTGCTTAATAATCTCCTCTTTAGCTTCTATTTCTTCCCTTAGAGTAGCACTGTACCTTACCGACTTCATGGGTCTCCTTGGCATGATCCTACACACGCCAATAGTAAACTTAATTAGTACATAACCCCAAGATTCCATTATAACATATTAATAGAATGCAATTAGACATACAATGAAGAGATTCCTATTTCCCCAAGTATATTCATACTTTATGTACACTCTTAGTGTCATTCTTAGAGTTAGACTTTATCCTTTGAACTTCCTCAAGTAAGATCTTATTTAAGTCAAGTACTAAGTTCTCCCATTAATCCTAACTTCTAGTTTTCTCCCATAAGACCTAAAGCCATTGCTCTGATACCAACTGTAACACCCCGAATTTTCTTAATGTATCTTGAGCATTTAATGGCATTTAATATCCATAAATAACAATAATAAATACTTCAATTTAGGGTTCACAACAGCCCCTTTATTAACCATAATTTCAAAACAATAGCGGAAGCGTAACTTAAACATGTCTTGGTAGGCAACAACCTTAACCTTCAATGTACTTCAACTTACATCAAATAAATAAGCGTACTTAAAACTACTAAATCAAGAATCTTCAATCCACCGTCTTCCCACGGCTACTTTCCTTGTCTTGTCCTTCTACTTAAATCCTGAAAACAAAATTTATAGAGAAGGGATGAGCGAACGAATGCCCAGTAAGTTCATACGTGGCCTCTCCGGTTACTAAGGAGAGACGACCAGAACGAATACTTAGAATAACTTTTCAAAGATAGGTTCAGTTACTTTTGGATTCAAGGCTGCAGAACAATACAGTCTTATTACTTTTAAGATTTCACTTTCAAAGGATTATGGCACTACAATCCAAAGGGATTCATTCAAGTTTCCGTCAATTCCTTGGTAACGTACATTATAACCTCAATGCCAAAGGTACAATTTGTACACCTAGCTTCTTCAGCCAATAGTGTGGGTCGAAACATATATGGTATCCACACACATATGCTCGGGGTCTAGAATCATCCTTGTAATCAGACAATTCCTGAGAGAAGGCATGTGATCACTCATGCAATCCCTAGTTTAAGGACGAGTCTTTTCTAACTGGACTGTCCGTCAATGTCTTTTCTAACTGGACATTGGATGCCTTAACAAGTAAGTGGTTAACTTACAAGTTAAAATTAGAACATACCATGGTACAAGTATGTGATACAAGTTTCAAACTTCGATACTTAGTAGATCGATGGGGACATCACTAAGTATAGATTATTTCAAGGAACGTTCAATAACGCAGAGTTCATTCAAATACTATCATGCCATACTGATAGCTGTCTTTAGAAAGAAATACAGAATTCCAATAAACAGGAGTTCAAATACTGTAAGGAACGTAATCCCTTACCTGAATTGCTTTTCCTCGCAATCTTCTCCTTGTGCAAATCTACAAGGCACGGAGTAATTTACTTTAGTACTCTCTACATTGTTAACTATTTGTACTTAGTTAACTGAGAGATGCGTTTTAACTTCTTTACTTCGTTACTTCTTTCTTTATGTTTAAGTTTCTGACTTTGATTTACTAGTCAGTCCTTTAACTTTGATATAATTGCAATCAAGTCCTTTAACTTTGGGTTAATTACAATTTGGTCCCTCAACTTTGGGTTAATTGCAAATTGGTCCTTCAACTTTGGATTAATTGCAATTTAGTCCTTCAACTTTAGTTCAATTACAATTTAGTCCTTCCACTTTGGATTAATTGTAGATTAGTCCTTCAACTTTAACTCAATTGCAATTTAGTCCTTCCACTTTGGATTAATTGCGGATTAGTCCTTCAACTTTCCTTTAATTACAGAAAGGTCCTTGGACTTTGGTTTTGTTCATAAGGTCCCCTAAGTTTCTCTTCTTAATCACTTAGGCCCCTCTAACTTCAAAGGTTTCCTTTTTATTCCTTCTAACTTTAATTCTTTTCAGTTTAGTCCTTTTCGGTTAGGAAACTAACTGAAATTTCTAATCTTATTCTTTCTCATTAACTTTTTAACCTTCTAGGTCTTCCAAGGGTTTATTCTATTTCCTCAAGTTATTTTTCTAACTTGTTAACAATCCTTTTAACGATTTTTGTTTTCTTTCCATTAGAAACTTAACGAAAACACTAACTTTCCGTCCCAATTCTTAACATCTTTAATCAAGAATTAACACCCATAATTCCTCATCATGGCCGAAACATGCAAGATCTAAAATCCATTGATTTGATCAATTTTCTAGTTCTTTAAATTTTTCTAAATTCCCAAACATCAATATTATTCACAATACACTTAACAACGATCATTTAAATCAACAAAATAAATTTTTTTAATGATCTAGGCCATTCGGCCGAAACTGTTCAAAAGGGGAAATCCATATTTTTTCTTCTTTTGATAAACCCAATTCAACCTCAATGATTTATATGTTAAATTCCCAAGCATTGCATAATATAAATCAATTCAAAACTTGAATATAAAATCAATCTTAAAATCAACTAGTATCAAGATTACTATGTTTTATTTTTTTTTTCCATACTATTTAGATTAACCCCAAAATCCTTTAAATTTTTATCATCATTCACTAGCATGCAAAACCCTAATGTTCATATTCATAATTCATGCGTAGATTAAGTTTTAATAATCCAAAATCAATGAAATAAATTTTGGAGAGTAGGATTTAGTATTACCTTGAGAATGATCGGATTGGATCTCCAAAATAATGGCCGGAATTTTTCTTCTCCCCCCTCCTTATGCTCGGCCGGCGGCTGCTCTAGGGTTAGGGTTTTGTTTTTCTTTTTTTTTTTTTTTTGAGTTTATGATAATAATGATTTCCTAAGTTGACTAACTCATTAATTTATACTTTGGGTTGGTTCCTAATTGGGTTGGGTTTTACTAATACTATTTTCGGGCCAATTCTAATTCCTTGGGCCCACTTCTTTAAATTACTTTATAATTCTAATTATCATTTAATTAGTTTAACCAAAAACCGAAATTACATTAAATAATTAAATAAAATTCCGGTTATTACACCGATTACCAAGTAAACTAATTTCAGTGCTACCTATAGTTCAACAGGTAAACCAATAATCAATAGCAAATTTCTGTCATAAAAATAATTATTCATGCATGTAATTTTATTCGTGTTTTTTTTATTTTTTATGTTACCTTAGAAATGGTGGGGTCATCATTGTTCTGAGTATTATTTCCGAAAGAATCAGTCAACTTGCAATGCCACCGATGGTACCAAAAAGCATCAAGACGTAATCTGTGGAATCAGCGAAGGAGAAAAGTTTGTGGTTTCCTGTACTGGAGCTGCCCTTGAGTAGGGATGGCAACGGGGCGGGTTCGGGGCGGGTTTCTCCAAAACCGAACCCGACCCTAACCTCAAACAGAGCGACCCGACCCGAAGTCAATGAAACCCGAACCCGACCCGACCCGAGTGGCATAAAATCTAATTTTCCCATCTCATATTTGATTTTGCCTAATTTATGTTTAAGCTTAATTTGAATGAGTTATACAAATTAGTCTTAACTCATCAAAACCTCACTCACAAACAACTATAAAAATAAATTTAACAACACTTAATTTGACTTAGAAGGTCCTATATGAAAATAAAAATATATCACTTATACACTCGGGTCGGGGCGGGGCGGGGCGGGTCAGATTGTAATACCGAACCCGACCCGAACCCGTGCGGGTTTTAAAAACTGTGATCCTAACCCTACTTTTTCGGGGCGATCGCCCTCGGGTTCGAATCGGGTTCGGGCGAATTGCCATCCCTACCCTTGAGCTTCACCTTCTCCTCCTCCGAGTCTCGGTCAACTTGATCATTGGCATGGTTCATCTTCGAAGTAAAAGCCTACTATTCCTAGAGCAACTACTTGTATACATCTTTTAACAGAAACAGAGAGAGAGAGAGAGAGAGTTTGTATATGTAGTTATTTAATAGTTGATTGATTTTTGCTCAGTGCTGGTATGTAATACTCCCTCCGACCCAAAATGAATTTGACTGTTCAAACTTTTTAAGAATATGAACACTTGCTTCACTAGCCATGTTTTTGTTTATGCACTTTTAAGCTTAAATTATGGAAGAGGTGGTCTCCCATGAGAACAAGGGGATCCGTCTCATGCATGAGACGGGTCGACCCATGACCCATGGGGCATGACCCGCCACGTGGCAGCCTCCCAGAGGTCCATTTTTTTTTTTATATTATTTTTTCGGCTTTTCAGCCGTTCACCAAAAGTAATAGTTATCATAACTTAATGTAATGACTGTATACATATAAAGTAACATTGTTCATAAGTAAACGTAACACCTGTTTTACAAAAACAAAAGCAAATTTTACGCATTTTTTCAAATGTAATACTAACTATAATTACATGTAACCCAAACAATATCTAAATGTAATTATCATTTATACTGAAATGTAATAATGCTTTTGAAAAAATGTAAAATATTGTGTATTTTGATTTAATTTTTTGAAAGAAAGTAACATTTGAAAAGTAACAACTCATATATGAATGTATTTATTTGTACAAGTAAATGTAACACTTTAATAAAAGAAATTATAACATATTTCTATAGATAATGTAATACTTTTACATGTAACACTAATCAAGTGTTTTTAGCTCTAAAAATGTAAATGGTTGAATTATTACTTTTTCTATACATATGTGTTACAATTATGTATAAACATTATTACATATAAGTAACACGTTCGTTACATTTTAGTTGTAATAAGTATTACTTTTGGCAAACGAAGAAAACATAGAAAAAAACACTGTTACTTTTCTGTATATATGTATTACTTTTATGTATACAAATTGTTACTTTATATGAATACAGTCATTACATTAAGTTATAGTAACTATTACTTTTGACAAACCGAAAAAAACCAAAAAAAAAATATAAAAATTTAAAAAAAGCAAAAAAAAAAAAAATTGGGCCTATGAGAGGCTGCCACATGGCAGGTTCCACCCCTGGGTCCTAGAGCCGGTTCGTGGGTCGGGCCGACGGGTCAAAAACCGACCCGTCTCATGGATGAGACGGATCATGCATGTGTGCACACAAGTTTTTGTCATTATGGAAATGGGAAGAACTTTTTTGGACAGTGAAAAATGACTTTTGGGAAGATCATTTTGGTATTTTTGATTGGGAAGTTTTGGTTAATATAAATACCCCATTTGAGTGGGCTCATTTCAAGTTTTGCTTAAAGAGCAAGATTTTGGTTGACACTGAAAGTCCTTATTTTGGGGCTTGAAAATAGACTATCCAGACTGGATCCTAGTAAAGCACCAGCTAGTTGACCAAAAGTTTATTTAGAAGTGTCTAGTACTACATTTGGACTCAACTTGCATAAAGAGGAAAACGTTCAAAATTAGATTTCTTTGATTTTAAAACTAATCTCTACAAGAAAAAAAAAAAAAAAAGGATTATTTCACCTACTACCATTACAAAATGAGAATCACTTCTTTACCCATGTCAAAATTCAAAATTCAAAGTAAAAACCCGTATTTATGTTTAGAAGATGTCCAATACATCATTTTTTTTATTTTTAAAGCATGAAGTCGAGGGGACTTAAAGATTGAGTTTATTGCAAAAGTGATATGCGTACTTTGTGCAATATATCAATTTGACTCGCGTACTTTGGAAACATCAAATGTGGGTTACGTACTTATGATATTAAAAATTTTGATATCACTTTTTTAACACCCGTTAAAAACATAACAGGATACTCCATATAGGGGGTAAAAGTGTAAGGAATAAAACTTGAAGTCTTAAAACAATACCTAACTTGATTTTAGAACCCATAAGTATTAAATTACCCCCTTCTAACCTACGTGCAACTTAGGCGGCGGTGGAATAGGTGGTCCGTCTCATTCCGCTACCAACTCCGGCAAGCATTTCAAACTCAATAGACCCTTTCATTTCTTTTCCCCATTTTTTCAAAACCCTAGATCTAGTTTCAGTAGTTGTAATAGTGATGCATTAGCACTTTAGTAGCCTAAAAATTGTTAGTTCCGACCCTTCCAAGCATCTTCGTCTGGTCCATGGCCTCCTGCTCTTGAATCCATTACAATGCCTCCATCTTCCTGGGTAAAACGCACTGGCTTCTGTCCTAAATTCTCCGGTGAGACCAATGCTAGTTCTGATTTTTGTCAAACTGTCCCGCAACCCAAGCCTAGGGAGACTTTCATTGTTCCTGTTACTGTCCCGGCTCTGATGGATCTTGAAGCGGGTCGGGCACGGCCTGTTAATGGGGAGCCTAAGGTGGCTCTGTCGGAGATGAGTGCAGATAAAGATAAGGACCCGTCGGTGAAGAGGAGGGCGGCTGTGAAGAATGACGACGTTGGGAATGGATGTCTACCGGAAATTTGGAAACTAATCCCACACACGACAATGGAGGCGGCGGTGGATGTCTATTATTCATTCAGACGACATTGACGATTTTGAAAATCAACCGGCAATCTGAAAGTGAACTCCTCCTTCGCTAGCACTGGAGTTGATGGAGGGCTTGTCTATTATTTACTATTTTACTCATTTAAGTTTTATTCCTTACACTTTTACCCCCTATACGGAGTATCATGTTATGTTTTTAACAGGTGTTAAAAAAGTGGTATCAAAATTTTTAAAATCATAAGTACGCAACCCACATTTGATGTTTCCAAAGTACGCGAGTCAAATTGATATATTGCACAAAGTACGCATGTCACTTTTGCAATAAACTCCTTAAAGATTTGACATGTGTAAATAGCAACACTCCTGCAAAATATCTTCATTTGCGAAA
This sequence comes from Campanula takesimana, assembly GCA_026119855.1. Taxonomy (NCBI): domain Eukaryota; kingdom Viridiplantae; phylum Streptophyta; class Magnoliopsida; order Asterales; family Campanulaceae; genus Campanula; species Campanula takesimana. Next base: position 875,868 of record JAOWBW010000258.1, read on the forward strand.
GTTCCTTCAACGACTTGAAACCCGTCTGCCTGTTTTGCAATGACAACTCGGGAAGCCTTAGCCTCATGCATACTTGTAGGCAGCAGTACAATCTGTTCTAAGACGACTTGATCCCTGAGAAGAAGCTTCAGAAAATATAAATCCGCCTCCGCTCCCCAATAGAGGTCAAACGTCAGTTTCCTGAGACTTGGCAGACTCAGCTTCATATTAACGAACTCTGGGGGTACTTCTGTAAGAGCCTGCCAAATCAAACCAACTTCTATGATTAAGGCCTTAAATACGAAAAATATATATTTTGTTTTTCCTGAAAAATATTGCCTTTTAATAAACTATTTCCATAATACAATACTTGAATTCGCTACAAGCAATAGTGACAATAGCGAATTTGAATTCGCTACAAGCAACAGTGACAATATTTATAGCATATTTAGTTTTAGCTGAATACCACTCCATGTCTTGTAGTATGACCAAAATTTGCAAGTCTAGAATTTAGGGTTAAACTAAATACATTATTGCCAATAGCGAAGTTAGCTCAACCCTAAATTCTAATACGCTAGCGGCAAATAGTAAATTTAAGCCGGGGAATTTGCCAGTAGTAGCAGGTACGGAAAAATGGGTTACTTTGGGCAATACTTTTCTGAGTTTTGTAATTAGGAAAATACCTTTCTGAAAGTACTATTTTAAGAAAGAATCGGAAAATAGCCGATAAAGCTGTGACACTGCTACAAGAAAGTTACGACATGTACCTCTTCATAAAGCTTCAAGCAACGGCCCAAGAAAACTGTTTCAAGGTTTGGTGATTGTTCAAGCAACATTGCCAATCCAAGTAGACCCGATATAGAATAATCTGTGTCCAGCTTCAGAGAGATGAGGTTATTGAAGGAGGGACGCTGGGGGAACAACAATTTGTCCGTCACAGCCTTCGTACATCAAAAATATAAATGTCAGAAGTGGGCGAGAAAATCACAAGTAAAACTATATGTACTGTAACTGCATGTTCTGTTCAAACACATTCAAATAATATACTCCCTCCGTCCCAAAATGATCTTCATACTTTTTTCGCCGTTATTACGTAGGAACTTTGAGCAATAATTTTAGCTTGATTTAATTGTCCTAATGAAAATCAAAAACTTGTTATTGATAGTATTTTTGATGGTGTATCAATAACAAGTTTTAGATTTCCATTAGTATAATTAAATCATCATAAAATTATTGCTCAAAGTTCCTTCGTAATAACGGCAGAAAAAGTATGAAAACCATATTGGGACTGAGGGAGTATCAAAAGAGAATGTAGATTACCAACAAGTGCCACACACAAAAATGGGTCTACAAGTCTACGATTACTAATATTGTGTACATTTGAAACAGTAATGAATATCAAGAACACAATTAATTTGACTATCGTGCATATGTGAATGCTTGTGGCGTGGATGCAAAACTAACAGCCTAAGGGAACAACTCCAATGAAGCAAGGTAACCGCAAGCAGTAGTGGATCCAGGAACAAATCAAAGTGGGTTCACCAAAAAATAAAACGAGTGAGAGACAGGGTCATTCACTTGATATGTGAAGCTCCCTGACTGCAAGAATTGGTATAAGATGGCCCAATCTACAATCCATAAATGTATTTCAATCCATAAAATTACAAGTGCAGTTTTTTGTAAAGGTAAGGGGTGTTAGTGCAATTTTCTAAGCTTTGCCCCCCTAGATGTAAAATAAAAAATACAGTAACATTTTTTTGCCCCCTTATGCAATTTTTGCCCCCATTCACAAAAAATCCTAGGTCCGCCACGTACCTTGCAAGAGCAAAAGAACCTCATTTTGACCCTGCATAAGCAAATCGAACAAATGGGCAAGATATATTTGGATCTTACATGAGCTTCTATGCTGCTCCTATAAAAATGACATTCTTCTCATTAAAGAACATTCATCTTTAACAGCCATAGACACGTCTTCCTTCCCCTCCACCTACACAGACTAATTTCCACCATTACATTGAGCAGCGAACAACATGGACCATTATATTACTCCCTCCGTCCCACTCGAATTAGGATTCTTGGTCAATCTAATTATATTTTGACCAATAATTTGAAGAAAAATAATTATCTTAATAAAAATCTAAAAATAGTAATTGAATTTATTAGTAACCGTGATACAATAACAATTTTTAAATTTTTATTAGCATCATTATTGTTTTTCAAATTATTGGTCAAAGTATAATTAGATTGATCAAAAATCCTAATTCGAGTGGGACAGAGGGAGTATATCCTAATACTCCTTGATTCTGTTTTCTACATTTTGTAATAAATTGCTCATGAACCTCTAAGTCATTAGCACTAGCAGATTGATAAGTCCAAGAGATGATGAAGTGAATTAATAATTCCTGCGAATGGTTTCTCAAGTAATCCATTGCAATCTTTTACCATGCATAATTCTATCATAGATTATACGCATACCAGACCAGAATTCCAATCATTGCGCCCTTTACTGGATAAGTATACAGTGAACTAGCACTTTTTAAGAAAAACAAAATTTACATTATCAGTACTGTCTACGGAGCTGTCAGCTAAAGTGGTCAGGCAACAGCAATGACATCAAGAGAAATGGATCAAGCAATAAAACATCAAGAAGGTCATATATATATATACTCCCTCCGTCCCACCCGAAATAGGACGTTTTGCCATTTTGGGTGTCCCACTCGAAATAGGACATCCCAAAATGGAAAGCTTTTATTACTTTTTTATTAGTAGGACCCACTTGTCATACAACAACTTTTCATTTATTATTCCCCACCCACTTTCTCTCTCCTTCATACTCACAACACCTACTTTTCAAACAACTTTTTATAATAAAAGATTATTATTCCTTAATCCCCGTGTCGGGACCAAAAATCCTATTTCGGATGGGACGGAGGGAGTAGTATATATATATCCACAAACTTCACCTAGTAATTAAGTAATTGTCTACCTCAGTTGGTAAAGTGCACTTTAAGCCTTGAGGTCTTGAGTTGGCATTATTATATTTTTTCATTTTACATATTGAAGCTTTGTGGTTTAATTTGTGCACCCACTTTAAATTTATTTCGGGTGCGCCACTGATGGCTTATGCTCATCACTTCAGCTCATCTATACCAAATGCAAGTGATTCAGTATGTTATTCAAGAACTATCTCCACTTCAATGAACAACATCATGACCAAAAGCACCTTATTATACACTAATCCAAAACTCTCACTTATTTTTTCCTTTATCTCATACTAAAATGCTCAGAAATCAAATAATGCACAAATGGACTGACAACACAAAGTATTGATTTCTTCATTTGGGAGTTTTTAATACCAAATTCGACAGAAATCAATCACTAACCAAGCACATATTTTAGTAACCATGTTTGTCAATTTATGATCTTTATTTCACTTAACGACATTCATATAGTATCACGAAATGCATATCAAACAATGAAACACAATCCATGTAAAAGTGCAAAGAATTACCTCATACCCCCAATTCTGACAATAAAGTTTTTTGACATTGGTATGGCTAAACAATCTCATAACCTTACTCCAATACTGATAATTCTTCTCTTCCTCAATGAAACACATACTCCCCTCGATTAAAGCAGGTGAATCCACAAGCAAGTACCTTCCTACATGAAAGAAATTGATATTCAAATAACAAAGCGCGGGAGCAGTAATCTCGATTGATCCTTCATCACAATCATAAAACCAAAGCCCTAATTTCTTAAGCTTTGACGAAGCGATTCGAAGATGTTTCATCCCATAACACCGATTTATAGTCAAGAACTCCAGATTGCCACACAATTTAACCAAACAAATCAACAAATCATCTGGCAAATAAACCTGCTCCAAAATCAAAGTGCCCAGCGAAGTAAATTGAGTCGTGGTGGTTCCGGACAAATTAGCACCCAAATCTAGGTTACAGCGAGTGAGATACAGATTACGAACGGAGCTGAGTATCAGAGTATAAAAAGGGAAAACGTAACAAATGTTGTTTTCGAAGTCAAGGTGATTGAACCCGCGGATGTAGGTGGAGGAGAAGGTTAACCGGAGGGAAGTGAGGTTGTTGTCGACGGCGTAACTGATGTAAGAATTGATGTCGAATTTGTGGAGGTTGGTTTCTGGAGTGAAAGGGAAGGTGAAGGAGAGATTGGAGAGGGTGGCGTGGGAACGGCGGATTAAAGCGCCGGTGATGAAGTGGAAGAAGGAGTCGACGGTGGTGGCGGATGGAGGAGAGACGGTGTATTCGAAGGAGAGAGAAGGGAGGGAAGACCAGAGGTTTCGCCATTTGGGAGAGATTAGGCTTGCTTGGATGGTTTCTTGGATAGGTAGATTGGAGAGGATTTTGAGCCGGAGAGCCGCCGGTAAATCTTCCAGGGTCGTCGGGCAGGCCATCGGGAAATATGACGGGCGCAAGAATCTTTAGAAAGGAGTCCCAGAACAAATGTCCAAAATTGTTCTGATTTAAAACTACTAATAAATATTTTTTATATTATTAACTTTATTTTGAAATAATTAAAGACTTAAAAAGTGGATTCCATTTCATTAGAGAAAATTTTGGGGAAACTAGATGAGTAGGTTTTGGGGGAAACTGGTTTCTCCATAAGTTATAAAAAGTCATGTTTTTAAACCTTAAACCTAAAACCCAAAACCTTAAACCTCAAACCTTATAAAAACAAGACTTTTTATAACATTAAGGAGGAACTAGTTTCCCCCAAATTTTTCTAAAACTAGTTTCTCCATAAGTTATAAAAAGTCTTTTTTTAAAGTTTAAGGTTTCGAATTTAGGGTTAGGGTTTAAAGTTTATGGGTTAAAAATAAGACTTTTTATAACATTAAGGAGGAACTAGTTTCCCCCAAATTTTTCTAAAACTAGTTTCTTCATAAGTTATAAAAAGTCTTGTTTTTAAAGTTTAAGATTTCGAATTTAGGGTTAGGGTTTAAAGTTTATGGGTTAAAAAATGGACTTTTTATAACTTATGGAGGAACTAATTTCCCCCAAAACCAACTCTTTCATTTTACGAGTTCAACAACTTGGATTGAGTTAACGTCATTTGTCATTTGTGGATAGCTAATCCATCTCAGTTTGTGATTGTCAAAATCAAAGTTTGTTATTGATTTCAAAAAAAAAAAAGTGGAATCGATATTTAACTTCTATATGAGGGCTCTTAAAGATTAAAAATCCGTTTTTTTTTTCTTTCTGAGCAATGCTAGAGGCACAAAATAATATCACAAAATCTTGCTCACACCATGTATTGGCGATGTTCTATTGGTTGCATATATAGTGCACCGCCACACTCTATTTAAAAACACCTATAAAATTATTACACTTAAAATTTTGTGACTTCTTTGTGCCCGAAACTTTCTATAATACTCCCAAACATACCACAAAACTTTCTATAATACTCCCAAACATACCATTTAGAGTTTAGTGAAGATAATGAAATTTTCTCGGTGTTTGTCAAATTACAATCATATTGATCAAGAAAGTTAAACTTGAAACAGAAAGAGATACTAATTAATAACGATTAACCAGAAAATTAGATTGAAAATGAATTTGAAAACTGAAATAAGAAGAAAAAAAAAAAAACAGAATTATAAGTACGAGTTTGCTTTAACGGGAAAAAGTAGGGGTGGCCAATCGTACCAAACAAAACCTACCAACCGAGTACCAGCCGAACCGAGAGCTTTGGTATACCGACAGTCGGTATACCGAAAGTTCGGTACGGTAGTACCGAACCGAGTTTGCAGTATTGGTTGGTACACGGTACACAAAAGTGAGTTCGGTTGGTATACCGTGTACCGAGTTTATTTTTATAAAAATAATGTTTATTATATATTTAATAATTTAATAGAAAAGTAAGTATATAAAAAAACTAAAAAAATGTGTTATTTAAAATTCCAGTCAGTTTTTTGATTGTTTCAGTTAGTTTTTGACAGTTTCAGTTAGTTTTTAGACAGTTTCTCAGTAAGTTTTTAACAGTTTCAGTTAGTTGTTTGACAGTTTCAGTTAGGTTTTGACAGTTTCAGTTAGTTTTTGACAGTTTCAGTTAGTTTTTTGACTGTTTCAGTTAGTTTTTGACAGTTTTAGTTAGTTTTTTGACTGTTTCAGTTAGTTTTTGACTGTTTCAGTTAGTTTTTTTGACTGTTTCAGTTAATTTTTGACAGTTTCAGTTAATTTGTCTTTCACTTTTCCTTCTTTGGTAGAGGTGTAGTACCAACCGTACCAACCAAGTACCAACCGTACCAAGAAGTTGGTATACCGAGTTTGTTGGTACGGTACTGGTACTCATTTTCATGTACCAACTTCATCTTGGTTGGTACTGGTACAAGGTAAAAAATGTTGGTATACCTACCATGCCACCCCTAGGAAAAAGGGAGTGTAATACACGGCCAAAATATCACTTTTTTTAACTTGTCCTTTTTACTCAACTTCCTACCAAGACAAAGCAGCAAAAGCTTCACAGAAAGAGCACAATGACAAGAAATGAACAAATTCCACCTTTTGCAAATCTTCACCATCAGTTTATGGATTGCAATTGCACCCTTTCTCAGCAAAGATTGTTTTCTTAATCACAACATAAAAAAAAAAAAAAAATAAATAAATAAAAATGAATCAAATTCATTCATCTTCGTTTCTACAAAATCTCTGCGTTTGCAAAATATCCTTCAACGACTTGAAATCCATTCGCCTGTTTCGCAATCACAACCTTGGGAGCCGTATTCCCATTCGATATATTTAAAGGCCACAAAACAATATTTTCTAAGACGACTTGATCCCTGAGAAGAAGCTTCAGAAAATATAAATCCGTCTCCACTCCCCAATAGAGGTCAAACGTGAGTTCCCTGAGACTTGGCAGACTCAGCTTCAAATTATTCCACTCTGGGGGTACTTCTTTAAGAACCTGGAAATCAAACATACTTATATGATTAAGGCCGTAACTAGAGAAACAGTCCCTCCGTCCTGATTTATCAATTACAACTTTTTTGAATTTCACTGACATGATTAAATTGACGATAATGTTTGGTCAAACTTCACTTGGATTGACCATAAAAAGTCAAATAAGACTATCTTTCCGGGACGGAGGGAGTAGCTGACAAGCCTGACAATGATACAAGAACAATATGACACGTACCTCTTCATAAAGCTTCAAGCTACGGCCCAAGAAAATTGTTTCAAGGTTTGGTGATTGTTCCAACAATGTTGCCATTCCAAGTAGACCCGATACAGAATAATCTGTGTCCAGCTTCAGAGAGATGAGGTTACTGAAGGTGAGACGCTGGGGAAACAAATCTTTGTCCATCGCAGCCTTTTCACATCAATATGAATGTTAGAAGTGGGCAAGAAAATCTCAAGTGAAACTATTTGTACTGCGATTGCATGCTCTCTTTTGACAAATGAAAAAAAAAAAAAAAGAGAGATTGATGTTGTGAATTTGTAGCTACTGCAAATAGTTTCTAAATTGATTCATTAACAGAATAATTAGTATTTATTGGATTAACATACATACTGAATTTAAAACCAAAAAAAAAAAGGGGGGGGGGGGGGGGAGGAAAAGAAAAGGGGAAACAATCACCTTATGGGCCCAATTTTGTTAATAAATTTAAAACTTTAATATATCAACAATAACTGAGATGATGAAATGGACTGGAGAATGTATGCCCATCCTTATGAAATACAAGTGATTATGTTATCATGAGAGAATATCCCCTCCGCTTTAATGAGCAACAGCATGACCAAAACCACCTTAGAATGCATCAGTTCACTTCCCTTTTCCTTTGCCTCAGAGGCTCACAGTAAAACACCCATAAACCCAACAAATTACTAAGAGACTGGTATCATAAGGCATTTGATATTTTCGATAGGAGCTTTTACTACTGTACTATTTTGGACAAAATAATCAAGAACACTATCAATAACAACTTTTGGGATAATTAAATTGAGATAAACACTATTTTGCGAAGCCCATAGTTTAGTAAGCATACATTGCACATTATAATCACTGTTTATAGTTAGCTACATTTATGTTCTCGGTATAAAATGCGGCAACAAGGGGTGAAGCCACAACAAAGGGATGGGGTCACCTGACCCACTATATTCTTAAGATGATGATTCATTAGAACCTTCAATTTCTGGAAATGATTTTTCATATCAAAAACATCGATTTTATTGCAGTTTGACACCCCCCCCCCCTTAAATGTAAAATTGCACTATTCAATAATCTTGACCGCCTTCTAATATTTTTGTAAGCATGCACTGGACATTGTGATCTCTGTTTCACATAACTACATTACTTTGTCGATCTGAAACAAGGCAACAAGAATTGCAACATGAAGCAAAGCACATAATACCTCAGGTCTCAAAAAGATAATCTCACTTTGACTTTGATGGTCAACTTGATTTAACTTTTACCAAAGATTTATGAATGTAATGTAATTATTTCAAAGAAATTCTTAAAGTTGCTACTCACGAACCATCAAAAACACTGTCAATAACAACTTTTGGGATAATAAAATTGAGATAAATATTTGGTCTAAGTATAATTAATTTGGCCACAAAAGTCAAATTAGGATTATCTTACATGAGAGGAGAGAGTTCTTTTGGTAAGCATACTTAGCACACTGTGATCTATGTTTCACTTAATACATTCATATCGTCAAATGAAATGAGACTACAAGAATAGCATCGTGAAATGCAGATCAATCAACACAACATCATACGTGTTAAAGTGCAAAGAATTACCTTATACCCCCAATTCTGACAATAAAGTTTCTTGACATGGCTATGACTAAACAATCTCATAACCTTACTCCAATACTGATAATTCTGCTCTTGCTCAATGAAACACATACTCCCATCAACTAAATCCGGTGAATCCACGAGCAAGTACCTTCCAACATGAAAGAAATTGATAGTCAAATCACAAAGAGCAGGTGCAGAAATCTCAACTGACCCTTCATCACATTCATAAGACCAAAGCCCTAATCGCTTAAGCTTCAATGAACAAATTCTAATATGCTTCATCCCATTACACTGCATTATAGTCAAAACCTCCAGATTGCCACATAATTTGACCAAATCAGACAACATATCATCTGTCAAATAAACTTCCGTCAAGAACAAAGAACTAAGCGAAGTGAATTGATTGGTTCCTGAAATTTTAGCACCCAAATCAAGGTTACACCGAGTGAGACATAAATCCCGAACGGAGCTGAGTTTTAGAGAATAGAAAGGTAATTCGTACGCAATGCCGTTTTCGAAGCCAAGATGGTTGTACCAGCGGATGTATTTGGAAGTGAAGGTTAGGCTGAGGAATGTGAGGTTGTTGCCGACGGCGTAAGCAATGTAGGAATTGATGTCCAATTTCCGGCGGTGGGTTTCGGGGGTGAAGGGGAATGTAAGGCAGAGAGTGGAGAGGGCGGCGTGGGAACGGCGGATTAGGGTTCCGGTGATGAAGTGGAAGAAGGAGTCGACGGTGGGGAATGAAGGAGAGACGGTGTATTCAAAGGAGAGAGAAGGGAGAGAAGACCAGAGGTTCCGCCATGTCGGCGAGATTAATGATTCCTGAATCGCTTCTTGGATCGGTAGATAGGAAAGGATTTTGAGCCGGAGGGTCGCCGGTAAATCTTCGAGGGTCGTCGGAGAGGACATCGGGAAAGATGATGATGATGGCCGTCAAATGCGCTGATTTTTTGAAATGGTTTGATCGTGCGAGGAAATCAGGAGAATTTTACTTGCCTGTTTGTGAGTGGGAGAAAAGAAATGGAAATTTATGAGTTTATTGCAAAAGTAGCATGCGTACTTTGTGCAATATATCAATTTGACTCGCGTACTTAATAAACATCAAATGTGACATGCGTACTTATGATTGGCAATATTTTTAGGCTAATTTTTAACCCCCGTTAAAAACTTAACAGGTCTATTAATAACTTAACGAAAAGTTAGATTAACATTTTTTAAATTGACCCTAAAGTTTTAAATAAACCCCCCTTATCATCATCAACTTCCTCCCTTCCATCTTCATAGCCCCAATCTTACCAGCCACCATAAAACAATTGATACCAATCCAAAAAATAACAAGTAAAATTTATATCTATTTAACACCAATTTTACAATAACATCATTAATCAAAAAAAAAAAAAAAACCCCAGAACCCAGATCTGGGATGCCCCTTCCCGTCCTCTCAAATTCGCTAGCTGCCGGAACGGGGAAGGGGTGATGGTTGCCGGAGTTGGGCTGAAGAGAGATGACCGGAGATAATGGGGTTGACTGGAGTTGGGGAGGCGAGTGGTCGCCAGAGTTGAGGGAGGGGATCGTCGGAATTGAGGTAGGGGGTCGCCGGAGTTGGTAAGTTAGAGAGAGAAAGGAGAGTGGGAGAGGGAGTTTAGAGAGAGATAGAACTTTTTTCTTCAACAGAGAGAGAGAGAGAGAGAGTTGGGTGTGCCGGAGTTGAGGGAGGGGGTCGCCGGAATGAGGGAGGGGGTCGCTGGAGTTAGAGGGGTCGCCGGAGTTGGTAAGTTAGAGAGAGAAAGGAGAGAGAGAGAGGGAGTTTAGAAACAGAGAGAGCTTTTTTTTGTCAACAGAGAGAGAGAGAGAGTTGGGTGTGCCGGAGTTGAGGGAGGGGATTGTCGGAATTGAGGGAGGGGGTCGCCGGAGTTAGAGGGGGTCGCCGGAGTTGGTAAGTTAGAGAGAGAAATGAGAGAGGGAGAGGGAGGGAGTTTAGAGAGAGATAAAGCTTCTTTTTTTTTTTTTTGTCAAGAGAGACAGAGAGCTGGGTGATTTGGGAGGTTGAGGAGTACTTATTACTCCATCCGTTCCAAAATAATCTTCACATTTTACTATTCAAACTTTTTTAAGGATTATATGGATAGATAAAATAATTCGTTGGAATAAGACGTAAATTCAAAATGCCCCCGTCCTAAAACGTAAATCTGATATTATAATAAAAGTCTCATACTTTTTGTTAAGTTATTAGCATCCCCGTTAACTTTTTAATAGAGGTTAAAATTTAGTCTAAAAATATTGTCAATCATAAGTACGCATGTCACATTTGATGTTTATTAGTTCACGTTTACTTTGTTTACTTTCTTTGGTGCTTTGCATCATTCTTGCATGTCATTTAGGTAGCATTTTTTTATTTTTACTATTTGACATGTTTATGATTGGGTATACTCCATCCGTCCCACTAAAAGCTTCACCAATTACCCAAAAGGTTGTCCCGTTAGAAGCTTTACCTTTCCTTTTTGGGACAACTTATATTCATTTTATAATTGGGCTGGCCCACTTAACAATCCACTAATCACACCTCCCTTAATTAAACACACCCTAATCCAAAACTAATAAACTCAACCCAATACTAATTAACCCAACCCAAAAACCCAGCCCAAATAATAAACATAATCAACTGGCAAACCCTACCTCTCTCCTCACTCTTTCTCTTGCTTTCTCTCATCTCCATCCCTCATGCAGCCACGCCTTCGCCGCCGCCCTCTGACCTTCCGACCGCCTCTCCGCCACCCATTTCCCTTCTCAACACCCATTACCCTCCACCTTCACATTTCTTCTTTCAAACGCCTTCGTCGCCCCCAAAAAAGCCACCATCGCCGCTCACAGAAAATGCCGTCGTTGCCGCTCATAAAATATGCCGTCGTCTCCGCCGTCGCTGCCTTCAACTTCAGATAAGTCTCTCTCTCCCCTTTTCACTCTTTCTCGCTTTCTCTCACTCTGTCTCGCTTTCTCTCTCTTTCTTTTTTTGCGTTCGAATCTTTCTATTACAGAACGATGTGGATCGGTTGTATTTGTTCGTGTGTGTTAATCTGGGTGTGTTCGTGTAGATCTAATCTGGGTGTGTTCGTGTAGATCTAAATCTGGGTGTGTTGTTAATTCTTAATTTTGTTTATGATTTCAGATAGTATTGTTTGGTCAAAGTGGCAAGAATGCTTATGGTGGCCATCGCGGTGCTGATGAGATGATGGAGGTCTTAGAGAAAATCGGCGATGGTGACCTTAGGCACGAGGACAGTTGTTGCTGGAATGTCGCTGAACCGTAGAAACGAGTAGGGGAGAAGAAGTGTCTGAAAAGGATCGCCGGAGATGGGTTTGCCGGAGATGGGGGACATCGGCCGTCGGGGAAGGGGGAGACGGTCACCGGAGTTGGGGGAGATGGTCGCCGGAGTAAGGGAGAGGAGAGGTGGTCGGAGGTGGCATGGGATAGAGATTGAGAGAGTACACATCGCCTTTGAGATCCCAGTGATTAACTTTGTGATTTACCTTCTTAATCTTTCATTAGCATATCCCACTCACATTACTTTTGAATATAAAGAGTCCTTTCAAAATTTTGGTGCTTTTTCAAAATGGTGAATCATTTAGTGGGACGGAGGGAGTATAATTTCTTGTGTTTGAAATACCTTTGAAATATGTGAAATAGCACAAAAGAAGATAAAATTCAGTCAAATTCGTCACTTTTGGCGGCTCGACTAGTCTGCACTAAAATGTGCATAACTTGTAGAAAATTCGGATTGACGAACTGAAAATTGCGTGACGAACTAGACACATAGAGCTTTCCAATGGCTCCTTGATTGAGTAATTTGGATGAGTCGAAAATTCCAGGTGAACAATCAAAAGGGATTGATTTTTCAGCCAATAAAAAAGAAAAGAAAATTACCACATAATCCTTAGTCCTAACCAAAACTACCACCTAGTCCAAGCTAATGTTTGTGTTTACCACCTAGTCCAAGCTAATATTTTCATTTACCAATTAGTCCATTAGAATTGTTAAATCCCGAATCTACCCCTTTATCCAAATAAAACCCTCCTCTCTCCCCTCTTTCAACGCACAAACCTGTTGGGTATGCTTATTTCTTAACCCTCCCAAATTATGTTAGAATTGATTGATACCATCACCTATTGCTATTTTATGGACTTTAGGATCCTATGTAAGAAGTTTTATAACTTCTATTTTTTAGCTAAGTCCAATTTTATAGAATAGGCTTATCGGTTAGGGCTTGCTCGGAATTGAGGTTTCATTTACTGAAAACCAGGTGTAATGCGCAGGACATTTCGTGCGCAGCACATTTCATGCGCAGAGCATTACCTGCTCAGTCTCCGCGCGCATAGCATTACCTTCTCAGTCTCCGCGCGCATAGCATTACCTGCTTATTCTCCACTCGCATAGCATCACTTGCTCATTCTCCATACGCATGGCTTCTATGAGCAGAGCATATTAACTTGGTCCTTATGCTTATCTTTCAACAACCTCATATTCTTGAAGCTTGGAGAGAAAAGGATTGATCTAAGCAAGACTGTGGTCTCTGCGCAGGACTTCCATGCGCAGGACATCACTGCGCAGGTCTCCTCTACGCAGCTTGCACCCTTGCTCAGTTTTCGATACATTCAGATTACATAACTTGGAAAGCGCTTTGAAGATGTATGCTTTTAAGAGTGTTAAGGTGTGCAGAAACGACAAAACAAGCACACTTAGCAGATCCAACGGTGGAGACGCGCTCAAGAGATATATTTCAAAAGAAGACAGCTGTCAACCTTCTAGAAGAAGCTTTTTTGAATTTGGTCTTCATGCTCAGTCTCCAACGGCTCTATATACCTGCGCACCAATCATATTGTGCCAGGTCATCAACTTTGATTAGAGCCCCAACGGCTATAAATGACACCTGCGCACCAATCATATCGTGCCAGCTCATCGTCCTTGCTCAGAGCACCAACGGCTAGTTTTAAGCTCTCTGCTATAAATAGCATGCTCATCTTCATTTCCAAGTTGCTTGAGTTTTTGCTTCCAAGAGAAACTTTGAAGATTTGAAGATTGCTTGCTCATTTCCAGAATTCTCAAGATCAACCTTCATACCTTCATACTCAACCAAGCCCAGATCCTATAAGCCTTATATCACCAGAATTCTTCGTGCTCAAATAGATTCATAGAGCCCAGAATTTCTGAACACACACACACCTCTTGAAGCTTTGATTATTTCGATCATACTTCTAGAGATACACCGGTTTAGTTTAGGATTTGTTCTTCATAGATTATAGATCTTTGAGTTAGTTTGTTCTACATTGTTGTATCTTGTAACTCTCTCATATAATAAGATCTCCATTAGAAAATCCAAGACTAACCATCTTGGTAGAGGACGTAGATCTTTCATTGATCGAACTTCTCCAAATAGCTTGTTCTTTAATCTCTGACACGCCCCAAGTCCCGGGATCCCCTAATAGAACCTCGAACCTGGTGCGCGTACAAACAAGAAACAAGAAACTAACGGGAAACAGGAACAATACCTGTTAGAAACAAACTGACATGCTATATCTACTCAAGAATAAGGAGCTAAGATAGCTCACAACGAGTTCTAGACCAAGAAAATTAAAACCAAACAAGGTTACATACAGCGGAAGGCATGCCTAGCAAATAAGCTGGCATCAAGAACTGTCTAGGGACAACAAATACTACCCCAATACAAGCCCAGAGTTTATTAACTCATACAAGATCGTCCTTACCAAAATATAAAAGGACACTAACTTCGAACAAGAATATCCTGCTGAGTAAGTTCCTAGCTAAGTCGAGCCTCACTGCGTACTATCCCCTGCTTTCCTGGGGGGGGGGGAACAATTAAACAAATAAAGGGTGAGATAAATCTCAGTAAGCTATTAACATGCAACTATATGTCATGTTATCATGCAATACAAGTAGATACTCAACTAAACATATATCAAGTATCATCAAGTAACAAGTATAGGAGAGGCTAAGCCAACTCAACAAGTAATCAAGCTCAAGATATGATCAGGTAACAAGTAGTCAAGTAGTGTGAGAGGCTAGACCAGCTCACCAAGATGCACATAGGCCTATCACGCATTTTTACCTGAATCCTTCCTTATTTCTCCCAAGAATACCATTTATTGTCGATGCTTTTCTAGCTGAGGACAACCAAGAACAAGAACAAGAAACTGCTGTGCAGTATATAAGAAGACCTGGTAACCAGTGTCATCCACAAGAACAAGATCCACGTGGTGTTCAAGACAGGAGTTTAGCATTCACTTAGGTCAGGCTTATTGCTCCAACCAAGGAAGCTATGCCCTTACTATGGCCGGTACTAAGGGGTCAGGCGGAAATACATAGGGACCCGATTGTCACTTAAGCCCCAGCTCTCGCGACAAGCGTGAACCTATATATTTTCGAACAAGCAAGGAGAACCAGCTGGACTCACACAAGAATGCACAAGTAGATGTTTACTTGAACTACGAGAATAGAACTAAGTCCCATATTAGTGGACCAGTCTTTATGCACCATGTAATCATGTATCATGTGCTCACGAGAATATGCACCATGTAGTCATGTATCATGTGCTCACGGGAATATAAGTACACGTACGCAATTATTGCGAATACAAACCAAGATAACAATGGCACATAAGGTGTCCATGTAACACGATCAATCCAAGTAAGAGTCCATTTATAACAGACTTCAGTCAAGTAGTAGGGATATCACTTTGTCACATGCCAAGTTTGCACGTACATATTCATATCACGTTTAACACATTAAAGTGTCTATCACGATACCCTTACTATCAAATAGAGCCCAATACCTTAGACCCTAAACACGTAATAGAATAGGTCACATCATACCTAGTCATAGTCATTTCTCACGTATATGTATCGTTAATAATCGAATACATTTTCTATAACCATTCTTATTAATTTAAATCGTAGTATTCACGATTATATGAATGATATTCATATTACACTAGTCCTTATTTTCTTTACGAAACTCATTTCAAGACCAGATATCTTCTTTATATTTTATATACTTCATTGAGTATATACACGATTAAAAACTAAATCATTTACACTTTAGTGCTTATTATAGCACTTCCAATATACACGTATCAAGTTCAAGTATGTAATAGAGTTAATCATTCTCTATCTAGTTCCATAACCCAATTCTTTGGTTATTCATACCATGTACCAATCAATCAAGAAGCCACATTCTATCAAGTAAATATATGCAAGATTTGCATATACACATCAGGACTGTTTCAAGTTTATTACCATACACATATATTGGTGTCAAGGCACGTACAAGATTTTATAATCTTATATTCAAGTCTTAATCCAATTATTTGGATGTTCAAGTCATGTACAAGGTTTTATTGTCTTATACTTCAAGTTACTGTCTCAACTTAAGACATTCAAGACATTTAGGATATTCAAGACATTCAAGACATTTAATACATTTACAAGATTTTATAACCTTATATCCAAGTTCTCAATCCATTTCTTTGGATGGTTAAACAAGTACAAGAGTTAATTATCTTATACTTCAAGTTCAAGCTAGGAAGATGAATTGTACATCTTTCACATATTATTTTCCAATCCTTTTCTTAGGACATTCAAGCTCAATACATTAGTTGGTGCCCCTAAGGTACACAACCATTAACTTCAAGACACATAAAAGAGTTACTACTCTTATATCCAAGTTATCATTTAATTATGATTCAAGTCCACATTTCATTTGTTCACAAAGGGACTATTTTCAGTACTAGAGTGTTCTACAACACTCATCTAGGCCATCTAGGGTAGTACCCTAAACCTAGACCAAGAATACTTCGAGTTCAAATTAAGTAAATGAGCTATACAACTCATACTTAGAATTTCATAATCCCCTACATAGGATATTCGAGCTTAAGACACTAATTTGGTGCTCTCAAGGTGCACAAACATAGGTTCCAAGACAAGCATAACACATAAGTGCTTGTTCATAGCACTTTCAAGACACATAAAAGAGTTCTTCCTTTTATACTCAATTTCTCATTTGAGTTCTATAAGTGTTCATGTACAAGACTAAATTCTCATTTTAATTAAATGAGTATTCATGTTTAAGACCAAGTTCTGATGACCCTAAGGTGTCACAACACTTGCTAGGACATCTTATACTAAGGTGATATACCTTAACTAGAGTTACTTCCAACTTATACAAACTTTAAACAACATTTTGTTCTTCAGGTAACTATGCGGTCGCCTAAAATGGCCTGTGCGGTCGCACACAAGCAGGTCAATTCCTTTGAAAAACCTTTCAGAAAGATGGGCGGTCACCCAAGGGTTTTTGTGCGGTCGCACAAGGTACCAAAATGCGAAATTTTCATTTCTTTCCCAGGTTAAGAAATCTCCGTCCCAAACGTAAGAGTAACTTTCTATTAACATTTTAATACACCCAGGAGTATACAAACATTTTCTTAACACCTATTTTCAAGCTCAATTCATTTCTTTTATCATCCCATAAATAATAGGACAATTTCCTTTTATTTCAATTAAATATTTCACCGACCCCAAAAGTATAAGTACAATTTTATATTATACTACTATATCCATTTAGGGATACGTCCATTCATTTCCCCGTACCACAAATAATGGTACAATTTTTCTAATAATATTTAAATCAAGTTACTATTTTACCGTCTCACGAATAGGAGTACAATTTAACAATTTGCAAACCCAGGAGGTTAACCAATTTGAACCAATTTTTCCAATTTTATTTTGTACGCATAATATTTATACTCCTTTCGTCCCAAAATTACAAGTATCACAAAAATTGCTCAAAACAGAATTTTAACAAGAACAAGTATCGGGAATAACATATATGCATGTTATTACAAGTAAGGGGGAGCTAATAACTTACCTAGTCCGAAATCAAGTTGACCCAAATTAATTTCTGTTCGGCAGGAAACGCTCTATTCAACGCCACGAATATTTATCCGGGACCGGAATCACGAACAGAGGGATAATTAAGCTCGAGGAGTCGAGAATAGGGTAAAACTGAACTCCCTATTATGAAACAGAGAGAAAGTACGAGAAGAAAGTTTGAGAATCTGAGGAGAAAGCAACTTGATATACTTAAGATTTTCCAAGAATTGCAACTAGGCCCCTCAAGTTCTATCTTTGACAAAAAGGCCCCTAAACTTTCAACTTTGACATTTAACCACCTTAATTTTTTAAAGTAGTTAAATAATTAACTCAAATAAAATAGCATATAAATATGCTAGTCAAGAATTTAACAAGCAAGTCAAGAATTTAACAAATAAGTCAAATATTTAACGAGATTAAGGATGGGCGTTACAATCTCGCTATTTATTTCCTGCTTAATCATTTCTGAATTACTGCTTTGTTTGATCTTATCAGATTGCTACTATTGCCGCTGTGTTTGTTATTGCTTATTTCCTTAGAACATTTTATCCAACTCTTTAAGCCAAAACTTAGCGCGTGCGTTTTTATCCTTGCGCAGCTTTTTACTGCGCAGGTGCTGCTTAAAACTTCTGCTGTGCATTTCACACTCTCACTGCGCGCTATACTTATCTTATTTGAGAACTGTGCGCATAAGCCATTGATTTGCAAAAGGGTTTGAAAAGAATTTTAAAACTCTATTCACTCCCCCCTCTAGCATTTTTCATACCCTTGTTGCCCCTTTGGGACCAACAAGTGGTATCAGAGAAAACACCTTCATAAAACTTGTTTTGTTTTTCAAGCTTAACAGCTTGGGTGCCGATTCAAGATGGCTTCAAAATCTTGGGCAATGGCTAACTATTCACATGTCCCAGTGCTGAATGAAGATCACTTCGAAATCTGGAAGCACTGCATGCTCACTCATTTTTCCTCTATCGACGAGATCCTCCACGACATAGTTCTTGAAGGACCCTACATTCCAATGAAGGCCAATCCAGATGTTGCTACCAACAAGGATAATCCTACAATCAAGAAGGCCAAAGGGGAATGGACCGATGAAGAAAAGAAATGGGTTGGTTACGATGGAAGAGCTAGAAACATCATTCTCAGCACTCTAGACCTCTCCACGCACAATCAAATTGTGAGCGGTGGAACTGCAAAGGATCTATAGGATGCTATTGAAGGCTATGTGAATGGTGACAAAGTAAGCAAGGAAAACAAAAGATTTGTGGTGCAAAGAAAATTCAACTGCTTCATGAGAAAGGATGGTGAAACCTTGAGACAAACTTATGACCGTTTCTGTGCTGTTGTAAACTCTTGTAAGTCTCTTGGAACTACCTTCACCAATAAAGAAGTAAATTCTCAATTCTTAGATGCGCTAGGTTCCAGATATGTGCACAGGCAAGTCATCTGGAAGATTCTGAATTTTTAGATACTTGGCCTCTGCGCAGCTTATACGCCAACTTAAAAGTGTATGAGCTTAAGCTTGATCGAATTGATGAAACTGAAAGAAAAGGAAAAGCAATTTCAATGATTGCTCAAAGAGAACCTGCGCCTGCTCAAACCTCAGACAAAGTCTCCACTTCTTCTCTGCTTGAAATGGATGATGATGATTTCGCTATGTTTGTTAAGCGATTCCAAAATTCAGGAAATTCTCAAAACCTGGATCTTCAAGTATTACTCCTGCAAAGTTCTCTCGTGAAAGAGACTCAAATAAAGAAGATGACTTGGTTTTCTACAACTGTAGAAAGCCTGGTCATTTTGCATCAAAATGCCCTACGTCAAGATTTGAATACATGAAGAAGAATACTGCGCAGAGATTTTCAAAGCAGCACGGAATGATTGCTGAAGAAGACTCTGCTGAGAAGCAACTCAAGACCTGGATAGAGACTGACACTGAAGACAGTGATGATGATGACTCTGAGGATGGACTGCTCTGCTTGATGGCCAATGCTGATAGGCTCAATCGCACACCTACAAATTAAACCTGGACTAGGTTCTAAAAATGTAGCTAGGGCAAGTCCAGAGTCGATCCACGAAGAACGGTTATTTATTTACGAACAGTCACTTGACCAGATTGGGGGAAAATTATAATTATTAAATCCTAAGAACATAAATTAAACTAAATATGAACAAAACAATAATTAAAGAATACTTCAGATTTTGTTTCCGTCCCCACCTTTTTAATCAATTATCATCGGTACATCAATTCACTTTTAACCCTATTCACTTGATCCGAGATTTATTTCAATCTCTGTTCCTTCTTTCAGAATAGTTACTAGCAGTGGCACACTCACTAGAAACCCTAATTAATAATTTAATCTAACTGGCACAGTATAGATCGCAAAATTAATTGATGAACGATTTAAGAAACATAAATCAAGAACACTTTCTACAATTATTTCATATAGATAATTGCTTAATTTTACCCTAATCACAATTTACCATGGCACATGCATAAATCATGAAATTGCTAATGTGAAAACCCTAATTCTGGCACAGAACAGAGAATTCTAGCAAAGATCCAATCACAAAGATAAATAAATTGATCAGGTTTATAAACCCTAGCAACGGATCTAGAATTAAGAACAAGTAAAATTATGAATAGAAATAAGGACAGTTTAAACGTAAGGGAATAAATGGTACCTCATTAGTGCACACTCCACCCCGTTTGAGCTCGAATTGTTTCCATGAATCCCTTCGTCTTTTTATTCATCGTGCTCAAACCTCCTTTCTTCTCAATCGAACCACTAGCCATCATCACTTCTTCCTCACCTCCAAATGCATGCTTTCGGTGCTCAGGAAGATTCTTCACCTTTCTTGTCCATGTTTTACCGCAAGAATCTCCAAACCAATCTTTATATCATCATCCCCACTGCAAACCTTGGACACATCCTCTACCTTTGGCTCTACTACATCCATGAAACATAAACCACGAACATCCTCAGGGTGTTTCTTGGAGTCAAATATGTTGAACTCCATCAAATCCCCATCAAACTCCATGGTCAAAGAACCGTTGGAAACATCCAACTTAGTATGAGCCGTAGACATAAATGGCCTCCCCAACAGAATGGGAGCCTTAGGATCCGTATCCATCTCTAACACATAAAAATCAGCGGGAAAAATGAATTTACCAACTCGGACTAGAACATCCTCAACCTTCCCCTTAGGGTGTGCATTGGATCTATCCGCCAACTGAATTACAACCCGTGTATCCTGTAAAGGTCCCAACTTGAGTTTTTCAAACAATGCATAAGGCATGACATTGATTGAAGCACCCAAGTCAAGCATAGCATTATGCTCACTATCATCACCCAAAGACACCGGTATCACAAACATACCCGGATCACTACACTTCTTGGGCATCTTTTTATGATAGACTGCAGACACATGCTCTTTCATCTTCACCTTTTTCTGACTCCTCGTCTTCTGATCCCTCTTCAACGTACACAACGCCTTAAGGAACTTGGCATATCTCGGGACAGTCTGCAACAAGTCTAAAAATGGGATGTTTACCTCAATCCTCTTGAAAGTGTCGAAGATAGCCTTATCAGGCTCATGTTCTCGCGATCTTTTCCATGCCTCAGGAAATGGAACATCCGGCTCAAAAACTGTGGGCTCTGGTGTAGCTTTCTTCTCCTCCTCCGGAATTTTCTTAATAGGCACAACCTGCTCAACCTCAATCTCTGGCTCATCCGGTACAACTTCCTTCCCAATCTCCTTACCACTGCGCAAAGTCATGGCACATGCACTCTGCTTAGGGTTCGGTTCTGATCTAGAATGTACCTTCTCTGCCTCTCTAGCCTCTAGTCTCCCAACCGCATCAGCTATTTGCCCAATCTGGCTCTCTAGATTACCATACTCTTATCGGTCTTCTGTTGATACTGTTGGAAATTTCTATTCATCATGCTCACCGACTGTGCTAAGGAATGAATCATGTCATCTGTAGACTGTCTCGGAGGGGTACTCTGATACTGCTGCTGCTGCCCATATGGTGGTCTGTACTGATTATACTGATTAGTCCTGATACTGCTGACTCTGTGGTGGACCCATCAACAATTGTCTCATCATCCCCTTAAGGTCCTCAACATCTGTTTCAAGCTTATTTGTCACACCTCCACTAGAATTCGCAGCACTGACCTGTCTGAAACTCGACCTCCTGCCATGTGTCCGAGTGCCCTTAGCCAACCTCATCAATAATATTTTTCGCCTCCTCAGTTGTCTTGTTCAGAATACTGCCCCCACAGCAAGAATCCACCAACCGCTTATCCATGACTGTCAAACCCCCATAGAAATATACTATCAACTGATCCTCATCAAATCCATGATACGGGTAACTTCTGCACAACTTATGGAACCTGTTATAACAATCATATAGCGTCTCATCTACCTTCTGCTCCATGTTGCTAATGTCCCACTTCATCACGTTGATCTGATCTGGAGGAAAAAGCTCATCAAGAAACACCTCCTTCATCTGCTGCCATGTGGTAATGCTGTTAGACGGCAGATGGTAATACCATGCACTAGCATCATCTTTCAGAGTGAAAGAAAACGCTCTAAGGAGGAGATGCTCAATCGGAAGTGCTGCTGGCTTCATGCTCTGACAAATCTGCACAAACTGGGATATATGTTGATTCGGGTTCTCACCGGGCATCCCAGTAAAGTGCGGTAACTGGCTCAACAAACCCGGCTTCAACTCAAATGTAACCCCAGTAGGCAGAGTGGGGAACTGAACTGCATGAGGTTGCTCGCTCCAATTCGGGCAGTTTTCTGCCTCAATGTCTGATCTGCCATCTGTTTTACTAATTCAAGACTTCCAAGCAGATTGTCAGTAAAAAAAAATGTGTGGACCTTACAAGGTCCACACTAAAAACAAATAACAAATTAAAAATAACTAAAAAGAAAATTAAATTAATTAAACTAAACCAACAAAAAAAAATACAAAGAAAATAAAAAAGAAAAAGAACAAGAATTAAAATAAGAACGTAAACAAATAAACACCGTTCCCCGGCAACGGCGCCAAAATTTGATAGGCTCAATCGCACACCTACAAATTAAACCTGGACTAGGTTCTAAAAATGTAGCTAGGGCAAGTCCAGAGTCGATCCACGAAGAACGGTTATTTATTTACGAACAGTCACTTGACCAGATTGGGGGAAAATTATAATTATTAAATCCTAAGAACATAAATAAACTAAATATGAACAAAAACAATAATTAAAGAATACTTCAGATTTGTTTCCGTCCCCACCTTTTTAATCAATTATCATCGGTACATCAATTCACTTTTAACCCTATTCACTTGATCGAGATTTATTTCAATCTCTGTTCCTTCTTTCAGAATAGTTACTAGCAGTGGCACACTCACTAGAAACCCTAATTAATAATTTAATCTAACTGGCACAGTATAGATCGCAAAATTAATTGATGAACGATTTAAGAAACATAAATCAAGAACACTTTCTACAATTATTTCATATAGATAATTGCTTAATTTTACCCTAATCACAATTTACCATGGCACATGCATAAATCATGAAATTGCTAATGTGAAAACCCTAATTCTGGCACAGAACAGAGAATTCTAGCAAAGATCCAATCACAAAGATAAATAAATTGATCAGGTTTATAAACCCTAGCAACGGATCTAGAATAAGAACAAGTAAAATTATGAATAGAAATAAGGGACAGTTTAAACGTAAGGGAATAAATGGTACCTCATTAGTGCACACTCCACCCCGTTTGAGCTCGAATTGTTTCCATGAATCCCTTCGTCTTTTATTCATCGTGCTCAAACCTCCTTTCTTCTCAATCGAACCACTAGCCATCATCACTTCTTCCTCACCTCCAAATGCATGCTTTCGGTGCTCAGGAAGATTCTTCACCTTTCTTGGTCCATGTTTTACCGCAAGAATCTCCAAACCAATCTTTATATCATCATCCCCACTGCAAACCTTGACACATCCTCTACCTTTGGCTCTACTACATCCATGAAACATAACCACGAACATCCTCAGGGTGTTTCTTGGAGTCAAATATGTTGAAACTCCATCAAATCCCCATCAAACTCCATGGTCAAAGAACCGTTGGAAACATCCAACTTAGTATGAGCCGTAGACATAAATGGCCTCCCCAACAGAATGGGAGCCTTAGGATCCGTATCCATCTCTAACACATAAAAATCAGCGGGAAAAAATGAATTTACCAACTCGGACTAGAACATCCTCAACCTTCCCCTTAGGGTGTGCATTGGATCTATCCGCCAACTGAATTACAACCCGTGTATCCTGTAAAGGTCCCAACTTGAGTTTTTCAAACAATGCATAAGGCATGACATTGATTGAAGCACCCAAGTCAAGCATAGCATTATGCTCACTATCATCACCCAAAGACACCGGTATCACAAACATACCCGGATCACTACACTTCTTGGGCATCTTTTTATGATAGACTGCAGACACATGCTCTTTCATCTTCACCTTTTTCTGACTCCTCGTCTTCTGATCCCTCTTCAACGTACACAACGCCTTAAGGAACTTGGCATATCTCGGGACAGTCTGCAACAAGTCTAAAAATGGGATGTTTACCTCAATCCTCTTGAAAGTGTCGAAGATAGCCTTATCAGCTCATGTTCTCGCGATCTTTTCCATGCCTCAGGAAATGGAACATCCGGCTCAAAAAACTGTGGGCTCTGGTGTAGCTTTCTTCTCCTCCTCCGGAATTTTCTCAATAGGCACAACCTGCTCACCTCAATCTCTGGCTCATCCGGTACAACTTCCTTCCCAATCTCCTTACCACTGCGCAAAGTCATGGCACATGCACTCTGCTTAGGGTTCGGTTCTGATCTAGAAATACCTTCTCTGCCTCTCTAGCCTCTAGTCTCCCAACCGCATCAGCTATTTGCCCAATCTGGCTCTCTAGATTACCAATACTCTTATCGGTCTTCTGTTGATACTGTTGGAAATTTCTATTCATCATGCTCACCGACTGTGCTAAGGAATGAATCATGTCATCTGTAGACTGTCTCGGAGGGGTACTCTGATACTGCTGCTGCTGCCCATATGGTGGTCTGTACTGATTATACTGATTAGTCTGATACTGCTGACTCTGTGGTGGACCCATCAACAATTGTCTCATCATCCCCTTAAGGTCCTCAACATCTGTTTCAAGCTTATTTGTCACACCTCCACTAGAATTCGCAGCACTGACCTGTCTGAAACTCGACCTCCTGCCATGTGTCCGAGTGCCCTTAGCCAACTCATCAATAATATTTTCGCCTCCTCAGTTGTCTTGTTCAGAATACTGCCCCCACAGCAAGAAATCCACCAACCGCTTATCCATGACTGTCAAACCCCCATAGAAATATACTATCAACTGATCCTCATCAAATCCATGATACGGGTAACTTCTGCACAACTTATGGAACCTGTTATAACAATCATATAGCGTCTCATCTACCTTCTGCTCCATGTTGCTAATGTCCCACTTCATCACGTTGATCTGATCTGGAGGAAAAAGCTCATCAAGAAACACCTCCTTCATCTGCTGCCATGTGGTAATGCTGTTAGACGGCAGATGGTAATACCATGCACTAGCATCATCTTTCAGAGTGAAAGAAAACGCTCTAAGGAGGAGATGCTCAATCGGAAGTGCTGCTGGCTTCATGCTCTGACAAATCTGCACAAACTGGGATATATGTTGATTCGGGTTCTCACCGGCATCCCAGTAAAGTGCGGTAACTGGCTCAACAAACCCGGCTTCCACTCAAATGTAACCCAGTAGGCAGAGTGGGGAACTGAACTGCATGAGGTTGCTCGCTCCAATTCGGGGCAGTTTTCTGCCCTCAATGTCTGATCTGCCATCTGTTTACTAATTCAAGACTTCCAAGCAGATTGTCAGTAAAAAAAAATGTGTGGACCTTACAAGGTTCCACACTAAAAACAAATAACAAAATTAAAAATAACTAAAAAGAAAATTAAATTAATTAAACTAAACCAACAAAAAAAATACAAAGAAAATAAAAAGAAAAAGAACAAGAATTAAATAAGAAAGTAAACAAATACACCGTTCCCCGACAACGGCGCCAAAATTTGATAGGCTCAATCGCACACCTACAATTTAAACCTGGACTAGGTTCTAAAATGTAGCTAGGCCAAGTCCAGAGTCGATCCACGAAGAACGGTTATTTATTTACGAACAGTCACTTGACCAGA
>JAOWBW010000258.1:901911-940689 GCA_026119855.1 Campanula takesimana
GTTTGAATAAGAGTATGCTCAAACCAGTGCTGAACTGATCTCCACGGATACAAAGAAAAGGCAACAGACTCAAGGCCTCAAGGTGTCCAAGTGCCGTCGGGGCCGAAGTAAGACTAATGGGGTTCCGTACCAGTCTTCACATTCCTCTCCTTGTACGCCCACCGTGCGCAGTCCGGATACTGGGGCTGGCCTTCCTTAGCAATCTTGAAATCCCTCAGATTCAGGATAGCAAAGGCCCAGAGTTGTAGACAAGAGGCAGAAGCAAAGTTAATGACAGTCAATGAAAAAGGCAGTTATGACCAAGGCAAGGAGAATATAAAAGGGACAGTAAGTGGTATACCTCCCACAGCAAACTGAAGCCCGTAACCGAGCTAGTGGTCGAGCGGCTGGTCAAATCCATGCCGTGATAACAAGCAGCTAAGCCCGCTACGCCCCAGTTATACTGGCCAATCTGGTCCAGATCCACTAACAAGTCGAGCAGAGCCAAAGAGGCCGAAGATCCCCCGTTGGCAAACAGAGTATGGGATAACAGGTACCAAATAAAGCAACGGGCCACGGCATCGACCCGATCAGCAGTAACACCTCGAGCCTCAGCCATTAAGATGCCGAAATAGGCCCGGATTCGCCCCCATGTCACTCGAGAATTCTTGACCTCGAACCGGCAGTCAACCAAAGCCAGTAATTCGTCCGGAGTCCGAACAACCCCTCTCAAACCAAAAGGGACAGGCATCCCTATGAACGGAAAGCCCGTCAAAGCTGTGAAATCGGTCATAGTCACCTCGCCCATGGGTAAATGGAAGGTATGGGTGGTGTCCCACTATCTTTCCCTCAATGCCTGGACCACATCGGGGACATTCTTCAAAGCTGGGAGGCTGGTGACAAAAAGGCCAAAATGAGTCCCTGTAACTCGGGCCCGAACATTCTCAGGCAACCTCTTCCATATAGAGATGGGCCCATGAGCCCCACCACGAATCTCCGTCAGACGGGTCCACTCCTGAAAGGAAAGAAGGAACAACGAAAATTTCATCAGCATGACTGCTAGAAAACGGATGAATTCGACACAAAGATTTCAATGGTAGGGCAATGTGCAAGTAAGTGTGTGAACATGAAAATGGGCGCCCCAACATGTTTCTTACAACAAATCAGCAGCAACAAACAACATGCAAGGAATGATCAATAAAACTGCTGCAACAATATTTGGGTAAAAAACGGAACTTCATGAAATTCGAAATCGACAAGAAAGGTGAGGCATTCTTACCAAACCCGAGGTCACGAAGTGAGAAATTTGGGTATGAGGCCGGAAGGTAAGCAAGCTCGGGTCCATAGCTTCAACCCCAATTTCGGGCTCCTCGCCCTGTGGCATCTCGATCGGAGGAGATTGCTGACGATCCGACATCGTTTCTGTGACGGAATTGATCCTAGAGCAGCAAGAAAGTGTTTTGAGGTGATTTCTCCGCGAAAAATGGGTTTGGAATTTGGAGGGTTCTTCAAAATTTTGAAAACTCACCGAAAACAGTGAACCGCCTGTTTAAATATGCTGAACTTATGCGCCAGGCGCGCGCCCCCCGACATTCTCATCCGAGGCGCGCGCATCCCACAACGAGGTCCAGACGCGCGCTCTTCCCATCATTAGGCAGGTTCAGAAGCAGTCTCCCATGCAAGAATCCATGCACAGCATCAATGTTTCCCCACAGATTCCGAAGTCCCTAAGTTCTATCACGGGTACCATACCCCCCTCAAGAGTCAATCTCAACATTTCATCCCCAGCAGGAACATTTTTCGGGTCGCGGTCAACTGTGCCCGCACCCCACAATTCAAAAATGTCAAGTATGACTCCAAGTGGCACGCGACTTCAAAGCAATATTTCATCAACGGATTTCACTAACGGATTCGTCTTAAAAGGTTCACTAACGGCCTCTCCAAAGGTTCACCAACGGCCTCATTTAAGGGTTCACCAACGGCCTCATCAGCGGATTTCACTAACGGATTCATCCTCAAAGGTTCAATAACGGCCTCTCCAAAGGTTCACCAACGGCCTCTTCAAAGGTTCACTAACGGCCTCTCCAAAGGTTCACCAACGGCCTCATCAGCGGATTTCACTAACGGATTCGTCCTCAAAGGTTCACTAACGGCCTCTCCAAAGGTTCACCAACGGCCTCTTCAAAGGTTCACTAACGGCCTCTCCAAAGGTTCACCAACGGCCTCATTCAAAGGTTCACTAACGGCCTCTTCAAAGGTTCACTAACGGCCTCCTCAAAGGTTCACTAACGGCCTCATTCAACATATTCAGCCGGCAGGTTTACCTAACGGATCATGCCACCCCCTCTATCAACGAAAGCCGCTCACACAGGGAGCGCACCACTATCTCTCGCAATTTTAAGTTCCTGCTTTCATCGAGTCTTTGCTTTTTCTTGGTGATGTCCTCGGCGGGTGTTTTTAACTTTCGTCGACGCGTGTTGCTTTGCAATCCACATCGCCGAGGGGCTCTGTAGACACCCCGCCTTGGACCGCTCACCCCGATTGCACATTTGATCTTGTGTTTCTCCCCATTTTAAGTGTTTCTCGTTAGTTTCTGTCACTTCTGTTAAGTTCCTGACTGACTTCGTTAAGTCCAGGGACTAAACTGAATAACAGGGCTGACTTTCTAGTCCATTCTGTCAAAATTGCCTTCCCTGAGTCGCGCGCCTCCGACAGGAGGATCCAGACGCGCGCGCCTCCCGCCCCCAAAGCAGGAAGCGCGTGCCTCTGGGCGTCGGTTACAGATTTCTGGCCAGGATTCTCCCCCTTGCTCAATTTACAGGATTTTGCCCGGGAAAGATTTCTTGGTGACTGAGTTTTGGCACCAAAAATATCTCTCTTTCACCTATAAAAACCCCCCTTTACCTCCATTTTCAAGGACGGAAAAACCTTGACCTTGACCTTGGACTTTTGGCTCTCAATCTCATATTACAATAAACCAAATTTCCTACTTTCAAAGCATTTTCCAAATGATTTCTCCAAGTAAATCAACAAGAAGTGTTTGAAGTCTCTTGAAGTCTAGGTAAAGCTATTTCTTTCCCCTTCTCAACTTCATCTCTTTTCTATTTCTTTTTATCAAAGTGCAATCACCCAAATCATTTTGGGACATGACTCTAATGATCACCTCATCTCATTGAGGTCGGTTAAAGAGTTATCTCCTACATTCCAAACTCTATTTTAAACCCCTTTTTATGATTTAAAGAAGAAGAAGAAGAACGTTTATCATTCATGTAGATTTTGATCAAGCAAGACCAACTTTAGTTGGGCGAGATGGGTGTTTCGGTACTTCCCATCTCGTAATCTAACCCCCGAACCTCAAAACAAGGAATCTCTGTTTTCGTAATCAAACTTAGGCTATTATCAATATGTTTTTCTTATGTTCCTCAAAACATAGGTGGCGACTCTAAACAATCTAAAACAAGTTAGACATCATAGGATAATTCACCACTCTAGCAAAGTTGTGGTTTCCCGGGGTATCTACACTAATTCATTTAATGGCCTTTATATCTTGGATGTCAAGAATGAAAATAATAACAATGTCTATCATGTAAATAAGAAATCTAAACCTAATGAGAAGCGTATCTCAAAACTCCATGGGGACGGTCTTTTGGGTTCATGTGACCTTGAGTCATATGATACTTGCGAGTCGTGTCTTCTTGGAAAAATGACTAAGACACCCTTTACCAAGCTAGGTGAAAGGGCAAGCGACTTATTGGGGTTGATACATTCCGATGTATGCGGACCATTAAGTAGCAATGCTAGGGGAGGATTTCAATACATCATAACCTTCACTGATGATTATAGTAGATTTGGGTATGTTTACCCAATGAAAAATAAAAGCGAAGCATTTGAGATATTCAAAATATTTCAAAATAAAGTAGAAAAACAACTTGATAAAAGTATTAAGGCACTACGATCAGATCGAGGTGGAGAATACTTGAGTCATGAATTTGATGATCATCTAAAGAATTGTGGAATAATTTCACAATTGACTCCACCCGGAACACCACAATGGAATGGTGTGTCCGAGAGGAGAAATCGGACTTTGTTAGACATGGTTCGATCAATGATGAGTCAAGTTGATCTTCCAATATCCTTTTGGGGTTACGCTTTAGAAACCGCTGCTTTCACACTAAATCGTGTTCCAACTAAATCGGTTCAAAAGACTACATATGAGATTTGGAGCGGAAAGAAGCCTTGTCTGTCTTTCATGAAGATTTGGGGTTGTGAAGCTTTTGTCAAAAGACTTGTCTCAGACAAACTTGCACACAAATCTAATAAATGTAATTTCGTGGGATATCCTAAGAAAACTAAAGGATACTACTTTTACAACCTAACGGACAACAAAGTTTTTGTTGCCCGAACTGGTGTCTTTCTAGAGAAAGAGTTTCTCTCCAAAGAAATCAGTGGGAGTAAAATAAATCTTGAAGAAATTCGAGACCCAGAAAATAACATTGAACCAATAGTGGAACAAGAGCAAGAACCACAAGGAGTTTTGGAATCTGTTCAGAATACACAAGTAACTCGCAGATCTGGTAGGTTACGATCCGAGCCCGAGAGATATGGATTTCTCGTAACGGATAGTAATGAGGTGGAGATCATTGAGAATGATGAACCGACCACCTACCAAGAGGAGATGTCTTCTCCTGATTCGGACAAGTGGCTTGGAGCTATGGAATCCAAATTGCAATCCATGCAAGATAATCAAGTTTGGAATTTGATTGATCCGCCCGAAGGTGTAAAAACCATAGGATGCAAATGGGTCTTTGTAAGGATCCCGCCCCAAAAAACACGAGCACGTTTCAAGGGCGAAATACCAAACGCGGGAACCGGACCAATTTAACGGAGTCGCCACATTTCGTTAATTTTAAACCCACCCAACAAAATGACAAAGGTTTGAGTTCAAAGGTTCAAAGATCAGGTTACAACTTGGGAAGAGTTTTTACGTCCTCCCAAGTTGCCTCAGACAAAGACGAGTCTCCCTTGTTAGTTAAAAAAAGTGCATGTGTGTGTGTGTGTTTTAACGGAAAATCTTTGTTTTAACTTTTTTTTTTATCTTTTCAACTGAAAAAAGGGTTTGTTTGACAAGAAAACAGAAGACAGAAGGGAAAAATGGTCAATCTCCCCATACGTCCAAAGTAGCCGTACGGATGGGGAGACCACTCCTGGGATTTTACAGTTTGTTCAAGCAACAGTCCAGTTCCAGGCAGAAACAGAGCATTCTGCTTGAACTGGACCAAACTGTTCTGATTCCAGTTTGTTATTCCAACACAAAACAACATTAACAACTCATTCCTATGCCATTTGATCATCAAAGAACCTCCCAAAACAAGAGTTTGGCCATGATCAAAGGCAAGCATGGGAGAAAAATGAAAAAGGTGGCCAATATGCCCTTTTGAGCCATAGTGACCATTTGATGAGTAAAGTGTTGGGTATGCCCACATATATCTCAGTTTTAATGTAATAGGATTTATTAGATTTGATTGATCCATCACCTAAGTTTTATTTCATGCACATTAGACCCACATGTAAGAAGTATTTATACTTCATTTTTTAGGTTGTCCATTGTTATAGAATAGGCTTAGAAATAGGGCAAGAAGATCAAGATTCAAGAAAATCACATTTTGAGTTGAGCCATGCGCCTATGCGCCATGCGCCTTCTAGCGCGCGCATATAAGCATTCTTCTAAGAAATGCTATGCTCCTCACTTTGATCATACGCGCCATGCGCCCCATATGCCTTAGCGCGCGCAGTCTCTATGCGCCTCTTGGTTCCACGTGTCACGACCCGAAAACTAGGCTCTATTTTATTAGTAATAAATAATTATTATTTATTTATTCGATTATTTATTTATTTAAATTATTATTTATTTAAATATTTATGTGTGCATTTTATGTTTCATAATAATTATGCCTAGCATTTCATTTGGGTCATTTGTGCTAGTGTACAAGTGTTGAGTCTTATTTGTTAGTGGGGAGTTTATTTGAAAGGGTAGTATTAGGGGGAGGGGCCTTAGTGTAACATTTCAAATAATTCATCTTCTCCCTACTCTCCTCCCTCACCTCCCTCACTCTCACACTCATTCTCCCAGCAACTCTCTCTCTCTCTCTCCATTGTAAAGGGTAAGCCTTCTCTCCCTTCTCTCTTCATTTTCTTCATGTTCCTCTCATAATCTCTCATTTCTTAAAACATGAATCTTGTTTAGATCGTCGATAGGATCGTAGGAAGCCAAAAATATTCGAGTTCTGGCAACTTTGAGAAAATCCGGGTAAGTTGCTTTTCCCCTATTTTATGCTAGAAATGCTACTTCATGTTTATTAGATGTTATGAATGCTATTTATTGCATCTTGGGTTGATTTGGGAGTGATTTGCATTTTGTTAATTTTTGTGAAAATTGTGTATTTGAATCATCTTTGATTGATGTCTTTAGATGTTATTCTAGTAGTCCTTTTGGTTCAAAATGGTGTAGGTACTTTAGTTCACATCTTGGTAGGGTTAGAAATGGTGAAGATTGGGTTTGTTTTGGATATTGGGTTGTTAATGGTAGAAACCCAGATTTTTGGCCGGAATTTGCCTTTCCGGGCAAGGAGGCGCGCGCACCCTTATGCCCTTCTTAAACAAAAAACCTCCTGTCTCTTGGAGGCGCGCGCACCCTCCCATAGGAGGCGCGCGCACCCTCTCCTCCTCCAATGTTGATTTTCCCTCTGTCGAAGGGAGGCGCACGCACCCTTTTATATGAAGCGCGCGCACCCTCATATACCTTTTGGCGCAATTTTCCTTCTGACTCCAGGAGGCGCGCGCATCCTCCCATAGGAGGCGCGTGCACCCTCTCCCCTGTTGTGAAATTTATTTCCCTTTTTGTCCAATCTTTCGAGGGCCACATCTTGTTCATCCGGACTCCGTTTTAGGCGTATAAATTATCATTTTAAAGCTCTCCTTAAGCTTCGAGATATGTGAGTAAATTTGGTTGAGTGCTCGAATTAACTGGATCCTTTGTGGTCAAATGTGATATGGGAATTGTGTTATCATTGTTAAGATTGTTGGAACACGTTAATTGTGTGTTGTTGGTTCATTTCACTTTCTTGGTGACTTCTTGGTATGGTTCCCTACTTTGGAACCCTAAGTTGTTTAATTAAGCTAGTATTTATTACTTAGCATTTATTTGGAAGCCCAGCTGGCATATTTGTTGCATCGGGCGATGGGAAAGATTATAATGGCAAAGCCAAGTCCATTATAATGTTGACCATTGTTTGCCCTTACTATACCCCTTTTCCAGATTGGCCTTGGAAGAGATAAGTTAGCTTCCTTTGTGAATGTATCTACCTACCGAGCATGACTTTGTGGCATGGCTCTTGTCCTTTGTGACACTCTTATGGTTATTGTTCCGGTACCGGGGATTTCTCTTCAGCTTTCATGCTATTATAAAGATGTTGATGGTTGATTATTGAAGCTGCGCAGCGACCTTTATTTGGTTTATCAGGTTGAGAAAACCTTGGCTATATCCTTTGTTATGTGTTTATTTCTGCTGCTATCTGTTATGTGATAATTGCTATGTGTTATGTGATTTATTATGGAATATTGCATCATAGCATGTCATGTAGTTGCATTAGTAACTTATTGAGATTTATCTCACCCCCCTTTCTTTTATCTTTGTTTTTCCTTAACCCCCCCCCCAGGTGGTAAGGATTAGTCTCGCTGATCACGAGAAAGAGGACGTCGAGTGTGGATACATTCTTTTGGGAAAGTTGTTATAGGTTGGTTTACATTATATAAATGTGTAACCTTTTTGGGATAGTTGTACCAAACAATGACGTCATTAAGAATTGTACATTTATATTCTGTTGGGCATAAACTTGTGAAGTTTATGATAGTTGTATTTGGTTATTATCAAACTTGGATTTGTAAAACTTTGGATCATCACCTTTTGGTATCAAATGGAATTTTTAACTGCGGTATTTCACAGTTTTGGTTTTAAGTCGACGTCCAGCTCGCGTTCTCGGGCCCGCGGGGTTTGGGGTCGCGACAGTTGGTATCAGAGCTATGGTTTGGCTCTAAGTATAAGTCTAGGTGGACTAGTATGACCGGTGGGTAGTAGTGTGCGGAGTGATTAACGGTTGATGTTTTATATAGGTAATTACTCTCAATGTCTGGAAGAAGAACCAGAGGAGGTACTAGTGGGGTACAGAATCAGAATGACACAAGGGAAGAAGCACGTGCTATGTTTCAAGGCATGTTCGAGGCGGCCATGAAGGCCATACATGATCAAGGTCTGAGGGTAGAAAGAGCACCACCCCGCTATGGATTGGAGCAATTTCTCAAACTGAAACCGGTTAAATTCAATGGGGAACCCGATGTTCGGAAAGCTGAGTTGTGGATTGAGTCGATGGAGAAGATTTATGAGGTATTTGGTTGCACGGATGAGGACAAGGTCCGGTTCGCGGCTTACAAACTTGTGCGAGCCGCCGAGCATTGGTGGAAGGGTGTTAAAGCTAGTTGGGATGATACTCACACGGTGTATGCGTGGGAGTTTTTTGTGCGCAAATTCAAGGAACATTTCATTCCGGTTGTTGATCAAAACCGAAAGGAGATTGAGCTGCTCAACCTGGAGCAAGGTTTGTTGTCTATAGCACAATACTCGGCTAAGTTCACAGAATTAGCCCGGTATTGTGACTATTTGGTGAGGACCGAGGAACAAAAAGCTATGAGATTCATTCGGGGATTGAAGACCTCCATCCGTACCCAACTTATTGCCCAACGGATTGTGACCTTCCAAGATGCGGTAGACCGAGCCTGCTTGATAGAGCAAGATATTGGGGAGCACAAAAGGAAAACCGAGGTTGTGGGTACGGGTAAACCGGGAAGCCATGCTAAATCTCAACCTCAACACCGTTCCGACAACCGAGGTAACCCGGGAGCATCATCTCAGTTTAAGGGGTAAACCATACCGAGGAATCTGGGTACTACTCCGGGGATTCAGAATAGGAAGCCTTGTACCTTTTGTCAGAGGGTAGGCCATACGGAGGATAGGTGTTGGAAAAAGCAAGGCAAGTGTACCAAATGTGGTGAAATGGGGCACTTTGCGAGAGATTGCATGAGGCACCGAGGTCAGTCATCCGGGTCAGGGGTTGGTACTAATCAGGGTCAGAAAAGGGATGCCGCTGGGAAGCCTAAAGTTCAAGGAAAGATTTATGCCATGAATCAACAACAGGCGACCGATGATCCTTCGGTTATTGGAGGTATTGTTTCTGTGTCTAATGTGAGCGCACGAGCGTTAGTAGATCCAGGATCATCTCATTCATACATTTCTGTGCAATTTGCTTCCATGTTAAATGCTGCATTCGAGTCTTTACCGTACGTGCTAGAGGTGTCGACCCCTATAGGAGAATGCTTGATTTCTGATCGAGTATTTCGTGCTTGTGATTTGGTTATTTGTGGTCGTGTCCTTTGTGCGGATTTGGTAGTTCTTCCTATCCAAGACTTTGATGTTATTTTGGGTATGGATTGGTTGAGCAAGTTTCATGCTTCCGTTGATTGCCGTAAGAAAACTGTTACTTTTTCTATTCCCGATGTGCCTAAATTTGTGTTTGAGGCTAGTCCTCTGAGTAGAAAGGTTCGCTTAATTTCTTAAATGAAAGCGAGAAAATTATTGCATAGTGGTTGTGAGGGGTATTTGGCTAGTGTTCTTGATACTAGGAAGGAATCCCCTAGTTTGGATAGTGTTCGGGTAGTTCGGGAGTTTCCCGATGTCTTCTCTTCTGAATATGATATGCCTCCAGATCGTGAGATAGAATTTTGTATAGATCTTTTGCCGGGTACGGCTCCGATTTCAAAGGCACCGTAGAGGTTGGCTCCCACAGAGTTGAGGGAATTAAAGGTTCAGTTGCAAGAGTTGCTTGATCGAGGGTTTATCCGCCCTAGTGTTTCCCCGTGGGGAGCACCGGTTTTGTTTGTGCGGAAGAAAGATGGTTCGTTGAGATTGTGTATCGATTACCGAAAGTTGAATCAGGTTACGGTGAAGAACAAGTATCCTCTACCTCACATCGATGATTTGTTTGATCAGCTTCAAGGCTCAGTTATGTTTTGTAAACTTGATTTGAGGAGTGGGTACCATCAGTTGAAGATTCGATCGGAGGATATTCCGAAGACTGCCTTTCGCACTCGGTATGGTCATTATGAGTTCTTGGTTATGCCGTTTGGGTTGACCAACGCACCTGCAGTGTTTATGGATTTGATGAACCGGGTTTTCCATCCTTATCTTAATTCGTTCGTGGTGGTCTTTATTGATGATATACTCGTCTACTCTAAATCCCGAGAGGAGCACGAGTAGCACTTGAGGACAGTTTTATCCGTTCTTGCGAGGGAGAAATTATTTGCGAAGTTTAGCAAATGCGAATTTTGGCTCGAGCAGGTTTCTTTTCTGGGCCATGTGATTTCTAAAGATGGGATCTCGGTGGATCCTTCAAAGATTGAAGCCATAGTGGATTGGAAGAGACCCGAGTCAGTGACCGGGATTCGTAGCTTTCTGGGTTTGGCCGGGTATTACCGAAGATTTATTGAAGGGTTTTCGAGGATTGCTACTCCGATGACTCAGTTGACCCGGAAGGATGTACCGTTTGTGTGGAGTGAAAAATGTCAAAACAGTTTTGAGGAATTGAAGAAGAGGTTGGCTACCGCACCGATCTTGACCTTGCCTAATGGGAATGACGATTTAGTAATTTACAGTGATGCTTCGAAAGAGGGTTTGGGTTGTGTTTTGATGCAGAACAGGAAGGAGATTGCCTATGCTTCGAGGAAGTTGACCCCTAGTGAACAGAATTACCCGACTCATGATATGGAGTTGGCGGCGATAGTCTTTGCGTTGCACAAATGGAAGCACTACCTTTACGGGGCGAAGTTTGAAATTTTTACCGATCACAAGAGTTTGAAATACCTTTTCTCCCAGAAAGAGTTGAATAATAGGCAACGCCGATGGATGGAATTGTTGAAGGATTATGATTGTACGATTTCTTATCATCCGGGGAAGGCGAATGTGGTAGCCGATGCGATAAGTGGAAAATCTTATGTGGCTTCGATGATGGTTCGAGAATGGAAAATGCTTGAGGATATTCGAGATTCGTCTCCTCATGAATCGAGACATGGGGCTATTTTTGCGAATATTAGGGTATCTCCGACCCTAATTCAGAGGATAAAGGAAGCTCAGAAAGAAGATCCCGAGTTGGTGAAGATAATGGGTAAATTGAAGGAAAAGAACTTCGAGGATTTTCTTTGAGTTCGAGTGGAGTTTTGACTTTCCGTGATCGTTTGTGCGTACCCGATGTTGGTGGAATAAAGAGGCAAGTTTTAGATGAGGGTCACAAATCGAGATATACTATTCATCCGGGTAGTACGAAGATGTACCAGAATCTGAAGCAACATTTTTGGTCGAATAATATGAAGAGGGAAATAGCCGAGTATGTTTCGAAATGTTTAACTTGTCAGCAGGTCAAAGCCGAGCATCAGAGACCCGCGGGACTACTTCAGCCGTTAGAGATTCCCGAGTGGAAATGGGAGAATGTAACTATAGATTTCGTTATGGGACTACCTCGTACCCGTAGGAAGTATGACAGTGTTTGGGTAATAGTGGATAGATTGACCAAGAGTGCCCATTTCTTGCCTATTGACATCAGATATTCGATGGAAAAGCTTGCGACCCTTTACATTGATGAGATTGTGAGATTGCATGGGGTTCCGGTTAGTATTGTGTCAGATCGAGACCCGAGGTTTACTTCTAGATTCTGGAAGGCGTTTCAGGAAGCTCTGGGTACAGATTTGCGATTCAGTACAGCTTTTCACCCCCAGACTGACGGTCAATCCGAGAGGACCATTCAGATTTTGGAGGATATGTTGCGAGCTTGTTCGATAGACTTTTCCGATTCTTGGGATAGACATTTACCGTTAGTGGAGTTCTCTTACAACAACAGTTATCAGGCTAGTATCGAGATGGCACCGTATGAGGCCTTGTATGGAAGAAAGTGTAGATCGCCTGTCTGTTGGGATGAGGTCGGTGAAGCAAAGATCGTGAGTATTGATTTGCTTCAGGATTCAGTTGAGAAAGTTAGGGTTATCCGGGATCGATTGAAAATAGCCCAGAGTCGACATAAGAGCTATGCAGATAACCGAAGGCGAGATCTTAGTTTTCAGACCGGTGATTTTGTGTTCCTGAAAGTATCTCCAAAGGTGGGTATTCGGAGGTTTGGGAAGAAAGGCAAATTGGCTCCGAGGTTTATAGGTCCGTTTGAGATTTTGGGAAAGGTTGGACTTCTAGCGTATCGACTTGCGTTACCGCCATCCTTAGACCGGTTGCACAACGTGTTCCACGTTTCTATGCTTCGAAAGTATGTTCATGATCCATCTCACGTGTTACAGAGGGTACCGGAGGATATAGAGCCCGATATGACTTATGAGGAACGACCGGTTAGGATCCTTGACTCCAAAGTCCAAGAGTTGAGAAACAAAAGCATTGTGTTGGTTCGGGTTCTTTGGAGGAATTATAATGTTGAGGAGTCGACGTGAGAACTCCAAGATGAGATCGAGAGGAAATATCCGTGGCTTTTTAATTCGGGTAAGTCTTGTTAAAATTCGGGTCGAATTTTCTTTAAGGGGGAGTGAATGTCACGACCCGAAAACTAGGCTCTATTTTATTAGTAATAAATAATTATTATTTATTTATTTGCTTGTTTATTTATTTAAATTATTATTTATTTAAATATTTATGTGTGCATTTTATGTTTCATAATAATTATGCCTAGCATTTCATTTGGGTCATTTGTGCTAGTGTAGAAGTATTGAGTCTTATTTGTTAGTGGGGAGTTTATTTGAAAGGGTAGTATTAGGGGGAGGGGCCTTAGTGTAACATTTCAAATAATTCATCTTCTCCCTACTCCCTCCCTACTCTCCTCCCTCACCTCCCTCACTCTCACACTCATTCTCCCAGCAACTCTCTCTCTCTCTCTCCATTGTAAAGGGTAAGCCTTCTCTCCCTTCTCTCTTCATTTTCTTCATCTTCCTCTCGTAATCTCTCATTTCTTAAAACATGAATCTTGTTTAGATCGTCGATAGGATCGTAGGAAGCCAAAAATATTCGAGTTCAGGCAACTTTGAGAAAATCCGGGTAAGTTGCTTTTCCCCTATTTTATGCTAGAAATGCTACACCATGTTTATTAGATGTTATGAATGCTATTTATTGCATCTTGGGTTGATTTGGGAGTGATTTGCATTTTGTTCATTTTTGTGAAAATTTGGTATTTGAATCATCTTTGATTGATGTCTTTAGATGTTATTCTAGTAGTCCTTTTGGTTCAAACTGGTGTAGGTACTTTAGTTCACATCTTGGTAGGGTTAGAAATGGTGAAGATTGGGTTTGTTTTGGATATTGGGTTGTTAATGGTAGAAACCCAGATTTTTGGCCGGAATTTGCCTTTCCGGGCAAGGAGGCGCGCGCACCCTTATGCCCTTCTTGAACAAAAATCTACTGTCTCTTGGAGGAGCGCGCACCCTCCCATAGGAGGCGCGCGCACCCTCTCCTCCTCCAATGTTGATTTTCCCTCTGTCGAAGGGAGGCGCACGCACCCTTTTATATGAAGCGCGCGCACCCTCATATACCTTTTGGCGCAATTTTCCTTCTGACTCCAGGAGGCGCGCGCATCCTCCCATAGGAGGCGCGCGCACCCTCTCCCCTGTTGTGAAATTTATTTCCCTTTTTGTCCAATCTTTCGAGGGCCACATCTTGTTCATCCGGACTCCGTTTTAGGCGTATAAATTATCATTTTAAAGCTCTCCTTAAGCTTCGAGATGAGTGAGTAAATTTGGTTGAGTGCTCGAATTAACTGGATCCTTTGTGGTCAAATGTGATATGGGAATTGTGTTATCATTGTTAAGATTGTTGGAACACGTTAATTGTGTGTTGTTGGTTCATTTCACTTTCTTGGTGACTTCTTGGTATGGTTCCCTACTTTGGAACCCTAAGTTGTTTAATTAAGCTAGTATTTATTACTTAGCATTTATTTGGAAGCCCAGCTGGCATATTTGTTGCATCGGGCGATGGGAAAGATTATAATGGCAAAGCCAAGTCCATTATATTGTTGACCATTGTTTGCCCTTCCTATACCCTTTTTCCAGATTGGCCTTGGAAGAGATAAGTTAGCTTCCTTTGTGAATGTATCTAGCTACCGAGCATGACTTTGTGGCATGGCTCTTGTCCTTTGTGACACTCTTATGGTTATTGTTCCGGTACCGGGGATTTCTCTTCAGCTTTCATGCTATTATGAAGATGTTGATGGTTGATTATTGAAGCTGCGCAGCGACCTTTATTTGGTTTATCAGTTTTGGAAAACCTTGGCTATATCCTTTGTTATGTGTTTATTTCCGCTGCTATCTGTTATGTGATAATTGCTATGTGTTATGTGATTTATTATGGATTATTGCATCATAGCATGTCATGTAGTTGCATTAGTAACTTATTGAAATTTATCTCACCCCCCTTTCTTTTATCTTTGTTTTTCCTTAACCCCCCCCCCCCCAGGTGCTAAGGATTAGTCTCGCTGATCACGAGAAAGAGGACGTCGAGTGTGGATACATTCTTTTGGGGAAAGTTGTTATAGGTTGTTTTACATTATATAAATGTGTAACCTTTTTGGGATAGTTGTACCAAACAATGATGTCATTAAGAATTGTACATTTATATTCTGTTGGGCATAAACTTGTGAAGTTTATGATAGTTGTATTTGGTTATTATCAAACTTGGATTTGTAAAACTTTGGATCATCACCTTTTGGTATCAAATGGAATTTTTAACTGCGGTATTTCACAGTTTTGGTTTTAAGTCGACGTCCAGCTCGCGATCTCGGGCCCGCGGGGTTCGGGGTCGCGACACAACGCGCCTCAAAGTGTTTATTTAACACTCAGTGATTTATTGAAGACTCAAAGACTTGAAGAGAATTCAAATTACGCCAATGATCCAACGGTGGTTAAAAATGCATTTGGGCCTAATCTATTGACACGTGTCCATAACGGTCATATTTATGTTGAGTGTCAATGTGGCCATAATATATGCATGCTCCAATCAACGAGTGACAGCACATCTTATCCACAAGGATTTCCAACGGCTAGTTTTTTGAAGTTCACTATAAATACCCCATAACTTCAACATTTTGAAGTTGCTGAGTTTTGCTAAGAATTTCAAGAATTTCTCTCTCAAAGCATTTGTTGAAGATTTGAAGATTGCCTTCGTTTTTCCAGAATTTCTCAAGAACATCTTCATACCTTCATCCTTAGCCCAGATCTTCAAGCTCTAACACTTTAGCTTCATTGTGCTCTAAATAGATTGTGTTATTATCTTGTCATTTACTTTCAAGTTATTATCACTCACTATTTGCTTGTTTACTCATTGTAGATTGTTTGATCTGAATTGTGTTGTGTTGTTATTTCATTTGCCTTAGTTCCTTATTTCAACCACTTTGAGCCAAAATACTTAGAGTGTGTGTGCGCCCCTTTATCACACTTTGCGCCTATTTTCATTACTAAATTCCGCTGTGCATTTCACTCACTCACTTAGGCGCATTTTACTTGATAAAGTGCGCATTTGCAATTGAGTTTATCAAGGGTACGAAAAGAATATAAAAACAGCTATTCACCCCCCCTCTAGCTATTTTTCATACCCTTGTTGCCCTTTGGGACCAACAAGTGGTATCAGAGCAAACACCTTTATAAAACATTTTTCATTTTTCAAGCTTAACAGCTTGGGTGCCGATTCTAAATGGCAAACTCAAAACCTATGGCAACTGCAAACTACACTCACATTCCGGTCTTTGATGAAGATCATTTTGACGTGTGGAAATTCAGCATATTGACTCATCTCAACTCAATCGATGAAAGGCTCCATGACACCGTCGTTTATGGACCTTATATTCCGATGAAGGCGAATCCAAATCCACGCACAAATGCTGCTCAAAACGATGGTGGGTTGTTATTCTCACGATGTGATCTTGGAGCAAGGAACAAATTGAGAAAAGGAGCATACATTAGACCTCAAGTTGAACCAACTGCTCCAATCTCCAAAATCAATGATGATGAAGTGATTGCTGAACAAGACAAATTGTTCAAGAAGGCTGAAAAGGTAATCACTAGATTTGATAGTATGAAGGAAGCTTTAGCACTATCATGTGATGAAATTTCCCAGCTTAAGACCGAGAAATCTCTACTTAAATCTGAACTCACCCTCCTTAAGGAGCAGATAAAGAGCATGACTCCTCTTACTATTAAAAACACTTTTCTAACAGAACAGAACTCCCTTCTTAAAGTTCAAAACGATGAATTGGTTGCTCAAATTACTGATCTTAAAAGATTACAAATGAGTGGTCCAATTCTCGTGTCACTATGGAAAACGTATTTGAGTCCCAAAAAGTCAGTGGTGATAAAAGTGGCTTGGGATTCTCATCAACAAGTGACAACTTTAAATGTGATGTCTGTGCTGAAAGAGATAGTGAATTTACCAACCAACAAACTTTTGAAATTCCCAAGGAAAAACATTCTAATTCAATGGGTAAAGGACAGGAAAAAGTCAAGAGACAAACATTCCATTATGTCTATCCAACGAAACAATTTGGGAAAGCTAATGGGAAAGATATAGCTACAGATGAACCATCTCCTAGCAAAATCATTCTTGAAAATAGGTGCGCTCCTTCTCTGAGTGCTCATTATGCGCCTAAGAGCCACGCACCTCATCGCCGTGCGCCTCCTAGCCCTATGCGCCCTCCGAGAAAAAGCGCTCCAAAATTTCAAAAGAAAGATTTTGTTAAGGCTAGTTCATCTGACCCAAAGAAGAATGCCATCCCCAAGAAAACTAAAGAGTTTGTGAAAAATCATATGATTGGTGGCTTTCATCATTGTTCCATTTGTGATTGTTCAGGACACAAGGCCGTGGAATGCCTTTTGCGATTCACTCCCAATGCCAAAGGACGTAAAAATCCTAAGGTCAACCAAGAGTGGGTTGTCAAAAGTTGCTAACCCTAGGACCCAAAAGGAATAAAGGGGACCTGCTTAAATGTCTATATTTCAGGTTCTTTGTTTCATGGCTGGATCTTCAAAAGCTAGAAATTATGAATGGATTCTCGATAGTGGGTGTTCAAGACACATGACTGGAGATGAATCCTTATTAGAAGATGTCCATGAAGAAAGAGGTCCCTCCGTAACATTTGGCGATAATAACAAAGGTCAAGTTGTAGCATATGGAAAGCTCAAGAAAGACAAAGTGTGCATTGAAAGAGTCTCACTCGTCGAAGGCTCAAGCACAACTTATTATCCATATCTCAATTCTGCGACAAAGGATTAGAATGCCATTTCACTTCAACGCAATGTCTTATCAAGAATGGAAAAACTGGAGCTATCTTACTCACGGGATATCGTAAGACAAATATTTATATTATTGATTTCCATAGTATGAACTCTAGTACTAATCTTTGTTTTGTAGCAAAAAGTGTGAACGAAAATAGTTGGCTGTGGCACAAGTGCTTAAGTCACTTGAACTTCAAGTATCTATCTAAACTCAGCAGGAATAATCTGTCAAAGGACTTCCCAAGGTTGCTGATCATCATGACAAAAAGTGCGCCGCATTTCAACTTGGCAAACAACCGAAGCAGTCATTTTCAAGCAAGTCAAATCCTTCAACTACAAGATGTTTGCAACTACTTCACATTGATCTATTTGGACCAGTTTCCACCGCAAGTATTAGAAGAAACAAGTATACTCTAGTTGTGGTGGATGATTATTCAAGATATACATGGGTGGAGATGATGATTACAAAAGATGATTGTTATGATATTCTCACTACCTTATTTCGACTGCTCCAAACCCAAAAGGAAGATGACATCGTTAGTGTTCGATCCGACAATGGAACAGAATTCAAAAACAACGGTGTTGCTCGATATTGTGAAGATCATGGATAGATCACAACTTTTCAACCGCCGGAGTCCCTCAACAAAATG
Source organism: Campanula takesimana (assembly GCA_026119855.1). Lineage (NCBI taxonomy): Eukaryota > Viridiplantae > Streptophyta > Magnoliopsida > Asterales > Campanulaceae > Campanula > Campanula takesimana. The sequence goes on from JAOWBW010000258.1 coordinate 919,950, forward strand.
GCGTTGTTGAACGAAAGAATAGGACGTTGATTGAAGCGGGAAAGACGATGATAGCTGAAGCTAAATTGCCTAAGTACTTTTGGGAAGAAGCTATCAACACTGCATGTTTTACTCAAAATCGTTCCCTCATCAACAAACTTCACAACAAGACTCCGTATGAACTTTGGCGTGGTAGAACTCCCAACATTGCATTCTTCAAGATCTTTGGTTGCAAATGTTATATCCTCTACAACGGAAACGAACATAGAGGTAAATTCGATGCCAAAGCCGACGAAGGTATCTTTGTTGGGTATGCCAAACACTCTAAAGCTTTTCGCGTTTTTAATAGAACTACATTAGTGATAGTTGAATCAGTACATGTTACTTTTGATGAACATTCTCTCCTTGAGCCACATTTGGCTCCAAATGTTGCTGATGATTCTGTTGAGCTAAATGATACAGGTGCTCCTATTTATGTTGCGCCCACTCAAGATCAGAATCTATCAACACAAGGAAATCCATCTACATCAAATGCGCCTAATCCAATGTATAATGCGCCTGGTGAATCCTCTATTGCGCGTCATTCCAATGATGCACCTCATGATTCCTCGCACGCGCCTATCTCTACTGCTGCATCTGGTGTAAACCCAAATTTCAATTCTGAGCCAGTTCAACCCCCAAATTTCAATGACTTTGAATCTGGTGAAGATGTACCAATTGAAGACCTTCAAGTTACTACGACTCAACCTAACTTACCTCCTGAAATTCGTGAAGTTAGAGGTCACCCAATTGCTAATATCATCGGTGATCTACAAGTTGGTGTTCGTACAAGGAGAGCTACAAACTTTGATGCTTACACTGCTTTTATCTCTCAAATTGAACCGAAGAAGGCTGATGAAGCGCTCCAAGATCCTAATTGGGTTGTTACAATGCAAGAAGAACTCAATCAATTTGAACTATGTAAGGTTTGGACTCTAGTTCCAAGACCAAATGATCATGGAGTGATTGGTACGAAATGGGTGTTCAGGAACAAGATGGATGAGAATGGAACATCACGAGAAACAAAGCAAGATTGGTCGCACAAGGCTATAGGCAAGAAGAAGGAATTGACTACGATGAAACTTTTGCGCCCGTAGCAAGACTTGAAGCTATCAGATTATTTCTAGCTTACGCCGCTCACAAGAACTTCAAGTTATATCAAATGGATGTGAAGAGCGCGTTTCTAAATGGTGAACTCCAAGAAAAAGTCTTTGTTGCTCAACCACCTGGGTTTAAAGATTCACAATTTTCAAATCATGTGTACAAACTCCAGAAAGCTTTGTATGGACTCAAACAAGCACCAAGAGCATGGTATGATACACTATCAAAGTTTCTCATCAAAAAAGGCTTCACTCGCGGTAAAATCGATACAACTCTTTTCATTACCAAACATAATGGTCATAAATTACTTGTTCAAATTTATGTTGATGATATTATATTTGGTTCTACTAATGAATTGTTGTGCAAGCGCTTTGAGAAACTAATGAAGAGCAAGTTTGAAGTGAGCATGATGGGAGAACTCACATTCTTCCTTGGGCTTCAAATCAAGCAAATGAGTGAAGGCATCTTTATCAATCAAGACAAATACACAAAGGACTTAATCAAGAAGTTTGGACTTGAGAATGCCAAAGCATACGATACTCCAATGGCCACCGGAAACAACTCGACAAAGATTTAAAAGGTAAACGTGTTGATCAAACTCTCTATCGAGGTATGATTGGCTCACTCCTTTATCTTACTGCTAGTAGGCCTGATATTATGTTTAGTGTTTGTGTTTGTGCTCGTTATCAATCCGACCCTAGAGAAGCACACTTAATTGCTGTGAAACGTATTATAAGATATCTCTCTGGCACTGTTAACCTTGGACTTTGGTACACCAAAGATTCGAACTTTAAACTTGTAGGTTATTCAGATGCGGATTATGCAGCATGCACAATTGATAGGAAAAGCACGAGTGGCACTTGTCATTTCCTCGGATATCGACTTGTGTCATGGGCAAGTAAGAAACAAGCTTCTGTATCTGTTTCAACAACCGAAGCCGAATATATCGCTACGGGAAGTTGTTGTTGTCAAATACTCTGGATGAAGCAGCAATTGGTGGACTATGATATCATCGAAGAAAATTGTCCCATCTACTGTGACAATACATCAACAATTGCGGTTTCTGAAAATCCTGTCATGCACTCAAAGACCAAGCACATCGACATCAAATATCACTTCCTCAAAGACCACGTGGAGAAAGGGAATATACATTTGGAACACGTGGGAACCGACTATCAAATCGCCGACATTCTAACGAAAGCACTCGACGCGAAACGGTTCATGTTTTTGAGAGGTGAAATGGGTATGCTTGAACTCAACTAAATTCAATATAGTTTTGTCAATACTAATGATTTTATGTTTTGTTGAGTTATGAGTATATTAGGTACAAATGTTAGATCAATTCTTTCAAAGTTTCAAGGAAACTATGCGCCTTACTAACTGCGCGCCCAACTCTTACTTCTGCGCGCTCAATCTCTATGCGCGCCTAGCATCTTCTGCGCGCCTATCATCCATGCGCGCCTAGCATCCAATGCGCTTCAAACGCTTATGCGCCCTCAACCATCTTTACGCGCCTTGATGAGTAATGCGCCTTGATTAGTAATGCGCCCCTTCATGCGCGCATTAACTATTGCGGCTCAATCAATTCTCAAAATTTAATATCAATGATTGAATGTATTCAATACACAAGTACCAGGTATGTTTATTCTGTTCATTTATTATTGGAATTTTTGTCTTTTGACATTCCATTAATTGTTCAAGGGTACTTGTGCAATTAAATTTTTCCCTCGTTTTACGTTTTTCGAAAAATTTTATTTTCTGGGGATATATTTCTTGCACCCCAAACTTACACCAAAATAGATGTTTTTGGGGTTTGTGCAAAAATTAGTCAAAATTGCTCATACACTTAAAGGGAAAGTGGAGCAGTTTTTCTTTTACCCAAAATGTCACATCATGACACTTTAGGTCATTCTGCATTTAATGCCTTTCAAATCCAAATATCCCTCATAATTTTTTTTCCTTTCCTATATCACCTCACCATTAATGCGCCGTACCTCATGTCATGATGAGCCGAAATTAGAAAACCCCTCATAAATGCACATCCTTTCAACTTCCCATCTTTTTAAAATTTTAACCCTATTATTTCCATATCAGTGCAAAATTTTAATCATAACCTATATACACTTCCCTTCACCTTCTCTCTCTCTCACCAACTCCATCTTTTCCCTACACCCCCCTACCAACTCTCTCTCTCCCAGTCTCTATCTCTCCCGTATTCTCTCTGCTCTCTCTCTTTTTCTCTTTCTCTTTCTCTATATATATTTCTCTTTTCTTCATCTAAATTTTATTAATGGGTCCTAAGAAAGCTTCGAAATCTACTCAAGACGAAATGGTATGGATTCTTAAACTCAAACTCTTTAAATTTCTGATTTTTTTTCGTCATTATCTGTTATTTTTTCGTCTTTTTCAAAAACCGAGATTGCATTTTACTTGATAAATCTTGCTTCGGTGATCCGTTTTCAAAATCGTTTGTTAGGTTATGTTCATTGTTTGATTTCGAGTCTTTATAGCTAATCTTTTCAACGATCAAGTCATTATATTTCGCAAATCTGAAGATCTTCTATTTTTGACTTTTCGGTTTTTCGGATCTTTGAATCCATTTACTGGATTCGTTGTTGATTTTTACTTGTTTTGTGTTACATTTTTGTTATCCTTGTATTCGTGCGGTCATTTTGATATATTGTATGCTTGATTTGGTGAAGTTTCACGAATTATGTGTTCTTGGTGTTCTTGGTGTTCTTCGAGCACTCAAGGCATGTTCTTCGTGTTCTTCATTATTTTTGCTTGACTTGGGTTTCATAATTTTCAAAACTTGTTTTTCAAAATTTTCACGTTTTGATTCTGAAAAATTTCATATGTATGTTTGCATGTGTTTGTGAGTTTTTATACTAAGTTTAAATTTCTACATAGTAATGCGCCTATATATGAATTTATGCGCCTAGTATGATTATGCGCACATTGATATTATGCGCCTCAAAGAGATTCTTGCGCTCAGATGCGTTTGCGCCTCAATCCTTTATGCGCCTAATATCATCATGCGCCTACACTTACTATGCGCCCCCAAATTCATACTCAGTCAATTTTTATGCTCAAATTTTCCTAAGTATATTTCATAGAACCATAAATATGCGCCCTGTATTTCTATGCGCCTCATAATTTCATGTGCCTACTATAATCATGCGCCTTGACTCACTGTGCTCTCTTATGCGCTCATGACTCTCTGCGCCTAATTATTTTATGCGCCTAAAATTTTGTATGCGCCTAGTCCTCACTTTGATTATTTATGATTCTATGCGCCTGATTCACACGAATTCCTTTCAATGTTCATCTTTTTCAGGATCTCAATAATTTCAGACCTGGTGAAACCTTTGATTTAAATGAGCTAGCTGCTGATCCCATGGGTGTAGATGTAATGGAATATATCAGACTTGCTGGACTCCTTCCCTTATTCACTCTGGAGCAACCTTTCTACTCACCGCTCCTAGTTGATGAATTCTTCTCAACAGCTAAATTTGTGGAAATTCCAACTGATGTCGAAGGGATGGTGCGCTATCGGATACGCGCGGTGGTTCAAGATGTTGAAATCACTATGTCTGCTGGTACTATCAAAAAGGTTGTCAACTTCAACACTACTGGCCCTTTGAGTGTTGCTGCCAAAATCAGTTCTTATTCAGACGCTGCTCAAAATATTATGGCGTGCTCTCTTCTAAAGATTCCTACTCTTCAAAACAATATCAAGACTGTGGAAATTAGAGATGGTGGTGATTTACTGGCGCATATTGCACATCTGGTTGGCACTTCCATTATCTTCAAAACTGGAAATGTCAACAGATTTACTATGGAGCAGTGGGAATTCACAGCTGCTATTATGGCAAAGACCATCCTCAACTGGCCTCATATCTTATTCACGAATCTCCAGGACCAGATTGACAAGTACAATAAAAACAAGGCTGAGGGAAAGATGAAGTTCCAGACTCACTGCCGTATCCTAACAAAGATCTTTCTCTCCTATCCTGCTCTTGCAAATTTCCTCGCTCAGAACCCAGCCTACCAAACCACTGATGTCCCTATTTTTGGTAAGGACAGTTTAGTGATGAAAAGGCGCAGAAAGCGCATGGCCAAGCGCGTGCCAAGGGTGAAAGGAGCTCAGTTGGTAGATGAAGCCATTGATTCTGATGAAGAAGCAGCTGGTGCAGATGGTGAAGAAGAAGCTACAGTAGCGCCACGCGCAGAATCTGGACCTATTCCTGGCGCAGTTAAAGGCAAAGGGATTGCTGAAGAACCAAGCAGACCTGCTAAGCGCCCCAGAACCGACACTGAAGAAGAAAAGGAGCTGAAACACGCTAAAGAAGCCAGTAGACTGGAAGCGCAGTTGAAAGGGATGAAGAATTTAGAATGAAACAGGCTGCTGATTTATCTAAATCTGAAAGGCGCAAAGGCGCAGGGTCTAGCGCTGATGCACGCGCGCCTGCTCCTGATGCACCTCCAACTGTTCATGCGCCTCCATCTTCTGATCGACAACAAGTCAGAGATAAAATCTCTACAGATTTATTTGGTGAAGATATTGAGGATCAACCTCAGGGGGAGCCAGAATCTTTAAGGCGCAAACCATCTTATGTGCGCCCAAAGGCTCCTGCGCCTCATCCTGAAGAAATTTCTTCAAGTGCAGAATATATTCCATCTCCTCCCCGCGCTCCTACTCCGCGCCCCTCTACTCCTGCGCCTCCTCCTCCCACTCCTGATATGAGTGTGGTTATTTCTCTTCTGAAGCAACTCCAGCAAGGCCAGTCTCAAATGAACTCACAATTAGAGCTTCACACTTCAATGCTTACCCAGCAGGCTGATGAGATTGCTGCCATTAAGGGGGAGATAAAGCGCATAGATGCCAACATCAAGGACAAACACTTCCTGACCCCTCAACAGTGGAATGATGCTATTGATCAAATGAACGACTTATTCAAAGGTACTCTTGCTTCTCTTCACGAGCGAATTAGCGCTGGCTGTCGCGACCCCGGACCCCGCGGGCCCCGGGACCGCGAGCTGGACGTCGACTCTAAAACCAAAACTCAGAAATACTGAAGTTAAAAATTTCATTTGATACCAAAAGGTAATGATCCAAAGTTTACAAAACCAAGTTTAATAAAACCAAATACAACTATCATAAACTTCCACAAGTTTATGCCCAACAAAATACAAATATACAAAATCCTAATGACGTCAATGTTTGGTACAATCCCCAAAAGGTTACACATTGATATAATGTAAACCAACCTATACAACTTTCCCCAAAAGATCGGATCCACACTCGACGTCCTCAATCTCGTGATCAGCGAGACTAATCCTTAGCACCTGGGGGGGAGGTTAAGGAAAAACAAAGATAAAAGAAAAGGGGGTGAGATAAATCTCAATAAGTTACTAATGCAACTACATGACATGCTATGATGCAAGAAGCAATAAGCAATGGTAAATATCACATAGCACATAGCAATTATCACATAACAGATAGCAGCGGAAATAAACACATAACAAAGGATATAGCCAAGGTTTTCCAAACCGGAACATCCAAATAAAGGATCGCTGCGCAGCTTCAATAATCAACAAATCAACATCTTCATCATAGCATGAAAGCCGAAGAGAAAACCCCGGTACCGGAACCAATAATCATAACAGTGTCACAAAGGACAAGGATCATGACACAAAGTCATACCCGCTAGCCAGATACATTCACAAAGGAACGCTGACTTATCCTTTCCAAGGCCAATCTGGAGAAGGGGTAAAGAAGGGGGCAAAACAATGGTCAACATTATAATGGACTTGGCTTTGCCATTATAATCTTTCCCATCGCCCAAACACACACAAAGTACCAGCTGGACTTTCAAATAAATGCTAAGTAATAATAATTTAGCATGAATAAACAACTTAAGGTTCCAAAGTAGGGAACCATGCCAAATAGTCACCAAGAAGATGAAACGAACCAACAATGCACAATAAAGGTGCTCAAAAGTCCAAATTAACAGTTAGTGCATTTCAAACACAACCTTGATCACAAAGGACCCAATCTCAACACTAAGGTGTACTACAATGTTCACTAAGGTCAACTAGAAGGACACCCAAGACTTAAACCAAAGCACGTTCTTTAATTACACAATTTAACAAAATGTAAAGTTTTCAGAGGACTGTGCGGCCGCCCAAAAGGGACTGTGCGGCCGCCCAACAAGGCCCGCAACCAAGCACAAAAGCTTTCAGAAAGATGCGCGGTCGCCCATACTATTTTGGGCGGTCGCACAAGAAGCCGGAATTGCCAGAAATCGGGAAGAACAACATGGGTTCTTCCATTTTTCAAACCCAAACACATTTCAACCAAAATCAAACATTCCAACTGGTATACAAATGTACCAAAACATCTCATAAGTATAAAGAGACTCATACAACAACATTTAACAACCAAAATCGAGAATCAAACCCCAACATTCATAAATCACCATTTTGACCAAAACCCAAATAAATTCCAAATAAATTGGAAACTCATCCAAACTTCCAATATAACAACAAAAGCATTATATGAACATGATATGGACATTTTAGCATTAAAATGGGGGAAAAGTAACTTACTTGAATTTTCTCAAAGTTGATGGATTTCAAATCTTTTTGGCTTCCTACGATGCTATCGACGATCTAAACATGGTTCACGTTTTAAGAAATGAGAGAAGATGAGAGGAAGAAGGAGTAAATGAAGAGAGAAGAGAGAAAAGAAAAACTTACCCAATGCTTAGAGAGAGAGAGAGTTTCCAGGGAATGGATTGAGAGAGTGAGGGAGAAGGTGAGGGGAGGTAAGGGAGTAGGGGGAAATCATTTTGAAATGTTACAACTAGACCCCCTCCCCAAACTAACACAATTACTTACACTCCCGACTAACAATTAAGACTCGACACTTCCACACTAGCCCAAATAACTCGAACAAAATGCTAGGCACAATTATTATAACACATAAAATGTACACCTAATTATTTAAGTAAATAATAATTTAAATAAATAAATAAGCAAATAATTAAATAAAAATCATTTAATTACTAATAAAATAGAGCCTAGATTTCGGGTCGTGACATTCACTCCCCCTTAAAGAAAATTCGACCCGAATTTTAATGAGACTCACCTTAAACAAAAAGCCACGGAAATTTCCTCTCGATCTCATCACGAAGCTCCCACGTCGACTCCTCGATGTTATGATTCCTCCAAAGGACTCGAACCAAAGAAATACTTTTGCTCCTCAACTCTTGGACCTTGGAATCTAAAATCCGAACCGGTCGTTCCTCATAAGTCATATCGGGCTCAATATCTTCCGGTATCCTCGGTAACACGTGAGACGGATCATGAACATACTTCCGAAGCATAGAAACGTGGAAAACGTTGTGCAACCGGTCCAAAGATGACGGTAACGCGAGACGGTACGCTAGAAGTCCAACCTTTCCCAAAACCTCAAACGGACCAATAAACCTCGGAGCCAATTTTCCTTTCTTCCCAAATCTACGAATACCCACCTTTGGAGACACTTTCAAGAACACAAAATCACCAACCTGAAAACTAAGATCTCGCCTTCGGTTATCTGCGTAGCTCTTATGTCGACTCTGGGCTGTCTTCAATCTATCCCGGATAACTTTGACTTTCTCAACCGAATCCCGAAGCAAATCAATACCCACAATCTTCGCTTCACCAACCTCATCCCAACAAATAGGCGATCTACACTTCCTTCCATACAAGGCCTCAAACGGCGCCATCTCGATACTAGCCTGATAACTGTTGTTGTAAGAGAATTCCACTAACGGTAGGTGCGAATCCCAAGAATCGGAAAAGTCTATCGCACAAGCTCGCAACATATCCTCCAAAATCTGAATAGTCCTCTCGGATTGACCGTCGGTCTGAGGATGAAAAGCTGTACTAAAACGCAAATCTGTACCCAAAGCTTCCTGAAATGCCTTCCAGAATCTAGAAGTAAACCTCGCGTCTCGATCTGACACGATGCTAACCGGAACTCCATGCAATCTCACAATCTCACCGATATAAAGGGTCGCAAGTTTTTCCATCGAATATCTGATATCAATAGGCAAGAAATGGGCACTCTTGGTCAATCTATCCACTATTACCCAAACACTGTCATACTTTCTACGAGTACGAGGGAATCCCGTAACGAAATCCATAGTCACATGCTCCCATTTCCACTCGGGAATCTCTAACGGCTGGAGTAATCCCGCGGGTCTCTGATGCTCGGCTTTGACTTGCTGACACGTTAAACGCTTCGATACATACTCGGCTATTTCCCTCTTCATATTAATCCACCAAAATTGTTGCTTCAAATCCTGATACATCTTCGTACTACCCGGATGAATAGTAAACCTCGATTTGTGACCCTCATCAAGAACTCTCTGTTTAATTCCATCGACATCCGGAACACACAAACGACCACGGAAAGTCAACACTCCAATCGGGCTAACAGAAAAATCCTCGAAATTCTTTTCCTTCAATTTACCCATTATCTTCACCAACTCGGGATCCTCTTTCTGAGCCTCTTTAATCCTCTGAATCAGGGTCGGAGACACCCTAATATTCGCAAAAATAGCCCCATGTCTCGATTCACGAGGAGACCAATCTCGAACATCCTCAAGCATTTTCTATTCGCGAACCATCATCGAAGCCATATAAGACTTTCTACTAATCGCATCGGCCACCACATTCGCCTTCCCCGGATGATAAGAAATCATGCAATCATAATCCTTCAACAATTCCATCCATCGGCGCTGCCTATTATTCAACTCTTTCTGGGAGAAAAGGTACTTCAAACTCTTGTGATCGGTAAAAATCTCGAACTTCGCTCCATAAAGGTAGTGCTTCCACTTGTGCAATGCAAATACAATAGCCGCTAACTCCATATCATGAGTCGGGTAATTCTGCTCACTAGGGGTCAACTTCCTCGAAGCATAAGCAATCACTTTCCCATTCTGCATCAATACACAACCCAAACCCTCTTTCGAAGCATCACTATAAATCACTAGGCCATCGCTCCCATTAGGCAAAGTCAAGATCGGTGCGGTAGTCAACCTCTTCTTCAATTCTTCGAAACTCTTGTCACATTTCTCGGTCCACACAAACGGAACATTCTTCCGAGTCAACTGAGTCATCGGAGTAGCAATCCTCGAAAACCCTTCAATAAATCTTCGGTAATACCCGGCTAAACCAAGAAAGCTTCTAATCTCTGTCACTGACTCGGGTCTCTTCCAATCCACTATGGCTTCTATCTTTGAAGGATCCACAGAAATCCCATCTTTCGAAATCACATGACCCAGAAACGACACCTTCTCGAGCCAAAATTCGCATTTACTGAACTTCGCAAATAATTTCTCCCTCGCAAGGACGGATAAAACTGTCCTCAAATGCTGCTCGTGCTCATCTCGAGATTTCGAATAAACAAGAATGTCATCAATAAAGACTACCACGAACGAATCAAGATAAGGATGGAAAACACGGTTCATCAAATCCATAAACACGGCCGGCGCGTTTGTCAACCCAAACGGCATAACCAAGAACTCATAATGACCATACCGAGTGCGAAAAGCAGTCTTCAGAATATCCTCCGATCTAACCTTCAACTGATGGTACCCACTCCTCAAATCAAGCTTAGAGAAAACCACGGACCCTTGAAGCTGATCAAACAAATCATCAATATGCGGTAGAGGATACTTGTTCTTCACCGTAACCTGATTCAAATTTCTGTAATCTATACACAGCCTCAACGAACCATCTTTCTTCCGCACAAACAAAACCGGTGCTCCCCACGGGGAAACACTAGGGCGGATAAACCCTCTATCAAGCAACTCTTGCAACTGAACTTTCAATTCTTTCAACTCTGCGGGAGCTAACCTATAAGGTGCTTTCGAAATCGGAGCCGTACCCGGCAAAAGATCTATACAAAACTCATTCTCACGATCGGGAGGCATATCATACTCGGTAGAGAAAACATCGGGAAATTCCCGGACTACCCGAACACTATCAAAACTAGGGGATTCTTTCCTAGTATCAAGAACACTAGCCAAATACCCTTCACAACCACTATGCAATAATTTTCTCGCTTTCATAAAAGAAATTAAGCGAACCTTTCTACTCAGAGGGCTAGCCTCAAACACAAACTTAGGCACATCGGGAATAGAAAAAGTAACAGTTTTCTTACGGCAATCAACAGACGCATCAAATTTGCTCAACCAATCCATACCCAAAATGACATCAAAGTCTTGGATAGGAAGAACCACCAAATCCGCACAAAGGACACGACCACAAATAACCACATCACAAGCACGAAAGACTCGATCGGAAATCAAGCATTCTCCTATTGGGGTCGACACCTCTAGCACGTACGGTAAGGACTCATATGCAGCATTTAACATGGAAGCAAATTTCACAGAAATGTATGAATGAGATGATCCTGGATCTACTAACGCTCGTGCGCTCACATTAGACACAGAAACAATACCTCCAATAACGGATGGATCATCGGTAGCTTGTTGTTGATTCATAGCATAAACCTTCCCTTGAACTTTGGGCTTCCCGGTAACATCCCTTTTCTGACCCTGATTATTACCAACTCCTGACCCGGATGCTTGACCTCGGTACCTAGTGCACTCTCTCGCAAAGTGCCCCATTTCACCACAATTGGTGCACTTGCCTTGCTTTTTCCAACACCTATCCTCCGCATGGCCTACCTTCTGACAAAAGGTACAAGGCTTCCTCAATTGGCTCCCTTGGTTCCCGGAAGTGGTACCCGGGTTCCTTGGGGCCGGTTGCCCTCGGAACTGAGATTGTCCCCCAAAGTTACCTCGATTATCAATCCTTGGTTGCGGCTTGCTCTGCGCTCCTTGCTTACTCAGGTTGGCTACCTCGGTCTTCCTCTTATGTTCCCCAATATCTTGCTCTATAAGATAGGCTCGATCCACCGCATCTTGGAAAGTCACAATTCGTTGAGCAATAAGTTGAGTACGGATGGAGGTCTTCAATCCCCGAATGAATCTCATAGCCTTTTGTTCCTCGGTCCTCACCAAATAGTCGCAATACCGGGCTAATTCTATGAACTTAGCCGAGTATTGTGCTATAGACAACACACCTTGCTCCAAGTTTAGTAGCTCGATCTCCTTTCGGTTCTGATCAACAACCGGAATGAAATGCTCCTTGAACTTGCGCACAAACAACTCCCACGCATACACCGTGTGAGTATCATCCCAAGTAGCTTTAACACCTTTCCACCAATGCTCGGCGGCTCCCACAAGTTTGTAAGCCGCAAACCGGACCTTGTCCTCATCCGAACACCCAAACACATCATAAATCTTCTCCATAGACTCAACCCACAACTCAGCTTTCCTTACATCGGGTTCCCCATTGAATTCAACCGGTTTCAACTTCAGAAATTGCTCTAAACCATAACGGGGTGGAGCTTGTTCTACCCTCGGACCTTGATCATGTATGGCCTTCATGGCCGCCTCAAACATGCCTTGAAACATGGCACGGGCCTCTTCCCTTGTATCATTCTGATTCTGTGCCCCACTAGCACCTCCTCTGTTTCTTCTTCCAGACAATGAGAACAATTACCTGCATAAAACATCAACCGTTAATCACTCCGCACACTACTACCCACCTAGGTCATACTAATCCACCTAGACTTATACATAGAACTAATGCCATAGCTCTGATACCAACTGTCGCGACCCCGGACCCCGCGGGCCCCGTGACCGCGAGCTGGACGTCGACTCTAAAACCAAAACTCAGAAATACTGAAGTTAAAAATTTCATTTGATACCAAAAGGTAATGATCCAAAGTTTACAAAACCAAGTTTAATAAAACCAAATACAACTATCATAAACTTCCACAAGTTTATGCCCAACAAAATACAAATATACAAAATCCTAATGACATCAATGTTTGCTACAATCCCCAAAAGGTTACACATTGATATAATGTAAACCAACCTATACAACTTTCCCTAAAAGATCGGATCCACACTCGACGTCCTCAATCTCGTGATCAGCGAGACTAATCCTTAGCACCTGGGGGGGGGTTAAGGAAAAACAAAGATAAAAGAAAAGGGGGTGAGATAAATCTCAATAAGTTACTAATGCAACTACATGACATGCTATGATGCAAGAAGCAATAAGCAATGGTAAATATCACATAGCACATAGCAATTATCACATAACAGATAGCAGCGGAAATAAACACATAACAAAGGATATAGCCAAGGTTTCCAAACCGGAACATCCAAATAAAGGATCGCTGCGCAGCTTCAATAATCAACAAATCAACATCTTCATCATAGCATGAAAGCCGAAGAGAAAACCCCGGTACCGGAACCAATAATCATAACAGTGTCACAAAGGACAAGGATCATGACACAAAGTCATACCCGCTAGCCAGATACATTCACAAAGGAACGCTGACTTATCCTTTCCAAGGCCAATCTGGAGAAGGGGTAAAGAAGGGGGCAAAACAATGGTCAACATTATAATGGACTTGGCTTTGCCATTATAATCTTTCCCATCGCCCAAACACACACAAAGTACCAGCTGGACTTTCAAATAAATGCTAAGTAATAATAATTTAGCATGAATAAACAACTTAAGGTTCCAAAGTAGGGAACCATGCCAAATAGTCACCAAGAAGATGAAACGAACCAACAATGCACAATAAAGGTGCTCAAAAGTCCAAATTAACAGTTAGTGCATTTCAAACACAACCTTGATCACAAAGGACCCAATCTCAACACTAAGGTGTACTACAATGTTCACTAAGGTCAACTAGAAGGACACCCAAGACTTAAACCAAAGCACGTTCTTTAATTACACAATTTAACAAAATGTAAAGTTTTCAGAGGACTGTGCGGCCGCCCAAAAGGGACTGTGCGGCCGCCCAACAAGGCCCTCAACCAAGCACAAAAGCTTTCAGAAAGATGCGCGGTCGCCCATACTATTTTGGGCGGTCGCACAAGAAGCCGGAATTGCCAGAAATCGGGAAGAACAACATGGGTTCTTCCATTTTTCAAACCCAAACACATTTCAACCAAAATCAAACATTCCAACTGGTATACAAATGTACCAAAACATCTCATAAGTATAAAGAGACTCATACAACAACATTTAACAACCAAAATCGAGAATCAAACCCCAACATTCATAAATCACCATTTTGACCAAAAACCCAAATAAATTCCAAATAAATTGGAAACTCATCCAAACTTCCAATATAACAACAAAAGCATTATATGAACATGATATGGACATTTTAGCATTAAAATGGGGGAAAAGTAACTTACTTGAATTTTCTCAAAGTTGATGGATTTCAAATCTTTTTGGCTTCCTACGATGCTATCGACGATCTAAACATGGTTCACATTTTAAGAAATGAGAGAAGATGAGAGAAAGAAGGAGTAAATGAAGAGAGAAGAGAGAAAAGAAAAACTTACCCAATGCTTAGAGAGAGAGAGAGTTTCCAGGGAATGGATTGAGAGAGTGAGGGAGAAGGTGAGGGGAGGTAAGGGAGTAGGGGGAAATCATTTTGAAATGTTACAACTAGACCCCCTCCCCAAACTAACACAATTACTTACACTCCCGACTAACAATTAAGACTCGACACTTCCACACTAGCCCAAATAACTCGAACAAAATGCTAGGCACAATTATTATAACACATAAAATGTACACCTAATTATTTAAGTAAATAATAATTTAAATAAATCAATAAGCAAATAATTAAATAAAAATCATTTAATTACTAATAAAATAGAGCCTAGATTTCGGGTCGTGACACTGGCATCCAACTCACCGATGGCCAAGATTTTATAAACGCTATAAAGGAAGTAGAGTTGAACATAGTGGGGGATATAAGGAAATTGTTTGAAATGGTGGCTGGAGATAGCCATAAGTTATTGAGCGTTGTTGATAAGCTCAACGAAGTTAAGGATGAGCTACAAATCCTGGGACTATCTGTCTATAGCGCAGAACCAAATGATGAACCCAGCGCTGCTCCAATTGCTCCTGATTCACATGCGCCTGGATCTCATGCGCCCTCTTCCAGCCCTGCTCCTGCTCCTAGCGCGCATGTTGACATTAATTCCTGCTTTCAAAGATTGAAGTCTTGAAGGAGTTAGTTGTCACCCACTTTAACGCCGCACACTCCAGCGCAGACAGGCGCTCAGATAGAATTTCCTCTGACATTGTTTCAGCGCAGGCTGCTATTGAAGTAAACTTTCAGAACGTTGCTGAAAACGTCGCTCAACAGCAAGCCATTACTCAACGCACCATTGATGAATATCAAAACATCAATGTTGGTCATTTGCGCTACCTCAGAGACAGCGTCACGGACACTCATGGTTTAGTGAACCGTAGTCATCAGCTTGCAAAGCAAATTCAGCGCTCTGTTTCAGAGATCATTGAAGGACTGAAGGACGATGATGCGCCTCCCAACCCTTAGTTTCTATTTGTTTGTAAGATTGTTAGAACTCTGTTTTAGTATTTTTTTTTTTTTTAAACTATTTTTTTGAGTTAGTGATTTAGTGCTTACTTGTTTTAGCACATCTTTTGTCTTTGTTCTATTCAAAACTTGTAATCTGTAACTCCTACTTCCCAAGTTTTAATGAGAACAATGCATCACTTATTATCAAACTTTGTTCACTCAAACTCCTTGTTTGTAGAACATTGAATATTGTTTAAATTCATATGCATCATATTGAATTGTTTCATCTTTCATGCATTGAGTTTAAACTTGGTTTAAACACTTTTCAAAACTAAAATTCATACATCTTTTTGAATGTGTTAAACTGTTATTTCTATCCTTCCATATGTAATATGTTAACCTTATTGGAATAGATTAGAAATCTATATCCTAGACTAGTGTGTGCATTAACTTGAGACATGATTTACCAATTTCATTCATTTGGACATGTTTTTATCAAGTCTAGTGTTTGTCCTTGATATAGTAGGTAATGGCATCAATCAAATAGGGGGAGATTGTTGGGTATGCCCACATATATCTCAGTTTTAATGTAATAGGATTTATTAGATTTGATTGATCCATCACCTAAGTTTTATTTCATGGACATTAGACCCACATGTAAGAAGTATTTATACTTCATTTTTTAGGTTGTCCATTGTTATAGAATAGGCTTAAAAATAGGGCAAGAAGATCAAGATTCAAGAAAATCACATTTTGAGTTGAGCCATGCGCCTTCTAGCGCGCGCATATAAGCATTCTTCTAAGAAATGCTATGCTCCTCACTTTGATCATACGCACCATGCGCCCCATATGCCTTAGCGCGCGCAGTCTCTATGCGCCTCTTGGCTCAACGCGCCTCAAAGTGTTTATTTAACACTCAGTGATTTATTGAAGACTCAAAGACTTGAAGAGAATTCAAATTACGCCAATGATCCAACGGTGGTTAAAAATGCATTTGGGCCTAATCTGTTGACACGTGTCCATAACGGTCATATTTATGTTGAGTGTCAATGTGGCCATAATATATGCATGCTCCAATCAACGAGTGACAGCACATCTTAGCCACAAGGATTTCCAACGGCTAGTTTTTTGAAGTTCACTATAAATACCCGATAACTTCAACATTTTGAAGTTGCTGAGTTTTGCTAAAAATTTCAAGAATTTCTCTCTCAAAGCATTTGTTGATGATTTGAAGATTGCCTTCATTTTTCCAGAATTTCTCAAGAACATCTTCATACCTTCATCCTTAGCCCAGATCTTCAAGCTCTAACACTTTAGTTTCATTGTGCTCTAAATCATAAAGATCTAAAGAGCCTTGATACTAAATTCACACACGCACCTCTTTAAGTTTGATCATTTAGATCCATCTTTTAGAGATACACCGGTTATTGTTTTGGATTTGTTCATTCATAGAAATCCAAGACTAACCATCTTGGTAGAGGACGTAGATCTTTCATTGATCGAACCTCTCCAAATAGCTTGTGTTATTATCTTGTCATTTACTTTCAAGTTATTATCACTCACTATTTGCTTGTTTACTCATTGTAGATTGTTTGATCTGAATTGTGTTGTGTTGTTATTTCATTTGCCTTAGTTCCTTATTTCAACCACTTTGAGCCAAAATACTTAGAGTGTGTGTGCGCCCCTTTATCACACTTTGCGCCTATTTTCATTACTAAATTCCGCTGTGCATTTCACTCACTCACTTAGGCGCATTTCATAACGCTTACTTGATAAAGTGAGCATTTGCAATTGAGTTTATCAAGGGTACGAAAAGAATATAAAAACAGCTATTCACCCCCCCCCCTCTAGCTATTTTTCATACCCTTGTTGCCCTTTGGGACCAACATAAAGATTGAAACTTTACCATCAAAATGGCTCTTCTAGGCAAGATTAATCCTTTAGGGACAAGAACAAACCATAAAGATTGAATCTTTATTACCCAAACTTGGGAAGTTTGGGCTAGATCAAGGTGATGAGGATAAAGATTGAGACTTTATCCTCAACATGATCATCATAGCTTAAATGAGCAAAATGAACAACAAGAGCATCATCCATGACAAGAATGTAAATGAACAATCAACAAGCCATGATCAAACTAGGTTTGAACCTCTTCCACACAAAGTATGGAGGGCACCTTTGATCATCTCATGGCTTGGACTAGGAAATTTAAATAGTAATAGATATATATATATATATATATTGCTTGAATGGACAAGACTTACAAGAATGTAAAGATCAACAATAAATGACAAGATCGAAGATAAATAGAGTTCTTGGATGAAGAGAAGGGAGGGGGAGAAGGTGGCTTTATCTATCTTGGTTTAGGCCAATCTTCCTTTCTCTCTTTCACTCTTTGTTCACTCTTACTCGCACTATTCTGAGGTGAATTCGACAGAGTAACCTTAGTTCTAATGTTTCTCCCCCCTCTCTGAAATGATCAGCAAGGGGTTCTATTTATAGGGACTGAGGGTGCCCAAACCAGCCGTACGGCTAGGCCCCTCTAGTACCCAAAGCATCTGTACGGCTCAGCCTGGCGAGCTTCTGGATTTTTCCAATTTTATACCAAAGTAGTCCTGGAATTTATAGCTTATCCTAGGGAGGTCCTGGCCTATTAGCTTATCCCTGAAACGGTTCTAAGGCTACCTCTAAGATAGGTCGGTTTCAGATTGGGGTACTTACAGAGCCCCTCGGCAACGTCGCTTCGAAGGAGCGGGGTTGTCGATAGAAATAAGCATCCCAATCTGACGGGACGATGGCTTTAACCGATTTTGGTTGCATGGCTGGACCTAGTGGTATAGGATTCCTACGTATCCCGTTCGCGGGGAATCAAGCCTAACGTAGTTCGGAGGTACGCGGGGTTACTTAGATCCGCAAGGAGGCATGACTCTAGGGGTCAGAGGCGAGACATGGTCAACTTGGCTCTATGGGAGAGGGTTGACTTGCTGGGAATACGGTCAACTTGACTCTATAGGAGAGGGTTGACTTACACGGGACAGATTTTTACTGGGCTTATGTCGGGGACGGCCTATGGTGACTATTCTAAGTCCAAGCTTGACCGGGGTCAACTCCATCTTCGGGGAGATTGACGGGAAAACTGGTCTTACGTCCCTCTAAGGACTGCCGGGATAAAGGCTCTAGCCTATAACAACTATTCTAAGTCTAAGCTTGACAGGGGTCAACTCCGTCTTTGGGGAGATTGACGGGAAAACTGGTCTTACGTCCCTCTAAGGACTGCCGGAACAAAGGCTCTAGCCTATAACGACTATTCTAAGTCATAGCTTGACCGGGGTCAACTCCATCTTTGGGGAGATTGACGGGAAAACTGGTCTTACGTCCCTCTAAGGACTGCCGGAACAAAGGCTCTAGCCTATAACGACTATTCTAAGTCATAGCTTGACCGGGTCAACTCCATCTTTGGGAAATTGACGGGGAAAACTGGGCTTACGTCCCTCTAAGGACTGCCGGGACAAAGGATCTAGCCTATAACGACTATTCTAAGTCTAAGCTTGACCGGGGTCAACTCCATCTTTGGGGAGATTGATGGGAAAACTGGTCTTACGTCCCTCTAAGGACTGCCGGGACAAAGGCTCTAGCCTATAACGACTATTCTAAGTCATAGCTTGACCGGGGT
This sequence comes from Campanula takesimana, assembly GCA_026119855.1. Classification (NCBI taxonomy): domain Eukaryota; kingdom Viridiplantae; phylum Streptophyta; class Magnoliopsida; order Asterales; family Campanulaceae; genus Campanula; species Campanula takesimana. The sequence goes on from JAOWBW010000258.1 coordinate 939,227, forward strand.
CAACTCCATCTTTGGGGAGATTGATGGGAAAACTGGTCTTACGTCCCTCTAAGTGTCACGACCCAAAATCTAGGCTCTATTTTATTAGTAATTAAATGATTATTATTTAATTATTTGCTTATTTATTTATTTAAATTATTATTTATTTAAATATTTATGTGTGCATTTTATGTGTTATAATATTTATGCCTAAGCATTTTATTTGGGTCTTTTGGGTTAGTGTAGTATTGTTGAGTCTTAATTGTTAGTTGGGAGTGTAATATTTGTGTGTGGTGTGAGAGAGGGGGCATAAGTGTAAATGTTTGAAATAATTTCCCTACTCCCTCCCTACTCCTTCTCTTTTCCCTCACTCTTCCCCTTTACCCCACTCCTTATCCCAGCCACTCTCTTCCTCTCTCCTCCATTTGGGTAAGTTTTCTCTTCCTCTTCCTTCTCTCTTAATTTTCTTCATCTTCTCCTTGTTATCTCTCATTTCTTAAAACGTGAACCTTGTTTAGATCGTCGTTAGGATCGCGTAGAATCAAAAAGAATTGAATTCCGTCACCTTTGAGATTTATCAAGTAAGTTACTTTTCCCCCATTTTGATGCTAAAATGTTCATATCATGTTTATATGATGTTTGATGTGTTATATTTGAAGTTTGGTTGAGTTTAGAATTTATTTTGAATTTATTTGAGTTTTTGGGTAAAAATGGTGAAATCTTGAATGTGGGGATTTGGTGTTGGTTTGGGTGATTAAAGGGTGTTATTTAGGTCCCCTTTTTGGTTAAATGATGTTTGGATACATTAGGAATCGTGTTGGGAGTGTTGATTTTGGGTGTTATGAAAATGGTATGGAAATGGTAAGGAAATTGAATAACCCAGCTCTGTTTTTCCTCCCAGCCCGCAGACCAGGCGCCCGCCTGACCTTGACCAGGCGCCCGCCTACACCCCCTTTTCTGAAGGCCAGACCTTCTGTTGATTCAAGCGCCCGCCTGCCTATGCCCAGGCGCCCGCCTGCCCCCTGTTCCAGCATTTTGTCCTTTTGCTTGGTTTAAGACTTAAGGCTTAATTAGTTTAGGTTTATTTCTTCTAATTAACTTAAGATAACACCGTGGAAAACTTTATTGATTGAATTTGATTCTTTTGTGATTAAATATGATATGGAATTTGATTTAGTATCATTTTGGGAATGTGGTTCATCTTTGATGTGCGGTTCGTATTGGTTTACCTTTGTGGTGATTTAATTGGATTGGTTCCCTACTTTGGAACCTTAAGTTGTTATCATGCTAAATTATTATTACTTAGCATTTATTGGAAGCCCAGCTGGCATAATTGTTGCATCGGGCGATGGGAAGATTATAATGGCAAAGCCAAGTCCATTATAATGTTGACCATTGTTTTGCCCCCTTCTTTACCCTTTTCCAGATTGGCCTTGGAAAAGTCAAGTTAGCGTTCCTTTGTGAATGTATCTAGCTACCGGGCA
>JAOWBW010000258.1:940789-980541 GCA_026119855.1 Campanula takesimana
TTTATGTTTCATTAAGTAGACATAGCCATATCTACTAAAATCATCAGTGAATTTTATGAAGTATAGATATCCTCCCCTAGCACTACTGCTCATGGTCCCACACACTCCAGTATGTATGAGTCCCAATAAGTCATGAGCCCTTTGAATACTCTTATTAAAGGTGTCTTTGTCATCTTTCCAATAAACAAGATTCACAAGTTTCATATGATTCAAAATCATGTGAATCTAAAAGTACGTCCCCCATAGAGTTTTGAGATACGCTTCTCATTAATATGACCAAGACGGCATTGCCACAAATAAGTATTATTTACATCATTAGGTTTGGATTTCTTATTTACATTATAGATATTCTCATTATTTCCATTCTCAACATCAAGAACATAAAGGCCATTAAATGAAACATGTAGTACAATAAAGCATATCATTTAATAAATAAAAAACTTCTTATTTTAAATAAGAAAACTATAACCTTCATTATCCAAACAGAAACTGAAATAATATTTCTACTCAAATCCGAACGTAATAACAATTGTTCAAAACAGAATTAATCCGCTAGGTAAAATGACATCATATGTTCCTACGGTTAATGCAGCAACTCTTGCTCCATCCCCACGCGTAAGTCCACTTCGCCATCTTTGAGTAGCCTCCTATTCCTTAGTGCCCGCAAATTTAAACAAATGTGAGATCCACTCCGTATCTAATACCAGGAACTAGAAGTAGAAAGTAGAATATCTATACTTAGATACCTAAAGTAGAAGCAGTCCCACTGCCCTTCTTCTTCTTTAACTCTTCCTGGTAAACCTTGCAATTATGTTTCAATGACCAATCTCATTGCAGTGGAAATAAATTGCATCCTTTTGGAAGTAGTTTTAGCAACAGTAGCATGGCAACTGTTGCCTTGCTAATCTTGGGTTTAACAACTTTTACTTACCCTTTCCTTTGGCTTTTGAGCCCTTTCCTTCCTTGACACTACGAGCACATGAGCGACTTCTTTACCGATTTTCTTTTCCGCTGTCTTTAGCATCTCATGCAACTCAAACAGGGACTTATCCATGACATGCATATTAAAGTTCATGACGAACTGATTATAGCTCTTGGGCAATGAATAAGAATAAAATCGGTGGCCAACTCAAGATCAATGGGATGGACAAGCCTTTCTAGATGCTTAAAGTGAGCCTTCATCTTCAAAGGGCCCACAGCCTGTCCTTCGCTCATTTTGCTGAGACCAGAGCATCTATGGTGTCGAACCTTTCTTGCCTTGTCTGTTCTTGAAACATATCTTTCAATTCACAGCCAAGTCATATGCCTCCAAGTGTTCAAGAGTCTTCCGAAGCTCTGAACACATGGAAGCAAGCATGAGACAACCCACCTCACGAGAATCACTTTTGTGCTTCTTGTAGGCGTTTCTCTCATCCTTAGGGGCTGATGATTCAGGTTCTTCAGGAATGGTTCATCAAGAATGTACAGCTTGTCTTCATGCCTTAGAAGAATTCTAAGGCTTCGGATCCAATCCGTGAAGTTAGCACCATTCTCTTGAAACTTTTCCTTCTCAAGGATAGATCACAATGATAAGGAACTTGTATTTTGAGCCATTTATCTACAATTATGCAAACATGTAATCACATATAATTTTAATGGGCTAAGATCCATATTTCATTTAATTTTACGTCCGAGAGGGCAGGATGCATAAAATTAAACTATTTAGGTAGATAAATCCTTATCAATCATATCAAATATGACTCTTAGATCTTTTATGAGATTCTTTTAAGACATCTTATGACATACATGTTTTAATCTCATCTGTGCCTTAGGCCCAAAACTCTTTGATAGCCTAATTAAGTCAACCCACTTTAAACGCATAGGAATCACTCTTTCACTCATCTTGTTCATACATGGATAAAATCAATTCACCTCACGAGGGTTAGAGCGCGCATAAAAGTATCCATGTAATCCCAAGTGTTTTAATCATGGGTGGCACGTAACTTAAATTTTTAAATGAAGGTTCAAAACATATAGCATATAACACATTTATGATCACATAATATAAATATGTTACACATCAAGTTTAGTCATTAAATTAATCTCCATTAATTTAAGAATAATATTTATGTGTCATTAGTTTCTCTATAATTATGAGGATGAGACTCTTCGAACTTTGGTTATCATCTCCAAATCAAGACAACAGAAGTGCGGCCGAACTAAGCCATAGGCAACCACAATTCCACACTAATTCAAGAAACCAATAAAGTAGTCCATGTGGCCGAAACTAAGCAATAGATGGTCTCGATGAATGTAGGTCAATTGCATTCAAAATTCCACATGGATCTCCAAACTTGAATCCACAACTTTGTTTCTCAATTTTAGCAATTATGAACTCTTCATAATTCTAACTTCGTTTTATCTTTGAATCTTTGATTGCGATCAATTTTGGGAAACACAGTCTCGAGAACGTAGGCTAGCCATCCAAAACATGATCCAATCTCAGAATTCACAAGACTAAAACCAATATGAAATTCAAACCCCGAGATCCACCTCGAAACCTAGCCCCGCGCCCGCACCAGACCAAGGGGTCCGGCCGGATCACATCGGTGTCCGGTCGGACCTCTCCAGATTTTTTTTAAAAGTTCCAAAATTTGTCTCAAATTGTTTTTCCCCGATTCAATTAGGATTTGGTGTCCATGATGATCCAATCACCATGAACATCAGAAGCTTGAATAAACAATTTATTCATGAATCTCTAGATTATCAAAACTTTGATCCAATCAAAAATTGATAATCCAAACAATATTAATCCAACATAATTTTATTGCGATTGAATAGTGCGATTAAAGTTTATAAACAATAAACCGCATAAAATGCATATAACACATAAATATCATAATCCCAATATTCAAATCATGCCAGTCACATAAACAATTTATATACACACAACATGATTATGTATTGAAATAATTAACATGAACGGGGCTCTGATACCACTGTTGGGTTTCGAAGGGACATGCGCAGCGGAATTGAGCATTTAAAATTTTATGAAACCCAAAGCCCATAGATCCATTCATATGATTATGTCAAATACATTTACAATGAATACTAGAATATTAACCCTTGAAGTCTTTGGAACCGCAACTTTGATTCTTGGTGGAGATCTTGAAACTTGATCACGAACAAAATCAGGAACCAAACTTTGAAGATGATAATCTTCACCCTCTATAGGTATCCACACCATGAAAGAATATTAAGAACTCCTTCATAATATTGATTGGTAGATCAAAAGGACTATATAAATTTATGAATTATTGACCATGATTCTCAATCTTGATCAATAAAATTGTTTCTCCAAACAACTCGGTTAATTCATGACAATGGCTGTTGATGGGATATTTATATAGGTCTAAGTACTTAACCCTTAAGGACTTAGGAAACCTAAATCTCGGTCTAAGTCCTTAACCTTAAGGACTTAGGAAACCTAAATCTCGTCAGCGCTGGCGCGGTCATGCCGACTAGCACGGTCGTGCTTTATACGCAGCAAGGTTGTGCCATTCAAACCGCATGGACTAAACCGCATGGATTAAACCGCATGGACTAAACCGCATGGTCTTGCTGCATAGACCAAACCACATGTCTTGCCGTACGGACCAAACCGCATGGTCTTGCCGCATGGACGAAACCGCATGGTCTTGCCGCATGAACTTGACTTGGTCAATTTATGGCACGGTCGTGCCCTATACCTGGCACGTCCGTCCCAGACACCAAAACTCTGCCATTTTTCCCTTTTAACAATTCGTTCTAATGTGTGTGACCCCATAGGATTATATCAAGTTGGCAATGAGTCTAAACATGCTTTGTTTCATAAATCATGAGCGGACCCTAGCAGGCCAGTGAGGGATGGAAAGAGCCTTTTTAGTGGTGGTGGGAAGGCTTGTGGGAGAGAGGAGTAGAGAGAGATGGGATACTTTGGGTTTGGTTTGATAATCTCGTGAGATAGACGGGTAGTGATGGTGCGAGCTGGAAGGGGGGGAGCTGGGAGATGAAGGTCGGGTGTTGAGGTAGGTCAGATTAGGTGGTGAGGGGGGTCCGGGCAGGTGAGGTTGTGGATGCGGTCAGACCAGGGGAAGGGGTTCGGTCGGGGAGGTGAGGGGTGCGGTCGAGCCAGGTGAAGGAGTCTGGTAGGGTGAGGTGAGGGGTTCGGTCGGGCCAGGTGAAGGGGTCCGGTCGGGTGAGGTGAGGGGTTCGGTTGGACCAGGGGAGGGGGTCCGGGCAGGTGATGCGAGAGGTTCGACCGGATCAGGAGAAGTGGGGAATGGTGGTTCGAAGTGGGTGTGAGGGGTGGAGGGGGAGAATTGGGGAAGAGGGTTAGGGATATAGACGTCCAGTCAGAGGGAGAGAGAGCATCGAAATGGGGTGGTGAGGTGGTTAGGGTGGAATAGGGAAAATATGTTTCAACAAACATGACATGGCGAGAAGTCTAGACACGGTGTGTTTGTGGGTCGAGATACTAATAAGCACTTTGGGTGGGTGAGTAGCCGACAAATATACATGGAATAGATTTGGGGCCAGTTTGTGAGGAGTGTATGGACGGAGCCAGGGGTAACACAAGCAGCCGAAACTGCAGAGTTTGGAGTTATTGTGAGGGGTTTTGAACAGACGAAGTTAGGGTGAGTCATTATTGAAGGTGGGGGTAGGGAGGCGATTGATGACATAGACAGTTGTAGTGAAGGCATAGGGCCAAAGTGTGAAGGGGAGCTTAGCATGTGAGAGGAGTGAGAGACCCGTTTCAACAATGTGTCGATGGCGACGTTCAGCATACCCATTGTGTTCAGGGGTATGTGGAGGAGTGGTGAGGTGAGTTACACCATCATTGAGTAGGGATTGTGTGATTTTGAGGTATTCGCCACCATTATCAGAGTAGAGTTGGAGAATGGGACGACGAAAGTATTTTTCAACAAGGGATTTGAAGCGAGTAAAAGTGGTATAGGTTTCTGATTTATTTTTTAGGGGTATAGCCATATGTATTTGGTGTAGTGATCAACAAAAATGACGTAGTATTTTATGTTCTCAAGGGAGCGCACATGTGAAGTCCAAACATCAGAAAAATGAGATCTAATGGAGCAGTAAATACAAGACAAGAAGTAGAAAACGGAAGTTTGTGACTTTTATTAATATTGCAGGAATTACATGGAGAAAAATCTGAAGGAACAGATAAAGAAAAACGATTACGTAATAAACTAAGGATAGAAGAGGAGGGGTGTCCTAATCTATGATGCCAAGACTGCGAGGAAACTACGATGGGTAGAGCTTGAATGGAGGACAGGTGCCAAAGATAGACTCCATGCTCAAGGGTTCCATGGAGGAGAATATGATGCGTCTGGATTTCCTTAAGAACAAAAGAAGAGTGTGAGAATTCAAGAGTAGCGTTTTTGTCTTTACAGAATTGAGAGACAGCGAGAATATTTCGAGAAATAAGAGGAACATGTAAAACATTGTTAAAGGTGAGGGAAGAGGAAGAAGTATAGTAAGAGAAGGAACCTATATTAGAGATAGGGAGTGAGGAACCATCCTCAATAATGACATCATCGCTACCATTGTAAGGGGTGTGAAGGGCAAGATTGGAGAGGTCACTGGTGATGTGGTAGGTGGCACCGCTGTCAAGGAGACAAGGTTTAGGTGGGGAAGGTAATGGTCTGGTGGCTGAGTGGGCTTGAGGGTTTGAAGGACGAGTTTGGCGAGGAGAGGGGGAGGGTGGTGGAAAGACACAAAGGTAGGCTTTTTGGAATTTGTGACATTGTGATATGACATGGCCAATGATACGGCAGTATTGGCATATTCCTTTGAACTGGCCAGTATTGGTGTCAGAGGAGGAATTAGGGTTTTTGGTGGAGGGGGAGTAGGTGGTGGTTTTGGAGGGGTTGCGGTTGTAAGTGGGTCGGGTTTGGGCGGTCAAGGCAGTAGTAGGGAAGGGTGCGGGTGGGGTGTGCTGTTTTTAAGGTGAGTTCATGGTGGATAAGTTTTTCATGGAGAACTTCAAATGTGATGGGGGTGTCTCGGGCACGAAAGGAGTCAATAACCGGTTTGTATGAATCATAGTCAAGACCTCTGAGGATCTTGGCTATGATGTCCTCAGGGTCTATTGGTTTTCCAAGGATAGCAAGTTTGTCGGTGTAGGATTTGACAGCATGAATATAGTCAGAAATAGATAGGTTATTTTTGGTGAGGTTGGAAAGATTGTCTTTGATTTGGAGAATATGACCACGGCTAGGGTTGGCATAGGTGGTTTTCAGAATGTCCCAAGCTTCATGAGTTGAGGCGGCTTGATGAACTAGGGGAGCAACGGTGGGATCAAGGGTTCCAATGAGCGCACCAAGATTAAGACTATCTTGGCGGCTCCAGTGAGAGCAGCGGGATTAGTGATGGTGGTGGGTTTGGCGGAGGTATCGCTAGTGGCTGCGACAGCAGGGGTTGAGACGGTGAGATCGTCATCGGGTTTAGGGTGGGATCCATCAACAAATTTGAGAAGGTCAAGACCAAAGAGGATGGAGGTGATTTGGGAAACCCATGTGAGATAGGTGAGTGGGGTGAGAGTTCAACAGTGAGATAGATCAACTAGGAGAAGTGGGGGTTGGGGTCGGCGGCGTTGGGAATGGTGGTGGTGGAGCCGGCCATTGGTGCTAGGGTGGTGAGGGTATGCCAAATTTTGAGAGAGGGGGAGGGTGTGGATCTTTTTGCTCTGATACCATATGAGAATGCAAAAGCTAAATATTTTATTCACAGTTTCACAATATATAGATACAAGATGTAGAGTCCTAATTATGAACAATTTACTTGTTAGCTAATCTAGATACAAATGTAATCTCTACAAATATTCTAAGATACAAAGAGTAGGGAACAAGAAAACCCTAGGTAGTAACTTGGCGGCTAGGGTTTTCCCTGTGGGTAGGGTTGACCCGAGTGGGACCACCGGGTATTGATGCAGGACTACAATATGATTATATCAAATATTATAATTATATTGGTATTTTATTATTAGTTAGCGTTTAATTAGTATTTTTATTATTATTTTCGTCATTAATTTTAGTAGGTTAATTTTAGAGGATTCTAGGATAGATTTTGAGTCAATATACTAGTGTTTAAGTCCTATTAGGTTACTATATAGGTTAGGAGTAATTCTAGAAGGTTTTAGATTGTTTTTCAAGTTTTATGTGCACTATAAAATAGGCCTAAAGTTGTATTCCGAAAATTAGACTTTTATTCAATAAAATTTGAGAGTTTTCTCTTATTCTCTGGTGGATTCCAGGTTTTTATCTTTTCTAGGGTTTATTGCTAGGGTTTATTGCTGGTAAACTCTTGTGTTTAACGCTTGCTATTTACGAATATCGCTTCCGTTCTGCGTCAGTTGGCATCAGAGCAGGCCTTATCCTGTCTTTTCGTCACTGAGTCATTGTGGGGGATCAAAGAGCGACAAAGGCAGATATTGATGGCATAACCACAGCTATTGCTGCCTTGACAACGCAGATTGCAACGTTGGTGGCTTCTCAACAAGGTCAAAACACTAATGCTAATCAGAATCGTGGTGGTAAGAGAGACAAGATGATTGAACCGGTTCGACGCCCTCGAAGGGCAGAAAATCGAGCAGGTCCTCATGGGGAAAGTCTCCACCACGTCGAGCCGATTAAAAGGAAAGATTCAGATTCAAACGGAGAAGATTAGTTGCAGTCAAATCCGCGAATCGGGATCTACAAGTAATGATTGAAGGTTTCAAAGGAGAAAAGGTTAATAATAATTTTTTTTCGTGGATGGAGAGATTGCTCCAGAACCGAAATCAGATGAGCCACTTTTTGAAGTGGTGGTGGAAAAAGAATGTGTGAACGAGTCCTTAGACAGGAGGTCAGAGGAAGCAAGGGATTTGCGTCCTCAAAGCCCAGCACAATTTCACCAGAACCCAACCCAGGACTCGCCCGGACCAGCTCAGATTCGTCCGCAAACACTCGGCCGAACATACGGATGTCTTGCCTGAAATTTTTACAGCCGTTGATGAACGAGTGTCATATTTCCTACCTTGTGTAGCAGTGCCAGATTTATTGCGGCTCGGGAAAGAACGTGTTTATTCCAAATATCTGTTCAAGTGGAGTGGAAGACTACAAGTTTGAAGAACGAACTCGAGGATGAGTTCTTTTGAAGTGGTGGTGAATGATGCAGGACGACAATATGATTATATCAAATATTATAATTATATTGGTATTTTATTATTAGTTAGGGTTTTAGTTAGTATTTTTATTATTATTTTCGTCATTAATTTTGTAGGTTAATTATAGAGGATTCGAGGATAGATTGTGAGTCAATTTACTAGTTTCAAAGTCCTATTAGGTTACTATATAGGTTAGGAGTAATTCTAGAAGGTTTTAGATTGTTTTTCAAGTTTATGGGCACTATAAAATAGGCCTAAAGTTGTATTCCGAAAATTAGACTTTTATTCAATAAAATTTGAGAGTTTTCTCTTATTCTCTGGTGGATTCCAGGTTTTTATCTTTTCTAGGGTTTATTGCTGGTAAACTCTTGTGATTAGCGCGTGCTATTCACGAATATCGCTTCCGTTCTGCGTCAGGTATATTCTTAATAATATATACATCACACACTACAGAATAGAGACATCGACAACAAATATAATCACACATACTCCACACATACGTACATCCCAAGATCAGAACTCATCAATTTAGAGATTTCCCAATTTTAAATTTTTACTTTCTTCCTCTTTCTCTCTCTGCGGCTGATGCTATGACAAGGCACAATAAATTATGTAGATATTCTCTTTGTGTGAAAGTGAGTTAGGAATGAAAAACATATTACCATATGAACTCCACGACCTCTTGCTAGTTATGTGAAATGATTTTTGGTGTCAAGATGTTAACTTATTCCCAAGCATGAAAATTCAACATGTGGCTACTAACCGAAACTCACTCTCTCAAAACTTGCTAGTCTGAGGCATCTCATTTGTATTATATACTAATCACAAGTAGGACTAGAAGAGTGAGCACAATAATTAAGAAAAGGTAAAACTATGTGTGGTAAAAAATGAAGAGAGAGAATAGGTGGGGTAAATAGTAGTGTTGGTTGAGTAAATTGAGTGGTGAGTGGGGTTAAATGGTGGGGGTAGGGTGAGTACAAATATATTAAAATATTTTTATTTTGGAGTCCCACTTGTGGTGGGACTGACCAAAAGAAAAAGAAGTCTCACCTCTGCTGGGACGGAGGGAGTATTTCCTTATATTTTTTATTTACTTGGTTATAATGTTACCCTTATATTATATGGGTTGACAAAAATGTCATTTTAACAAGATTTACTACTTAACTTTTAGTAGTATCATTTTCGATCACAAACAAATTGAAAAATTGTTATATTTAATATAATGACATAAATTATAATATAAGGAAATTTAACTTAATTACTTAAACGCATATACAATATTATAAAAACTATCACATGCAAAAGGACGTATTAAATTGGGGTGTCACATCCTCCCCTCCTTAAACGGTCTTTAAATTCAAAGACCCAATCTTCCAAATAGATTAGAGTAAATCAACTTCATTATTTCTTTTAGTCCCATATAGCTTCTTTTGTTGGATGGTCTTGCCATAACACTCATACTCATAGTTAGAGCTGTAAAGGAGCCGAGTTCGAGTCCAGTATAGCCGAATTCGAGCCAAGTTTTGATTTGAAACTAACGAGTCGGGTAATGCACGAGTCGAGTCGGGATCTGGGGGCACCGAACTCGGTTCGAATGTGATCCGCCGGGTAACCTCGAGTGCTCGAATTACTCGAAACTGAAGAATCAAATTTCAAAATTGGTTGTCCAACACACTTAGGTATGATGGTGAAACACCCACATAATTAATGCCGAAGTCAGAAACATTTAATAAGAGAATAGTGGTGGGCCTGGCATTATTATTCTATATTAATATAATATTATAATACTAGAGCCCAAAACATAAGGTCAGTATTCAATCGTGTAGTAATGTGTAGCAAAAGCTTTAAACCAGTTAAAAACAACTTGTTGGAATAAAATATTCGACCAGTTCAGATTAAATAGATTTAATCAATTAAAGGGGCAATCACGAATTCAATAGCAATACAGATTATAGCCAAAAGCATAACAGAAATAGCAACAGAACGCGTACCAGGAAAAAGGCAAACAGGAAAACAAAAGGGAGTCAGAATACTTATCAGATCGAGTCGCCTGTATGAAGACTCTCCTAAGAGAATTTATTGCCCCCTTACTGGTGCGACAGAGTTACGGCAAAATCCTCCGAGGATAAAACGATCTCAGCAAACGTACCAAGAAATCTCGCAAGAACAGGTACAGATGCACTTGCGTCTGCTGTCCCACTTCGCCTGAATCGCTCGCTCAGATCAATCACAGAAACAGTGTATGGAAAAGACAGATTTCGGGTTGCAAAAATCAGAAGGTATTTTTGCATTAGTAAATCTGAAACCGGGGCTGTTATTTTATACACGTATGAAGTCAGTTTAGGGTTTTTTTAAAAGGACTCTAAAACTTACCCGAATTACAGTAGCTTATTCTTGAAGGAAAAGCAACTGCACAGTTAGAGTTCAGTTAGGAAACTGACGAGACTATCTGTTTTCGTTAGCAAAAAGGAAACTTCAAATGAATTTTGACTAAAAAGATACGCCCACGAACCATTCGCCCAAACGCCCTTAGCCCGTGCCCGAGCCCGGCCCGGCCCGGCCCGGTCGAGCGAGCGCGCGTGTGGGGAAAGGTTCAAGTCCACCTCACAAGTAACTTGAACATGAGACTATGAAGTGCCTTGTAATTTATGGCACTCCAACTTCCCATTCCTATTCCATGTGGGTTGGGACAAAAAGCCTTTTATATTTCCAAACAAAGGGGAGGTTTGGCTTTCCTATCCCATGTGGGATACCAACCAACCCATTTCAACTTTGAGAATTAAAGCACTTCAATGCCCATCTTTGAAGTCTTAGAACCATGGATTAACTCTATAATTTGGCTTTCACCAAAACACACAATTTCCTCATGCTACATCATACATTGTATATCAACATTGACCATGGTTAAACTCAAAGGGACCCACAAATGGGACCCACCCAAAGTTGACCAAATGTCAAATTTCCAACACAACTCACCTTTTATATCTTCCATTAATGGAAGAGAAACAACATTGAAATAATAGCTGATTTGACGGAAAACCTTTTGAAACGCTATGTACCCAGGTAACTAAGGATTCGAATGAAAACAACGGAAGTAGACCAGAGCATCTCCTTCTTTGATGCTTGGAGAAACCCAGTTGGGAAACTTTACATCGGCCATAACCATAGAGGCGAAAGGAACATGGCGTATTATAGATTATAGATAACCTAGGGTTTCGAAGCCGCGAGTCAAGGACGATCTCTTACCGGCGAGTAGCTCGCGAGTAGAGTCGAACTACTCGTCCCGGCTCGAGCACAAATACGAGCTATTTGGTGGTCGTCGGAACCGACTCGTTCATGAACCTCGGTGCGAGTCGAGAGTCACTTTCTCGGGTCGAGCCCGAGTCGGGATTCGGGCCACCCACACGAACTTACACCTCTACTCATAGTTGGCCCATTCGCTCAAGTATCAATGAAATGTGCCAAATAACCCTCACAACCCTTTTTCAATAATCTCCGAGACCTTAAGAATAACAAACGACTACACTAATCTGATGTGGGCGGTATTAACCTTTTTTGTGAGTAAGGTGATGTCCTCATTTGGTAATTACTGACCATACATTTTCCTTTATCCCGTAGTCCGCACGATTTATTTTGGAAGACACTACAAGAAAATTGAGTATTGACAACGTTTTTGTTCACAACGTTTCATAGAAAACGTTGTATTTGATTACTTAAGGAGAATGATTATCATTGGGTTCATACAATAACAACAACCATTTTGTTTATTTGTTTATTTCAAGTTTATCATTGTATATAAATAATTTTGTAATAGGTATTTGTTTTGTATTCCGCCAGCATTTGAATGTTATATGGACAAAATTGCTTTGTGGTGAAAGTAAATAAAGTTAGCGACTTTTGTTAATTTATGAAAATGATGGTTTCATGACCCTTATCCAATTAAATACTTTATATGTCTGGCAATAAATGTCGCCATTTTTTGTATTTTATTATGAATAAACTTTGAGCAATAATATTAGGTTAACTTAATTATCTTAATGAAATTTAAAAATTGTTATTGATATTATTTATAATAGTGTATCAGTAACAAGTTGTAAATTTTTATTAGGATAACTAAATCAACCTAAGTCTGTCGTTCAAAACTCCTTATTATTAACATATAGAAAAGCGCGACATTTATTCTGGGCCAGAAGTATGTTTGTAATTTTGTTATATTCGTCAATGAATTTTTTTTAAAAACAATAGCTATAATAACTCACACATAATATATACAGTATACTCGTTCCATCCATTTTAATTTGTAAAAATTTTTATTTTAAGTATCCCACTTAAAATTGCAAAAGTGAAAATGGAAAATTTACATTAACCAGGTGGACCCAACTATCTACCATCACAACTCATCACTTTTTTAACTTTTTCCTTAATTCCCAAGCACAACCTTATTTTCGCAATTTGAAACGGGACATAAAGAATGTATATATATATATACATATATATATATATATATATATACATGTATATATATATACATGTATATATATATCTTGATGTGTAGTGTGTGTGTGTTGAGTTATGCAGCGTAATAATAATGAAATAAATAGAAGAAATAAATGAGTAAATGATAAGTGATATGTGTGTGAATGAGTGTCAGTAAATGAGACACAGACACAAAGATGTAACGTGGTTCAGAGTATAGCAACTCTCCTACATCCACGCTTCACTGTCCTCAACAGTGAAGAAGCAATCCACTATAATACTTCGTCAAGAAATTACAATCAATTGCAAGAAAATTCCCTCATAATTTTCAATCCTAATTAGCCTCACTATTAAGTTATGTACTTGTTGCAAAGTACAAAAAAAAAAAATATTTCACAAGTGTGAGGGTTTGGTGATCTCTAAGATGGCTCTAAAGTAGCTATGTGAGATCTATATTTGCTTATCTATTTTAGCACAGATTTATAAATATCAAGTGTGCTTTTACAATTGATTTTGCTTAGAAGCTTTAATCAAATTGTATAGAATATGGCCAAGACAGTGTTATTTCTTTAGTAGTGTTGAGCTCCTTTTATAGGCTTTTATGTTATATCCGTTTGAGTTCCAACGGTCTTCAACATCTTGAAAATGCATATGTCATTCATTAATCTTTGACTGGCATAAAGTATGTGAACAGTGTTTGAGTCAGGTTTGACTTTGACTGGAAGTATAGTTTGGCAAAAGTGATAAGGTCTGCTATCTTGAAGGTTGGTTATCTCGATAGTGAAGATAGTGGACCTGTAATACTTGATGATTTCCAGTTAACTTCTTGATAATTCTTTTCAAGTTCATTAATTATTTGTCAAAACACTTAGTTAAGAAACTAGGGTTCTAACAATTTCCCCCTTTTTGGGAAATAATTAAGAATAAGAAGTAGAATAAGATCTGTAAAGAGAACTTAAAACATAACACAATTAGATCACAATTAGAAATGCAAAGGTTTTAAGTTTACATCCCAAAACATATAAAACAAAATTTTAAGAATGACAAAAGGTTTTTGAGAAAAGAGAAAAACTTAGTGAAATAAGGCTTCAATACTGTCATCACTATGATAGTCTGGTTCAGGTTGTGCTTCTCCAAGGTCTACTGCAGTTATATGTCTTTCTCTTTCAAGATTCAGTAGTTGGAGTTGCTTCTTGTTGAACCTGAAGTAGTACAGTTTGTTGTTCCAAGTGAGACTCATCCTATCATCATACTGAATGCCATGGTTGATCAGTTGACTCTTCTTTAGCAGAGGCTCCTTCTTTCCCAGATTTCTTAAAAACTAAGGGGGCAGGACCAATTAGAAGCTGTCTTGTTGAAGATTGTCCTCTTGATGAAGGTTGATCTTGGGGAATGGTTTCTTGAGGTTAAGTGAACTCTCTGAAATTTCTTGGAAGGGTGGTGGCTTCAGTCTGGTCAACTATCCTGCCAGCAAGTGTTTCTTGGACCAACTTGGTCAAGTCAAGTCTGAGTCCCTTCATTTGAGCTCTCACATAGTTCCCAACTACATTGATGTCTTCATGAGTAGCAGCAGGAAATGTGGATGAATATGCAGGCACAATTGGATCAGGTATAAGAGGGCAAGAGTATTGATGAAAGGGCTCTTGAAGTGATGGTTCATTTGGGAAGACGGGTAGAGCTGGGAAGGATTCCACCAAATAATCTCTTGATAGCACAGAAGCCAAACAACTTCTCACATACTAGCTTCCAATAAATCACCTTGATGAGGTCAATGCATTTGGTTAAAACAACTCCAGATTGCATATGGAGGCCTTCATTTAGCTTGGGAGACAACCATTGGGAGAAGAATTTTTCCCATTGAGCCATTTTGCGTTCATTAAGGCTTGAGGGAACAAGAGGGGTCTCATGGATGTAGAATTGGTTCAAGGCTAGTTTGTATGTTTTACATTCATTGTGCACAAAGAATATTCTCCCAGCAAGCTCTCTAGCAGTCATTTTTAGCTGGGATTTTGAGTAGGTCCAATATTGACTGCAGATAGCTGAGCTAAGGATTTCTTAGGGAAACTCAAGATGGTCAAATGAAAGACCAAGAGGGAGAATGGATGGGATAGAAAAGTCTACTGGATGAGAAATGAACCAAGGGGGAGGTGCATAGTACAGGTGAATCAAGTTGGTTGAAAAGAAGGGGTCAGAGGAAGGATTATATGGACTAGGAGTGATGATTTCAAAAGAAGAGTTTGTTTGAAGGTAGGGATCATCAACTCTGGAAAAGTGAGAGGAGGAGGAAGAGAGACCAGTAGAGGGAGCTTTGTCCAGACCAAGTTTCTTCCAAGTGACATCAAATCCAAATTTTTCTTCAAGTTCATGGAATTTGGAAATCTTACCCATATCAGATAGGGAAGAGTAGGCTTCTTTATCAAAAGGATTTTCCTCAACCAAGATTGCTTTTCCCTTTCCAGATGAGACAGGAAGAGAGTGAGAAGGTTGAACAGGTCTCTCAATGGTTAATTGGGTGGAAGGAATAGATTTTGGGGAACTGGGAATAGATTATGCAAGGTCAACTATCATGGCCACAGTTCTACCTAGGTCAGCTGTCTGTTCATGAACATCTTCAAGATTGACATTCCCCCTTTCTTGTTCAACTGAAGGCTCAGAACTATCGAGAGTAACATTCCCCCTATCAGTTTCAACAAATACCTCCTCAAATTGAGATAGGAGACCAGGAGTTGGCATAAACGAGGAAGATAAAGGACCTGATGATATAGGAATTTGAGCTGGGGGAGAGGAGGCCTTTTTGCTTTGAGACTCAGTTAGAGTTTTAAGGGCTTCAACAGCATCTTGAGCTCCTGAACTGAGGGTGTCAGTTGATGAGCTATGATGAGTTGGGTCAAAATCAAATGGTTCAGGTGGTGAGATAGAAGGTAAGAGGGGTGGTGATTATAAGGAAGATAGTCGAGTTGGTCATATTTGGAATTTTGGGAGAAAATGGGTGAAGGTTCAGGCAGAGAATCAACATTTCCAAGAGTTTCATCAAACTCATCAATTTTTATATCCCAGGCACTGGGAGATTCATCAAAATCTACATGAATGGACTCTTCAACCACCATTCTTCTTCTATTATAAACTCTATATGCCTTGCTGGTTGCAGAATAACCAAGGAATATGCCTTCATCACTTTTAGACTCAAATTTGTCCAAATTATTCTTCCCATTGTTATGAATGTAGCATTTACTCCCAAAAGCATGAAAGTAAGAAATAGTTAGAGTTCTTTCATTCCACAATTCATAATGAGTTTTTAATTGAAATTTGTTAATCAAGGTCTTGTTCTGAACATAGAATGCAGTAGTAACAGCTTCTCCCAATAAATACTTAGGAAGGTTATTTTCAGATAACATGGTCCTTGCAGCTTCACATATTGTTCTGTTCTTTCTTTCAGCCACTCCATTTTGTTGAGGAGTTCTAGGGGCTGAAAAGTTGTGACTAATTCCTTGCTAATTGCAAAAATCTTCAACTCTAGTGTTCTCAAATTCAGTACCATGATCTGATCTTATTCTGACCACTTTAATGCTTTTGAGGTTTTGAACTTGATTTATCAATTTTACTAGTTAACCAAGAGTTTCTGATTTGGATTCCAAGAGAATGATCCAAGAAAATCTTGTAAAGTCATCAACTATCACTAGGGAATACCTTTTTCCTCCAAGGCTTCTAGTCCTGATTGGTCCAAATAAATCCATATGAATATGTTCAAGTGGCCTTTTTGTATCCAATCTGTTTTTGGCTTTAAAAGAAGTCCTTTGTTGCTTTCCACACTGACAAGCATTGCACAGTTTATCCTTTTTGAAGGATATCTTTGGAAGTCCTTTAACAAGTTTAGAGGATGCAAGTTTTGCTATGCTTTTAAGGTTCAAGTAAGATAATCTCTTATGCCAGAGCCATGCTAAATCAGACTGATTATAAGACAGTAGACACATAGCATTGGAAGATTTAGTCACTTCAAGGGATATGAAGTATACATTTCCTTTTCTGAATCCAATAAAAATGACTTCATCATTTGAATTCTTCACTTGACACAGGTTATGAGAGCACACAACATGAAATCCTTTGTCATAGATCTGACTGATGCTAATCAAGTTGTGCTTGAGGCCTTACACATAAGAGACATTTAATAAGATAATGCTCTTTGTGATCAAGTCTTCATGTCCCTTAACTCTGGCTTGAGAGTTATCTCCAAAAACAACATTAGGTCCATCTTTTGAAATGAAGTTCTGCAGCCATTGTTTGTTGAAGGTTATATGCCTGCTGCAGCCACTGTCTAGGTACCAGATTCCTATATTAAATTCCTACAAAACAATTAAAGAGAAATAAACATGGTCCCTTTTGAATTATGGGTCCAGAAGGTTAGACAGCCTTAGGGACCCAAACTTTTACAATTTTCTTAGGAGGGCTATTGTTCTTTGGGACAAAAGATTTTTGGTTGAATGAGTTTAGGTAGGATAGGATTTGGTATATGTAGGGTATCATCCTGAATTGTTGGTGATGGTAGTTGTGATGAGGGTGAGGATTATATGATTTGGGGTGAGGGATAGGCTTTAGGGAACCTTGAAGAGCTATAGTTTTGACTTTTTCTTCATTTGTTTCCTTTTTGATAGGTCTGCTGTGTTCTTGGATATGCTTGATAGGTCTGTTGTCTTCTAGATTGTCCTTGATAGGTCTTTTGTCTGTAGTTGTACTGACCATTTTGATTGTTCTTCCAAGTCAGGAATTGCTTTTGATGGCTTGGAACATCACTTTTGTTATTGAGATTGGTCATTTGAATGCTCCTACTGGATGCTTGATCATGATAGCTGACCTCTTTCATTTTTTCTTGAGCCTTGTATACATCCTATTTTGTTTGGACAGGATAGATGAGTTTTCTTATAGTTTTGTCTCCCATCTTGATAAGTAGCATTTTCTCCAGTTTCCTTTCACCTTCAGGTAGTTTGTATTCAATCAAGGTTGGGTTATTTGCACCTAGTCCAGTTTTGTCAAAAGGATGCCTTTGTGTATAAAGGAAATGTGACATTGCTGAACTTGACTTGTTCCAAGACTCAAATTTTATTTTGAATGCTTGGTTTTCATCATTTAGGGCCTCTATTCTGAGGTTGAGCTCTTTCAGTTGACTGCTGATGTGAAGGTGATTGTTTCTTGCATTGAAGACATCAGCATGAAGGTCTACTATCTCATCTTCTTGCTGCTTGTTTTAGTTTTGAAGGGAGAGGTTTTGTGTTTCAAGGAGGGCATTTTTGGTTTTAAGACTGTCTATGTCTTTAGAAAATTGTAAGTTTTCAGTTATTAAGACCCTAAGGCTAGATTCTTCTTTCTTTCTCTGAATAAACAAAGTACAAGCCAAATTTTTAAGACCTTCAAGGTCAAGAGAATTAAAATCACTTACCTCTCTTAGTTCTTCTGCAGCTGCAAGAGATTCAAGTTCCTCTTCATTTTCTGAGTCATCTTCATCATTTGCCATGAGACATATCATGGCTTCCATCTCATTATCTGAGTCTGAAGAGTTACTTTTATCATCACCGAATTTTGACAGGTCTGCTATCATGACCTGTTCCTTCTTTTCAACTTGTTTGGCTTTAGCACAGTTGAAGCAATTGCACCTAGAACTGTGTATAATGTCTTTAGAATATGAAAGCTTCTTCTAAGTTGAAAATTTTCTTGATTTCTTTGGTTCAGGGCACTCTTGAGAGTAGTGATCTAACTTTTCACAGTTATAACATGTGACATCTTTCTTCTCTGTTTGGACTTGGTTAGAGGAGGATGCTGTGTTTCTTTTGTCAAACATTCTTTTTTGATGTCTCATAGCATTTTTAACAGCTATGGTAATCAAGCTAGGAATATCTTCTTGAGTTAAAGGTTTGACTTATGGTTTTTGGGACAGGTTGACTTTCTGAATAGCATTGCAGATTAGGGAGTCAATGTCCTGTTGTGAGTAAGCTTTAGGAGCTTCTTGTGCAGCAAGATCCATGGTGTTAGCATTGTCTAAGGATGATGCAATGGTGGGTAGTTTGACAGTCCCTTCAAGTTCATATGCTTCCAATTTTCCAAAGTATTGTTCAACAGTCATAGTTGGCCATTCAATACCTTCTCTTATGGGTAAAGCAACTTTTTCATATTCTTGAGGGAGGCTTGAAAATAATTTTAGACATAGATCTTATTGATCTAATTTCTTGCCATGATCTGACACAAGTCTAAGTAGATCTTCAAATCTGTCTTTGGCAGCACTAACTCTTTCACCAGTAGCAAACTTAAAATTGTCAAGTTGCCTTAAAAGGTTATATAGGTTTTGTGATATGTGTTAGTACCCGATCTGAAAATGAGTTTATTAGGGCTTTCCCAAATATACAAGGACTTTATAGGAATTAGAAACCTTGCAAAGACTTGTCCCGGATTCCCAAAATATGTCTCATTATTCTAGAACACCCTAAATATGGTCAAAATATGGTTTCCTTAAACCATGCAGAAACCCTAGCTTAGGAATCACGTCAGCCCGCAACCTTGGCCACGCGGCCAACCTTGTTGTGCCTCCGACCTTGGCCACGCGGCCAACATTGTCACCGTCTTCAATCATGGCCAGGCGGCTAACCTTGCTCCGGATGATCCTGACCGTCAGATCTTCCCCTTAGTTTACTATATAAATCCATTCCATCCCATTGGTTTGGGGGATCCGAATTTTAGAGCTTCCAAGTGACGATTTTGCTCCCAAATCAAGTCATTCAAACCTCCAAGAACACTCCAAGAATCCCAAGAAGATCCAAGGTTATTTCTTGTCAACAAAGGTAAGTTTTCTAAATTTTTCTTCATGTTCTTGCTATATTATTAATTTAGATCCATAATATTCATATTCTTAATATGTTTATTCATGTGTTCTTCATAATATTCATATTCTTAATATGTTTATTCATGTGTTCTTCATAATATTCATGTTCCTAACATCTTTATTCATATTTTCTTCATGACATTCATATGTTCATAAGATGTTCTTCGCATGTTCTTCATGTTCATAGATTAAAACCTTATTTATGCTATATTTAGGGTTGTGATCTTCATGTTTACATGTTATTTCATAGCCGATGATGATCTAGGGTTCATCAACCCGAACATGATCTAGGAACTACTTCTAAACCCTAATCTTTAGGTAATTCCCCCCTCATTATGCATGATCCCGATTCTTCTGCCTATTCTAAATTCTTCTCGAACTACGCTGACCTGAGCTTCTCACATTGAGAGGAACGTAGGCAATCTTCGGATCCGGTCTCAAACACTAACACACTACTAACACACGTATTCACAGTGGCGACTCTGCTGGGGACTGCTTTGAAACTTTTTCAAACTTAGTGGGTCTAACTTTCATTTACATCATGATGTTTCCCATGTTCACACATGCACCTTACACTTTGCCATGTTTACACATGAACCTCACACTTTGCCATGTTTGCACATGCATCTCACACGTTTCCATGTTTACAAATGCACCTCACACTTTACCATGTTTGCACATGCACCTCACACTTTGCTATGTTCACACATGCACCTCACACTTTGCCATGTTTGCACATGCACCTCACACTTTGCCATGTTTACACATGCACCTCACACTTTGCTATGTTTACACATGCACCTTGTATTTTTGCCATGTTAATATGTGTACCTTGTATTTTTCAATACATGTATTTTTTGTACTTCGCTATAGTACTAAGGTCAAACGAGACTTTTCTATGCTCCCTTGTACATTCTTATACTCTTCTCTCTCTCTTGCATTGCATTGCATCATTCTAACATAAAAAAAAAAAAAACTTCTCTTTTTCTCCTTAAAAGGAATTAGTTTCTTGCCACAACACTACCACTAGTCCGTGTCAGAACTGCACATGTCCCTATCACCCGGAGTATTCGATGTGCGGGAATTTGTGCGCTACTGCCGCCCTCTTTTCGAGTCACTCGTCTACTCCACTCTCCGTGTACGTTCCGCGAGCGGTGGGAACCTTTTATCCTACCCGTGTCAACCCACACATAGAGATTAGGACACTCCTTAGACCAACCATTTAGGATGTAAATAAATGCAAAACTTTTCGCAAAATAAAATGTGCATTGCATCTAGGCGACCTCTAAGGTCCATCGCTCACCCCTTGGGCCATCTATCAAAATTCCTCATCTTGGCCTATCTAGGTTACCTACCCATCATTGCGATCCATTTGGGTCTACCCTTCATCTCGACCCGCTTTGGTCAAAATCCCACCATCCTTTGGCCTCTTAGGACAACTTTATCTACCTTTGAAATCCTAGGTCAACCTTTGACCCCCTAAGTCAACCTTATCATCTTTGACCTCTTAGGTGTACCTTTGACCCCATAGGTCAACCTCATCCGCCTTTGACCTCTTAGGTCAAACCTTCGACCTCCTAGGTCAACCCTTGACCTCTTAGGACAACCTTATCACCTTTAACCCCTAGGTCAACTTTATCATCTTTGACCTCTTAGGTCCACCCTTGACCCCCTAGGTCAACCTCATCCACCTTCGACCTCTTAGGTCAACCTTTGACCCCCTAGGTCAACTCATCCTCCTAGGTCAACCCTTGACCTCCTAGGTCAACCTTATCACCTTTGACCTCTTAGGTCAACCTTTGACCCCCTCAGTCAACATTATCACCCTTTGACCTCTTAGGTCAACCTTTGACCTCCTTGGTCACCCCTATCACCTTCGACCTCCTAGGTCAACCTTTGACCCCATAGGTCAACTTTATCCGCCTTTGACCTCTTAGGTCTACCCTTGACCCCCTTGGTCAACCCTATCGCCTTCGACCACCTAGGCCAACCTTTGACGTGGGAGCATATTCGGGTTAGGAGTCCTTTGGTGGAATGGGGTGCTAAAATTGGCATCCCAATATCCCAACAAAGGTTAGTGGATTCTGGTGGAAAGTCATGCATGATGGTCTACCGGTGGATGCTAAGTTGGAATCCCGGGGATTTCACATTCCGTCTCGATGTGTTTGTTGTCCGGGTGGTGGTCAAAGGGAGACTCTAGATCATCTTTGTTGCAGTCGGACATGGCTCAGTCGGTATGGAGGCATTGGGTAAGATTCTTCCCTTTCCCTCATATTTATAGTGATTTGCCACATTTATGGGATGTTTGGTGTGGGGGTCAATCAAAGCGCCGTCAAATTGGTTTAGTCGTATGGGCATTATGATGTTTTCTTGTTGGGAGATTTGGAAGGCTAGGTGTAAGGCGGTCTTTGATGGGAGCATTATGAACAGTGCAAAGATTGTTGATGGGGTCAAGCATTCTCTTAATGAGATGTGTTCTTTCCTAGTTCCGAAGGGGGCACCAAGAAGGGAGGAATGCATTTTGTTGGAGAACCTTGGTCTTAAGATTGCTCCGCATAAGACTCGGCCGAGAAGATACTTAAGGTGGGAACCTGGTAAGTCGCATTTTTATACTCTTAATACGGATGGTTCTGCAGTTCATGGTGTTTGCACAGGGGGAGGTATAGTTCGGATTGTAAAGGGCTATGGTGTTTGCCTTTTCTCATTTTTATGGCATGGGCACAAACATGCAACTGAGATTTTCGCACTTCGTGATGGTTTGTGCATGTGTCGTTAGTGGGGGTTGCAGTCAGTGATGGTTCTTTCTGATTCTTGGTGGCTGTCAACATTTTAAAAGGTAAATTTCAAAGTCCTTGGCAATACACGTATGAAATCCGGGATTGTTCGGTATTCGTAAGAGGTTATGGTTTAGAACATGTCCTTCGTCAAGCGAACGGAGTGGCAGACAGTTGGCTGCAGAGGCGCATATCCATGGGAATCAGAGGGTATATAATACGACTCGGGATCTTCCTAGAGGTGTATTGGACGCTTTACGCTTTGATGATGGTGGTTGCTATGTCGAAAGAAGGGGGTGCTCGGCCGAGCACCATATATGACTCGGCCGAGCAGATGCATTTTGCTCGGACGAATGGAGGTCTTGCCGCGGCCGAGGGAAGGATTACAGAAATATGGATTTTGAGTCTAATAGTGCACGGCCGAGTCTTGGTTCTTGCGCGGTCGAGCGGGCTGGTTGGGGCCGAGCGGGTCGTGGATATGGAAGGTCGGTTTTCCTGGGCTATGGGGCACGGTTGGACTTATCTTTTGGACTGGTTTTGGATCGGATTTTGGGCTTGTATGGTGGACTCATGGGTTATGCATATGAAGCTTGGGTTGATGATGTTGAAGACTCATGTATGGGCTACAAATGGTAATGTGAGGATCATTTTATGGTTTAATTTTTTTAGGATTTTAGTTTTTAGATGGCTTTACCTTTTGAGGCTTTGTCTTATTTATTGGACTTCGAGGTCCGGCTCCATATCCGGCATTAAGTCGGGTGGTTGTCCCCCTCTTGTAATTTTATTTATTTTTAATTAATAAAATCCTCCCAGGTGCCGCCCTGGTTTCCAAAAAAAAAAAAAAAATAAAAAAAAAAAATAGGTCAACCTCATCCGCCTTTGACATCTTAGGTCAACCTTTGACCCCTTAGGTCAACCTTATCCGCCTTCGACCTCTTAGGTCAAACTTTGGACCCCTTAGGTAAACTTTATCACCCGTTGACCTCTTAGGTCAACCTTTGACCTCCTAGGTCAACCTCATCCGCCTTCGACCTCTTAGGTCAACCTTTGACCCCCTAGGTCAACTTAATCATCTTTGACCTCTTAGGTCAACCTTTGACCCCTTAGGCCAACCTTTAACCCCTAGGTCAACCTTATCCGCTTTTGACCTCTTAGGTCAATCTTTGACTCCCTAAGTCAACCCAATCACCTTTGACCTCTTAGGCCAACCTTTAACCCCTAGGTCAACCTTATCCGCTTTTGACCTCTTAGGTCAATCTTTGATTCCATAGGAGAACCCAATTACCTTTGACCTTAACCCGCTTAGGTCAAACCGTCATCTTGACCCACCTAGGTCATTATTTAACCCACTGTTCTCCAGACCAACCTAGGTCAACCCGTCTCGACCCGTTTAGGTCCACATCCCATCCTCGACCCATCTAGGTCAACCTGTCCGTCTTAGGTTAAAACTACCCCTTCACCTTTGACCCATCTAGGTCAATCCTTGGCCCGCTTAAGTCAACTTACCCGTCTTGAATCTATCTACCGACCTTCAACTAGGTCAATCCCTGACCCATCTAGGTCAACCCGCGACCCGCTTAGGTCGACTTACCTATCTTGGATCCTTCTAGGTCAATCTCCAACCTTCCTTGGTCCACCAACCCGAATAGGTCAACCTTAGACTCGCTTAGGTCAAACCATGTCTATCCCGCTTAGATCATCCCATAGGCAACCCGCTACAACCCGCTATCTTGATTCATTCACCATATAGGTAAATCCAACCCTTCTCATTTAGGTCGACCTATCCTTTACCCATCTAGGTCAACCCACCATTATCGTCGCATCCTAGCTTGAACCATTTCTTGTCTCAAACATTAGGTCAAACCTTAGGTCAAATTTAGGTCAAACCTTAAGTCAAACCTTACCCGATTCCTATAGGTCTTCCTCACCCATGCTTGACTACAGACCGAGTCATCTCCCTCTTTTTGACCCCTATGGTCATCTCTCACCTCTTTTTAAAAGTCTAACTTGATTCGAACTACGGAGACCTGAGCCTCTTATTGTGTGGGACCTCTCCCTCATGATAAGGGGAACGTAGGCAACTTCGGCCCGGTCAAACTTTCAATTTTTTACCAAAATGCATTTCAAAAATGTGGAGACCGACTCTTTTCCAAAAAATGATTTTATAACGATGCCTTATCATTAAATACGAATCTAATTCTTTCACGACTAGAGTTCTGCATCATGTCAGCTGCAAGGAGCATCGAAGTTGCAACTGAAGATGCTACCCAAGATCCCGAGACAATCCTCTACAACGGTACTGCTCTCAGTAAGCAAGCATCCCACTTCGAAGCCATCCTCGATGAACAAGCAATCCACTTTAAGGCTATTCTCAATGAGCAACCAACACACTTTCAGAAGGAGATGCATAAGACCCTAAGAAATATCGAGAGGCGCCATTTGTCTGACATTCGTGGCGTTTATGATTACCTCAGCCGAGTTCTCCCTCTTGCTCAATGTCAACACCCGTACGCTCCTCAAATGTACGGGCCGCCACAGACTTTCCCCGTCGGGATGCCTCCTATGACTACTCGTCAACAAGGGGTACCGGTACCTAAATCACCCACAAAGACAGTTCGTGAAAGGAAGGACGAGCGCGAATTCGACGACTTAGGTATGTCGTTAGCCAAATTCTTCAAAGGTTTGGTTTGAGCCGGCAAGTTGGCTCCTCTACTCAACTATGAACCAAACAGGGTAAGACCAGACTTGGATCCCTCCAAATACTGCAAATACCACCAGTACATTGGGCATGACACTGAAGGTTGCCTCCAATTGAAAAGGAAGATCCAAAGCCTCATTGATAGCGGAGCCATCACCCGCGATAGGAATGCATGGGCGTGAGCAAAGTCCAAACAAGAAAGAGCAAACTGGGGCTACCTCTTTTAAATAATAAATAAAAAGGGTCATTCAGTCTTCATAGGTTCTAGAGTGTCTTTAGTCAAAAGTCCACCTTGGACTATTTTTGTTTCTTTAGTAAAAGTCCACCCCGGATTAGTCGTTTTTCTTTCAAATAATAAAAGAGTCTTTATTTCTTTTCTCTCTAGACTTGAGACATAATCTTGCATAAATCAATTCCATGAAAATTGTCTTATTCACCATCTTCACTTGATTGCTATATCTTTATATGATGAATTAATCTTAATCTCACTCATTAATGACGACTCATTAAAAGGTAAATGGACCCATAAACCATTCACATAACTAAATACACAATTAGTCTCAAGATAACAAATGCTTTGACCAATTGGGATGAACGAATCACTTTCTCTTCTCTCTACATTCTACCCCCATACACTCTCTCTACACACTCACCCCTTGTACAAACTTCATGTACACTCTCTATATACACCTTCTCCCATACACTATCCTCAGACGCCCCTCATCCCACCATTAGACCCCTTTTCCTTACGGTCATGACAAAGAAATGGACTGCGGTTACTCATCATCAAATAGACGTCCATGCTGCCACAATTTAAGGGGTTGTTTGTTCCCTTCATAAGTACTACATGCCGATACACCGGGGCTGTCCGTATCCCATCGCAAATATAAAAGGAATGTACGAGGTCATTCATGCCATTAATAGGTGCACGTGATAATCCGATGGAGCTCTACCAGTGAAGATCAAGGGGCTAAGATGCCCGCCGCCAGCAAAAGGCCGCTTGAACTATAAGGAGGCTACCTCGCAATTGAGAGAGGCGAAAGAAAACTAGGGGCTCGTCTTGCCCAGTGTTTCATGTACAAATGTATATATATATAAAAAAAAGGGGCTCGCTAGGTTGAAACCCAAAAGGGCGACCTAAGCAAAAGTTAGAGCATTGCACAAAAAAGAAGCCGTTAGGTTGAAAACCCGAAAGGGCGGCCTAGGCAAAAAAAGGGTGTGCACAATGAAATAAAAGAAAAATAGAAGGGGCTATCACCATAGAAAAATAAAAGTCCCATTTTATTTTCACTTCAAATGTTCTATTTTTCTTTATTTCCCCACAAAGAAGATTAACACGGCAGCAGCAGCCCATGACATCTAGAATGGAGCAAGCCACGGCAATGAGCTATAATGATGCAGCCTGCCTCGACAAGGAACAACTCACCTCAGTTAAACAAACCTCACACCTCTAAACTCAACCCCAACTTCATCATCATCCGGGCCTCCCCCGAACTACGCGGACCTGA
Source organism: Campanula takesimana (assembly GCA_026119855.1). Classification (NCBI taxonomy): domain Eukaryota; kingdom Viridiplantae; phylum Streptophyta; class Magnoliopsida; order Asterales; family Campanulaceae; genus Campanula; species Campanula takesimana. The sequence continues at coordinate 967,293 of JAOWBW010000258.1, forward strand.
GCTTCTCACCTTGACGAGAACGTAGGCAACCTTAGGGTCCGGTCCAAAATATACACAACCCACCTCGTAGCCAATTTTCCTTCTCTTCTCTCTTGCCCCATATTTCTACTCCTGACTTCTTCACTCACAATTGATCAAAACATTTATTATTTCGAGACTACTTGTCTAAAACATAATCATAAGATGCATAACTAATCAACGAGGTCCATTCTCGAGCAATCAAATGAGAATCTTGAATAAAACAATTTTTAAATGTCTCGACAAGTCTTCCGTTCTACAATCTAGGAAAGAGCTAAACACTTACTTTCTGTCAAGCAGGGGCTTCCTCCCTTTTATACATATATACACTCAGTTTCCCAAAGAGTCAAAATGTGAGTACTATCTCTCTCTCTCTCTTACTCTCCCCAAAATGCCCCCGCATGTTTTTCAAACAATTCTTTTTTCCTTTTTGAGTCGACTGAATGATTTAAAAAAAAAAAAAATGATGAAGCAAAAGAGATGCCCGCTAGATTGAAAACCCGCAAGGGCAGTCTAGGAAGAAAAAAGGGTGCGTCTTAAAGGAGGTAGGATACCCCGCTCTACACCCTTATCGAACTAGGGCTTCCCCAACATAATGGGTCGACTATGTGGTTTCTCGGAGAATATCAGGCTTCAACAAGGATGTGCCCCTCATCGTCAAACTCTGCACATGACGAACACTTTGAATTTGTTAGAATCATAACTAATTAAAAGGCATCTTTATAAAATCATAACACTTTCAAAAGTATTCTCTTCCCTGACACTTTGTTTATAAACCCGCACTCTCGGTCTCCACAAAATTGTAAAAACATCCTCGATCCATCTGAGACCCATCTCCATGATTCTTGAGTTGACTCGGTCCTTTACCCTATCTCCTACACTTTAGGGAACCCCTAGGCCTAAACCCTCAACTCTCTACGTCCCAATCTGACTTGATTCAAAACCTTAGGTCCCGCACCTACCCGGTCAGTCTTACATAGGTTACACCATAACCCCTTAGCTCGACCCTCCACAAGTTAGTAGCGGGACTCCTAAAGCTTCAAACCAGTCTTATCCAAAACCTCAAGCCTTAAACCAGTCTACCGAATCCAGATCCTTAGAATGACCCATTAGGTCCCGAACCTACTGGTCTCGAGTCTACCTGATCTCTTAGATCCCAACCTACCAATATATTCATCCTTACCTTGTCTAGACTATGTCTCCCTTATCCTCTTAGGTCCAACCTCTTAGGTCTACCCAGTCTAACCTATTGAACAATCCCTTAGATCCCAAGTCCATTCAAGTCTACCAAGCGCCTACCTTGTAGGTCTCTAGCATATCCGATCCACACTTTAGGTCTCAACTCCTAAACCCTTTAGATCACAAAAATGTCTACCCTCTAGGTCTATAACCTTAGATGTCGACCCTTAGAACTCTTTAGTTCCCAAGCCTGATCGGTCCAACCAAAACAATGCCATCTACGCCTACCGTCATACCAAAATATGGCCCTGCCACTCTTAAACCTAGTGTCACTCCTTAGCTTCAAAAGACTTCCTAGTCTGACCTTCAACCCCTTAGGTCTCTAACCTACTTAATCCGAGCCGAGTCCAAACCTCGCCACCTACAAGGTCCACCCTTGAACTCCATGGATCTCAAACCTTTCTTCCCCACGAGTCCAAACCTCAAACGTGCTCGAACGCATAGGACCTCCCGCGTACCGTGATATGCCATAAAGATATCAAAACCCGCCCAGTCAAAAATCGTGCGCTTAACACCTTTGGTCCCATACCAAACCCACCTTCGCAATCGCCGAACGAGCTTGGTCACGCGCAATGACCTCTGAGACAAACTTAGGACCTAAGCATACGCAATCCAACTTAGGTACCTATTGTACTCAAGCAAAGTCTTGGACACTCAATCCCTTTACCTAAAGCGCCAACATGGTCATATATCCAAAACCATTTCCCGCACCTATGGTTCGCACCTAGCCTAAACTTTCAAACACTCTAGGATCCAAGCCCGACATGCGTATTAGGTACTAGGATCATCCAATCCCAATCCGTTGCTCCTTGGCTGACCTCAAGCCTGCTTGGTCCTAACCCATAACGTGGTTTCTCTAGGACAAAAGACTTGCCCGCTTGAAAGATTTATGTCCCAACGCTACCCTCCCTAGCCTTCGATCTCCTAAGTCTCACGCCTACCATTCCATTAGGCCCCGGTCTCCTTAACACATGTCTGAGTCTTACCCTATCTAAACATTAACACTCTAGCCTAGGTCTAACCTATCGAGCCTATCCAGCCATGAGGTATCAAGCTCACCTGCCCCAAACCGCAACACTCTTAGACCTCAAACTTGCTCGGTCTAAACCAAGACAAACCTTCAAATGCTTTCGGTCTCCAAACCCTAGCCTTAAACTAGGTAAACACATTCTCTAAACCCTAGCCTCAAGCCTAGGTAGTCATATCATTCTCTCTGAACCCTAGCCTCAAGCCTAGGTAATTACATCCTTCCTAAACCCTAGCCCCGAGCCTAGGTAGTTTACATCCTTCCAAACCCTAGCTTAGAGCCTTGGTATTTCACCCTTCCTAAACCCTAGCCTTGATCCTAGGTAGTCACATATCCTCTCTAAACCCTAGCCTTAAGCCTAGGAAACCACAACATCCCCATTAACCCTAGCCCAAGTTCTAGGGAATTTCCAAAGCCCCGTATGCAACATCATTTCCAAATTCCCGAAACCCTAGTCTCGAAACCTAGGAAATTTACAATCTTAATCCCCCGTCTTATTGAACCCTAACCCAAAACCTAGGATACAATGCCCTGTCCAAACTTAACAACCCTAGCCTCAAACCTAGGAAGTCGCGTTCTCCCCAAACCCTAGCCTCGAGCCTAGGTAGTCACATTCTCTCCAAACCCTAGCCTCAAGCCTAGGTAGTCACCTTCTATTCAAAGCCTAGCCTTAAACCTAGGTAATCGCATTCCCTCTAAACCCTAGTCCCAAACCTAGGTAATCGCCTTCTCTCTAAACCCAGCCTCAAGCCTAGGTAGTCACCTTCTATCCGAAGCCTAGCCTTAAACCTAGGTAATCACATTCTCTAACCCTAGTCCCAAACCTAGGTAATCGCCTTCTCTCTAAACCCTAGCCTCAAGCCTAGGTAATCACCTTCTATCCGAAGCCTAGCCTCAAGCCTAGGTGGCCACATCCTCTACAAACCCTAGCCTCTAGCCTAGGAAGTCACATGCGCTCCGACCTAGCCACAAGCCTAGGTAGTCACCTTCTATCCGAAGCCTAGCCTTAAACCTAGGCAATCACATTATCTCAACCCCATCCCCAAGCCTAGGTAATTACATCCTTCTTAAACCCTAGCCTTGATCCTAGGTAGTCATATTCCCTCCAAACCCTAGCCTCAAGACTAGGTAGTCGACATTCTTTCCAAACCCTAGCCTCAAACCTAGGAAGTCGCGTTCTCCCCAAACCTAGCTCAAGCCTAGGTAGTCACATATCCTCTCTAAACCCTAGCCTTAAGCCTAGGAAACCGCAACATCCTCTTTAACCCTAGCCTAAGTTCTAGGGAATTTCCAAAGCCCCGCATGCAACATCATTTTCAAATTCCCAAAACCCTAGTCTCGAAACCTAGGAAGTTTACAATCTCAATCCCCCATCTTGTTAAACCCTAGTCGTGAGCCTAGGAAGCCATACCCTCACTAAACCCTAGCGTCGAGCCTAGGATTCAACATTCCCTTCAAAACCCTAGCATCTAGGAAGTTCCCAAACCTCAACCTATCCAAGCCCTAGCAGTAAGCCTAGGATAGAATACTCTCCTCATGCTTAATGAACTCCAAACCCTAGCCCGTAAGCCTAGGAAACCCATATTGTCTCCGAGACATAATCCCAAGCCTAAGAAACCGTAACATCTTTAGGCATTCCTATCTCAAGACTAGGAAGATACCCCTTTCCCTAAAAGCCTTAAGTCCTACCCTAAGCAACCAAGCAAAATGTCCCTTACCTAACGCCTTGGTCTCAATGGATCGTATCCTCATTCCTCCTAAATTAGGATAAGTGGAACCCAGACACTATGCTTCCCATATTAGAGACTCCCTAAGAGTCTATCTCCTTTGCGACTCCCTGAAAGTCTTTGTGACTCCCTGAGAGTCTATCACCTTTGTGACTCCCCGAGAGTCTGTTACCTTTGTGACTCCCTGAGAGTTCATCCCGTTCGCGACTTCATAACAATCCATCATCTTTGCCTCCACATGCAAAATTTCAGTTTTACCCCTGGTACATTTCCCTTTGTTCATTTTAGGTGCCCTTAACCTATTTTGACCGATATTCATTACCTTTGGGTCCGGAAAGCCCCTTAAAATTTCTATCTCTCCCGAATCTTCGCCGCAATTCACAGAAACGACGTTTCTATATTGCGTGCGCACCAAATATTTGCTTAGGATTCGTATGATTGCAGAGACTTCGGCGCCTCTATGTCATACGCATCCTAGATCGATCGTGATTGGCAGAGACTCGGGCGTTTCTAATTACGAGAGATCCAACATCTATTATTTTAACGCGATCGGTAGAAACCCGGGCGTTTCTGATTGCGTTTAAAATTTCCAAACATTTGCTTAGGATTTGTAAGATTGCAGAGACTTCGGCGCCTCTATGTCATACGCATCCTAGATCGATCGTGATTGGCAGAGACCCGGGCATTTCTAATTACGAGAGATCCAGCATATATTATTTTAACGCGAACGGCAGAAACCCGGGCGTTTCTGATTACGTTTAAAATTTCCAAACATTTGCTTACGATTCGTATGATTGCAGAGACTTCGGCGCCTCTATGTCATACGCATCCTAGATCGATCGTGATTGGCAGAGACCCGTTCGTCTCTAATTGCGAGAGATCCAGCATCTATTATTTTACCACTTCCACCGTGAGGCCATTTAGACGCCGTAGTCTTTATTGTCTCATTAGCCCCAAATATTTGCTTAGGATTCGTATGATTGCAGAGACTCGTTTGCCTCTATATCATGCGCATCCTAGATCGATCGTGATTGGCAGAGACCCGTTCGTCTCTAATTGCGAGAGATCCAACATCTATTATTTTACCACTTCCACCGTGAGGCCAGTTAGACGCCGTAGTCTTTATTGTCTCATTATCCCCAAATATTTGCTTAGGATTCGTATGATTGCAGAGACCCGTTCGTCTCTATGTCATGCGCATCCTAGATCGATCGTGATTGGCAGAGACCCGTTCGTCTCTAATTGCGAGAGATCCAGCATCTATTATTTTACCGTGAGGCCATTTAGACGCCGTAGTCTTTATTGTCTCATTATCCCCAAATATTTGCTTAGGATTCGTATGATTGCAGATACCCGTTCGCCTCTATATCATGCGCATCCTAGATCGATCGTGATTGGCAGAGACCCGTTCGTCTCTAATTGCGAGAGATCCAGCATCTATTATTTTACCGTGAGGCCATTTAGACGCCGTAGTCTTTATTGTCTCATTATCCCCAAATATTTGCTTAGGATTCGTATGATTGTAGAGACCCGTTCGCCTCTTCTCATGCACATCCTAGATCGATCGTTCGTCTCTAATTGCGAGAGATCCAGCATCTATTATTTTAGCGCGATCGGCAGGAACCCGTTCGTTTCTGATTGCATTTACCCCGGCAGTTACCACTTCCACCTTGAGGCCATTTAGACGCCGTAGTCTCATTATCCCCCAATATTTGCTTAGGGTTCATATGATTGTAGAAACCCGTCAGCCTCTACGTCATGTGCATCCTAGAACGATCGCGGCCGTTGCGAAAGTTCCAGCATTTATTATTTCCATCTTGGGATTATTTAGACGCCGTAGTCTTTATTGTCCGATTATCCCTCTTACCTCCTTTTCCCAAATGACTTCATTGCTTACGAATGTTCGTTCTTCATACAAGATAGTATCCGTAGGATTGCTATACCCAGCAGGAGTCTGATGTCTCGTTTCCCTAACGAATGTTCAGTCTTCATACAGGATAGGGTCCGTAGGTTTGTTATCCGCAGCAGAAGTTCGATGTCTCGTTTTATCCCCAGTATCTTCGAACTACGACCGGCTTGATTCCTCCGAGGATACGTAGGAAGCCTGAAAAGGTTCAGCCACCCGACCGCCTTGGTCATTTCCTATCCCCTCTAAACTACGACCGGCTTGATTCCTCCAAGGATACGTAGGAAACCTGAAAAGGTTCAGCCACCCGACCGACATGGTCATCTCTCATCCCCTGCAGTTGCATTTTCCCCGGCAGATGCATTTTCCCATAGATCAGACTTCTCCCTAGCAGAAGATGTTGCTCCCCACCAGTGGACAATCATTCCCAATTTCCCATCAGATGTGAACTACGTTTGGCTTGATTCCCCTGTGGATACGTAGGTCGCCTCCAAGGTTCAGCCGTTCCATCGATCCTTTCATCTGTTTTGAAACTCATGTTCCAGAACGGATCATTCTTTTATCGTCGACCCTCCATTGCCTTGCAAGAAGCGTCGTCGAGGGGCTACTGTTAGTAACTGATCTGAAAATGAGTTTATTAGGGCTTTCCCAAATATACAAGGACTTTATAGGAATTAGAAACCTTGCAAAGACTTGTCCCGGATTCGCAAAATATGTCTCATTATTCTAGAACACCCTAAATATGGTCAAAATATGGTTTCCTTAAACCATGCAGAAACCCTAGCTTAGGAATCACGTCAGCCCGCAACCTTGGCCACGCGGCCAACCTTGCTGACCTTGGCCCCGCGGCCAACATTTTCACCGTCTTCAATCATGGCCAGGCGGCCAACCTTGCTCCGGATGATCCTGACCGTCAGATCTTCCCCTCAGTTTACTATATAAATCCATTCTATCCCATTGGTTTGGGGGATCCAAATTTTAGAGCTTCCAAATGACGATTTTGCTCCCAAATCAAGTCATTCAAGCCTCCAAGAACACTCTCAAGAATCCCAAGAAGATCCAAGGTTATTTCTTGTCAACAAAGGTAAGTTTTCTAAACTTTTTCTTCATGTTCTTGCTATATTATTAATTTAGATCCATAATATTCATATTCTTAATATGTTTATTCATGTGTTCTTCATAATATTCATATTCTTAATATGTTTATTCATGTGTTCTTCATAATATTCATGTTCCTAACATCTTTATTCATATTTTCTTCATGACATTCATATGTTCATAAGATGTTCTTCGCATGTTCTTCATGTTCATAGATTAAAACCTTATTTATGCTATATTTAGGGTTGTGATCTTCATGTTTACATGTTATTTCATAGCCGATGATGATCTAGGGTTCATCAACCCGAACATGATCTAGGAACTACTTCTAAACCCTAATCTTTAGGTAATTCCCCCCTCATTATGCATGATCCCGATTCTTCTGCCTATTCTAAATTCTTCTCGAACTACGCTGACCTGAGCTTCTCACATTGAGAGGAACGTAGGCAATCTTCGGATCCAGTCTCAAACACTAACACACTACTAACACATTCATCATGATAGAAAGACCGATCAATTCGGGCAATAGGAGTGATAACGTAAATATTCCTCTCTTGTTGTAATTTGACCCCCGAACCCATTAACATGTTTTTTTCAATGTTTTGGTTATAATTAAAACGGCGTGGCGACTCTCATAATTTTAATGTTGCAATGAATATCTCAAATTCAAACACACGTATTCACACTATGACACTTGTGTGCTTAGTGAACTTGGTTTTGATTAAATCCCAGGATTCTTTAGCAGTTTCAACTTTCCTAATCTCTTGGGCCAAAGAGTCACTAACACTTTTTTGTAAAATGTTTTTAACTTTTTGATTAGCTATTACTAAGTGTCTTTCAGTTTCAGTCCATAGGTTTGGGGTCTTGTATTTGTCCTCTCCTCCATTTGTGTCAGGTTGGGTGGGTATTCTGACTTCTTCATGAAGAACAAACCAGTTCCACACATTGTTTGAATCAAGGTATGTTTTGATCTTGGAAGAGAATATTTCAAAAGATCCACAGTCATCAACATGTGTAATATCTTTCTCATTGTTTCTTCTGGGTTGATGCATGATGTTGGTGCTTCTGGATCCTTCATAAGAAGTTAAGCTTGAAGACACTTAAGTCTTTTAGAAAACAGCTCTGGTACCAATTGAAAGAACATGTTCTATTTATACACTTTAAACAGGTAGATGTTAGTTCACAAGAGGTCGACTATCTTGATGTGTAGTGTGTGTGTGGTGAGTTATGCAGCGGAATAATAATGAAATAAATAGAAGAAATAAATGAGTAAATGATAAATGATATGTGTGTGAATGAGTGTGAGTAAATGAGACACAGACACAAAGATGTAACATGGTTCAGAGTAAAGCAACTCTCCTACATCCACGCTTCACTATCCTCAACAGTGAAGAAGCAATCCACTATAATACTTCGTCAAGAAATTACAATCAATTGCAAGAAAATTCCCTCAGAATTTTCAAACCTAATTAGTCTCACTAATTAAGTTATGTACTTGTTGCAAAGTACAGAAAAGAAAAGAAAAGATTTAACAAGTGTGAGGGTTTGGTGATCTCTAGAGACTCTAACGTAGCTATGTGAGATCTATATTTGCTTATCTATTTTAGCACAGATTTATAAATATCAAGTGTCTTTTACAATTGAGTTTGCTTAGAAGCTTTAATCAAATTGTATAGAATATGGCCAAGACAGTGTTATTTCTTTAGTAGTGTTGAGCTCCTTTATAGGCTTTTATGTTATATCCGTTTGAGTTCCAACGGTCTCTCAACATCCTGGAAATGCATATGTCAGTCATTATTATTTGACTGGCATAAAGTATGTGAACAGTGTTTGAGAGGTTTAACTTTGACTGGAAGTATAGTTTGGCAAAAGTGATAAGGTCTGCTATCTTGAAGGTTGGTTATCTCGATAGTGAAAATAGTGGACTTGTAATACTTGATGATTTCTAGTTAACTCTTTATAATTCTTTTCTAGTTCATTAATTATTTGTCAAAACACTTAGTAAGAAACTAGGGTTCTAACAAATTGGATACATTAGTTTTTAACATAGTGTATCCAAGTGCAACACTTAGATACATACTTATTAACCTATTGTATCCAAGTGTAATATCGAATTTTTTGTAATGTATCTAAGTGTATCATTGTATCTAACATATGGACCATTGATTTTTTTCTAATCATAATGGTTATGATTGGTTCTCACGGTTCTCACGATATTTAGGTTCTCATTTGAGCACCTACCTATATATATATATATATATATATATATATATTTATATGTGTATATATATATATATATAGGTAGGTGCTCAAATAAGAACCTAAATATCGTGAGAACCGTGAGAACTTGGATACATTAGGTAAGAACCTAATGTATCCAAGTAATGTATCCAATGTATCCAAGCGAACCATTGGATATATTAGTGAAAGGCCCTTGTTTGAATTGCAAATGATCAGACAGCTATGGTTTGGCTTAGCTGTCAGATATTTGAAGAGTTGTGCAGCGGAATATATATATATGGTTTGAAATAATGATAGGACAATTAACACAATAAAATAATGCAAGTGTGTGTGTGTGTGATTGCAGAAAAGGAAATAACACAAAAAGATTTAAAGTGGTTCAGAGTGCACTCCTCCTACATCCACCCCACTGTCAAACTTTGACAAGTGAGATCAATTATTATAATCTTAATCAACAAGAAATACATAAATTGATAGGTAAGTTCCTTGAACTTCCTCTTCCTAATTAGTACAGTCAACTAGGGATACACTTAAAGTACAGTCTTAAGTGCTTTTACAACTTGAAGTACAGTCTCAAGATTTACAACATAAATACACTCAAAGTACAGTCTTGAGTGTTTACAAAATATTTATACACCTAAATTACAGTCTTAGGTGTTTACAATCATACACTAAATTACAGTCTTAAGTGCTTTTTCAACTTGAAGTACAGTCTCAAGATTTGCTAATTGTGAGTCATCACACTAAGGTTGTTTGTAGTATAAACAGGGGCTGAAGGTTTGGGTTTGGAATGGTGTTTGAAGGGTAGGGATTGATGTGTAAGGTTTGAATTCCAGGAGGAGTGTAAGGGGTAAGGGAAAGGGTGTTTTTGGATTATCAAAAGGGTAGTTTGTGCAGAGGATGAAGTCTTCTATTTATACACATTAATGTAGCCGTTGGAATATGACTGTTGTTGCAGCACCATTAATGTTCTTTGACTGGTCTTTGCCCCACTTGTCCACTTGCAGGTCTTCATTGAGCTGGATTGAGGAAATGGCTTCCAGAAGGTCTTCAATGGTCTTCAATGGTGGTCTTGATAGCTGTGAAGATACAGGATCCATCTTGGTTGAGATTGTGATAGCAAAGGATGAGACAGAACAATGGCTGTCTGATGAAGAAGCCATAGCTGTCAGATCAGAACAAGGCTTAGCTATCAGAGATGATCTTCAATATGGGTGGAGGAGCTGTTAAAGATCTTGATAGCTTAGAACAGATATATGATTCATGTTATTGTAGTAGTACAATCAATGTAAGAATGAGAATCATAGCTGTTAGACTCACAGCTGTCAGTATAAACTGAAGCCTTAGCTGTCGGTTTATACTGTGTCTTAGATCATTAGATAAGACATGTATTTGATTTGTATAATGTAAACATGTAATTAACTTATTGATCTTAGCCATTTTGAGTTACATAACTGTTGAGTAACAAGATGAATATGAGTGTTGATTTGGTCAGTTATCATCTTAACTGTCAGTCCATGACTGACAGTTATGGACTGGCAGTTTCATCTTTTGATATAAACCCTGTTCCTTATATATTCCTTTATCAAAACCATCTAACTATGACTTTGATCAAAGTTAGGTCCTAACAATTTCCCCCTTTTTGGTAAAGGAAGATATATTTAGAACTTGTCTTCACAGTTAATGATAAGAAAGATATGAAATTAGATAATTCAGGGATTCTCAACATTCACAAGTACTTTTGAATGAAATTGAAATACTTGAATGTAACTCAAAGAAAAGATGTTTAGGGATTACACCCATCAATACCAAAAAAATTGTTTCAAACACCAAAATAGAACAATCGTTTCAATACACCATAAAAAGTCATGCATCATGAAGTTGATCATAGAATTCTTCATGCTCTTGTCTTGCAGACAGAAGGTCATCTCTTTCTTGTTCCAGCATTCTTCTCATATCTGGTTCAACCCCCTCTGTAATAGAACTCATTGTTCCATTCCGAAGTCATCCTATCATCATACTTGAAGGAGTCATCTTCCCTTGCTCTGAGCTGATCCTTCCTCAGTGGCATTTGGTCATTTCTGATTCTCATTGGACCCCACAAGTGCTTTTGCTTTCTTCTTGCTGTCTTCTTTTGCTTGGGCATAGAGGATGGGCCAGGTTGGTGTTGATTTGGTACTTGAGGTTCAGGGGAAGTATGAGAGGATTGCTGAGGAGGGCTTTTGGTGGTAGGAGATGGAATATTGATGGGTGAGTCTGCATTTGAGCTTGTAGCATTATCATCATCATTATTTCCAGATCTGTCAGAGTCTGAAGAGACATCAATAATATTATTGACTCTGTTGTGGGTGACATCTAAGGATTCCCTGAACTGTTTGATTTTTGGGATTGATTTCTTTCTCATGGAGCTGGAGTTGACATTGGGAGAGTTAAAAAGTAAGGGATCAACAGTGATTGGATTTGAAAGAAGTGGCTCAATTCCTGGGTGAAGGACTGGATGAAAGATATTGACTCCTCCTTTGCTTATGAAAAGCATAAGTGCAAACTTTCTCTCAAACAGAGAATAATAGAATGTCTTGGCAAGATCAATGCACAAGGAGTAGACTAGTCCCAGAGGCATATAGAGGCAGGAATATAGTGATGGAGAGAGGGAGTTGGCTAAAGAGTATTTTCCCAATCAACAAGTGTATTGGGAGTGATGAATTTAGGAGAGATGGGATTTGATGGACAAAATTGGAGGTGGAGGATGTTCTGGACTTTTCCCACTTCATAGGCAAAGAAAACCAGTCTTGCAAGGTTTCTTGCCACCAAAATCAGTCCATTTCTGGACAATTCCCAGAATTTAGGATAAGTGAAGGGATTAGCAATTTCGGGATGTGAACAACATCCTCTAACTTATCATTTTACCTTTTTGATGGATGAGTAAGAAAAATCAATGCCACATTTTAGCATCCAGGGTTCTCTTTTGGGAAGAAAGAATTGATTGAGAATTGGAGGGCTTGAATGAGATGGAGGAAAGTCATGACTGTCAGAACTAAGAGGACTGTCATGGATGGGTTCACTGTCAGAGATATGTGGCCATGTCCAGCCAGGTTTGGGCTATGAGAGGGTTCTTGAAAGGATTCATTTCCAAGGATTGAAGAGATGGGCTTGGAAGGAGCAGAGAGATTGGTAAAAGGTTTGGGGAGAGAGTGAGGTGATAGATCAGGATAGTTCATACGAAGTTCAGCTATGAAATGGGTTTTAAGGTAGTTCAAGGCTCCATTGACATGAGCTTTGTCTATTCTCTTTTCAAGCTCAAGAATAAAGGCTTTTTCATTATCTGGGGTTCCATCATAAGTAAGCCCTTTACATGCTCTCAAGAACAAGTCTCCCCTTGAAACTCTTTTGGGATCAATCTCATGACCCTCTTTGTTTAACATTTGAATCACTTTAGGTATTTGACCAACATTCCCCCTATCACTTTGAACATTTAGGGCAGGCTCATTCACAGCCTCTTTATCAGGTATGGAGGGATGAATGAGTATCAGTTTCTATAGCTGTCTGACTGGGATGACTGGATGATTCTTGGACCACTTCTCTCTTCATTAGCCTAATCCTGAGTTCTTCTATGCTATCCTTATCTCACCCTCATTCAACACTTGATTAAGATGAAAGAGAAACAGCTTTTCAGTATTAGGATGTCCATCCAATCTAATGGCTCAATAGCACTTAGAATTTTGGCTGACAGCTGAGGTGGGCAGATGGAATATTCTCATCACTATTCCCCCTTAAGGGTTGCTCTCCTAATGGTTCATTGAGATTTAGGATTGTTTCTACAGCAGAATGATGGTCAGAGCTAGATTGGTCCTTGGTGGTTGATAATGATTTTTCAATAGAGGGGCTGACAGTGTTGATTTTGGAGAAGGGGGAGGGGGTATTTTGTTTGGTTTTCTTGGGTTTTTGTTTTGTCTTTTCTAGTTTTCTTTTCTGAGGCAAGACAGTAGAAGGAAG
>JAOWBW010000258.1:980641-1189526 GCA_026119855.1 Campanula takesimana
CGCTGACCTGAGCTTCTCACATTGAGAGGAAACGTAGGCAATCTTCGGATCCGGTCTAAATCCTAACACACTACTAACACATTCATCATGATAGAAAGACCGATCAATTCGGGCAATAGGAGTGATAACGTCCAATATTCCCTTCTCTTGTTGTAATTTGACCCCCGAACCCATTAAACATGCTTTTTTCAATGTTTTGGCTTTAATTAAAACGGCGTGGCGACTCTCATAATTTTAATGTCGTTAAGAATATTCCCTTTGTAATAAAAATAATCACAAGATACTTCCCATCGCGTCGCTTCATCGGAAATGGAAAAGGGGTATTCACAGTGGCGACTCTGCTGGGGACTGCTTTGAAACTTTTTCAAACTTAGTGGGTCTAACTTTCGTTCACATCATGATGCTTGCCATGTTTACACATGCACGCACCTGCCATGTTTACACATGCACGCACCTGCCATGTTTACACATGCACACACCTGCCATGTTTACACATGCACACACCTGCCATGTTTTACACATGCACCTCACATACTTGCCATGTTTACACATGCACGCACCTGCCATGTTTTACACATGCACAGCCCTGCCATGTTTACACATGCACACACCTGCCATGTTTAAACACATGCACACACCTGCCATGTTTACACATGCACACACTTGCCATGTTTACACATGCACCTCCACGTACCTGCCATGTTTACACATGCACCCGCGCACCCCGCCAGTGTTAATACTTGTACTTTGTTGATACTTGTACTTTGTATATACCTTGTATCCTTGTACCCCTTGTTATCTAGGCTTTAGTATTAAGGTCAAACAAAACTCTGCTATGCTCCCTTGTACATGGCTCTCTCTCCCATCTCATCATGCATTGCATTGCATCATCCTAACATCAAAAGCTTCTCTCTTTCTCCTTAAAAAGAATTAGTTTTCTTGCACACACCACCACTAGTCCGTGTCAGCACTGCACAGGTCCCATTACCCGGAGTATTCGATGTGCAGGAATTTGTGCGCTACTGTCGCCCTCTTTTCGAGTCACTCGTCTACTCCACTCACCGTGTACGTTCCGCGAGCGGTGGGAACCTTTTACCTAACCCGTGTCAACCCACACTAGTATAGGTAACACACCTAGGTTTTGACCGGTTGGTTTGGCTAGGTTTTTCTTAATAGTCAATTAACGTGCTGTCTATGTCGAGTCATCCCCAAGTCAATGATGAATCGAGATCTTTGAGAGAAAGTGCACAAAAAAGTGATTTCCCTACAAGGGACGTGCCATGGTGAGATGAGTGTTTATTGTCAAGATCTCCACTCATCATTAACTTGCGTAGGATGGTAACATAGACATCACGTTAAATGCCTTTAAGGGAAGGTTAGTCGTAGGATCCGATGGTTGGTGGAAGCCGCTTGCCCTATAGGACCCTCGCCCAAATTGTCCGGGGGGTGTGCAATGCAGGTGAAAAACGAGGGGTCTATAGACGTAATGATGGCCTCCACTGATCGTAGTCTTCTAACTAGTTGCGAAAAAGGGGTACCCCTTCCAACCAATTAGGATGTAAATAATGTATGTTTTTGTAAATTAAAATATACTTTGCATGAGCCTTCCCCCTCTCCTAAAGCTTCATTACCCTTCAACCTTTCAGCAAAGCAAGTTGGATCCGTTCGGGTGGTCGACTACAACGTGAAGCTTCTACTCCGTCCACGTTCTCAGTCTCGTCACAGCAATGTCAACTCCTGCTTCAGCTTCAGCCTCTGCTCCTCCTGCCAGTGCCGCCGAGCTCAACACTGAGACTACTCTCAATGGTATTCCCCCAAGCCTCCAGAACTTCCTCGCGGTCTCGAAGCCAAGATCAAGAATCTCGAGGAAAGCAACAAGATGTTGGAAGACCAGAACCAACAGTTGAAGAGCCATTTAACAAAAGGGAACTAAGCTTGTACCCGATGGTGAGAATTTCATTTATGTCGAGGATGAAGAGGTCAATACCAACTGTCCCCCCAACACCAATGCTACTGCCTTCCCATTCCCAAGCTACCGCAATGTTCCACCTCCTTCTCTCTACACCCAACAAGGTTTCACTACCATGAGCAAGAACAAGGCTGTCTATGAACCTTCCCCTGAATTGCTTGTGGCTACCTCTCCGCTAGCAAACTACCCGCACCCTCGTTGCCTCTGAGTATTGGGATGGCCGCTGCTACTGCTTCCACTACTCCTCCTGTCATTTTGTCAGAAACTATCCCCGACATCTCCAATCACCCTGTGGTCATGGCCATGCAAGAGCAAATGCGAAAGTTGATCGAGACCGTGGATAAGCAAAGTGCACCAACTACCAAGACAATCAACCCTAGCTAAGTGGGGGCTCTCCCCAAGGATTTCAAGATGCCTAAGGTGGCAATGTTTCATGGTGACTCGTGTCCTAAGACTCATTTGGATAGTTATGTGTTGGCCATGAGGGCTCGTGACTGCACCAACGAACAAATGGCTCGCGTATTTCATAGCACTTTGGATGGTATAGCTCTGCGTTGGTTCTTGGGGCTAGAACCAAGCGAGAGGCAAACGTGGGATCAAATCAGTGCCATTTTCTGTGAGAAGTATCAAGCTAACTTGGATTGGCATGTGAATCGAACCGACCTTGAGAACACTATGCAAAAGCCCGGCGAGGCTATTTATGATTTTTACAAGAGGTGGAATCATCGGTTGTGTGAGGTCCAATACCCACCAAAGGCGAAGGAACAGAAACAGATTTTCTACAAATGCTTGCTACCGGAGATGAAAGCAGCTATAGGTAATGGTTACTTCCCTGATTTGCGGGAAATGGTTGACGCCGGAGTAAGGTACGAAGCAGGGTTCACTGGGATTGTGCCGCCAAAGGAAAGTCCAATGACCAACAACAACAATTCCTTCCGCTACAAGGCTCCTACTGCGCCTGCGCCTCCTAGGGGTGGAAAGGAGGCCGTCGGCCAAGTGAATATGGTCCAGAAAGAAGTCCCGTTAGATGTCCAAGCCGTAACAAGGAATGGGGCTCCGCCGCAAAGGGAGAGGGAGCACTTTGATGATTTTGGTATGCCTATGGGGAAAGTCTTTGACGTGTTAGTCAAGAGGGTCTTATCAAGCCTTTAGAGAATTACCAACCTGCCTACCCAAGAAATGATTTGGACGCCTCCAAGTTCTGCAAGTATCACAAGCACATCGGGCACACAACGGATGGTTGTATTCAATTGAAGCGCGTAGTACAAGGGTTGATCAATGACAAGAAGATTGAGAAGCCGAAGGGTCCTAATGTGGTGAATAACCCTCTTCCTAACAATAGGGGTGGGGTGAATATGGTGCAAACATGCGAGATTAGTATCCTAGAACTCATGGATGCCTTTGACAAGATAGGGCTCACGATGGTGGATATCTTCATGGCATTGGTGACGTTAGAAATGCTCGAACCGTTAGAAGGGCACCTTCCCCGCCTGGTTGCGATTTGTCGAAGTTTTGCCACTACCACAAGTGCACCGGTCACACTACCGAAGAATGCTTTGAACTCAAGAAGGCGTGCAAGAGCTCATCCACAAGGGAGTCATCGAAGACCCTAGAGATTATGTAGCTAGCAATGTACTCATGGTAGAACTTAGTGAGATCACTGATCCGGCCGAGCCTGTTGTGGCGGACTGTGATGAGATGGGTTGTATTTCAATGACTAATAATAAAGAATCTTCTTGCTACTTGTTGTCTTTAGAAGAACTAGTGAGTGAAGTCGAATCTCTAGAGGAGGAGAGCCCCAAGCCCTCTCAACCTCTTTCTTGGGCCAAAATCTTCGAGGAGGCCGAAAAGACCGAAGTTTCGCCCCCTTGTCATGACTCGCCATTATCTTTGGAGGAGTTACGTGCAGAAGTTTGTCTCCTTACAAGATCCGGTCAAGTGTACCAATCCGACCCGAAGGGTGCAAAGAAAGTCTTTGGGAAGGAACCCGAGCAAGCCGACCTAGACAAAGAAGACCCTATCCTCACTCAACTCAAACAAACCCAAGCCCATATTTCACTATGGTCCCTACTCACCTCTTCCCTAGCCCATCGCCTCATGCTCGAGCAAAACCTCGCCGCCACCATGGTACCATCCACTATTACCCCGGAGGACGTCACCCACATGATTGGTAATATCCACTACGGAAACATCATCACTTTCTCAGAGCTAGACAAGCCAGTGTTCGGAGTTGATCATAATGAGCCTTTGTACATCACTGTCGAAGTAAATGGCAAGAAGATTCCCCGTGTATTCATTGACAATGGTTCTGCTATTAATATCCTGCCTTCAAGGATGATGGATGTGGTTGGCGTTCATGGTGTTGATTTACGCCCATCCAAGCAAACCATCAAAGCTTATGACTCTACATGTCGCGCCGTGATAGGCGAAGTCACCCTGCCCATTACCATCGGAACAAAGATCCTGCCGACAGATTTCCACGTCATCGACATCCCCGCAACCTTCTCACTTCTCCTCGGCCGGCCATGGTTACATCAGTCGGGCGCGTCCCATCTTCCCTGCACCAGTGTGTGAAGTTTCAATCCGGTAATGAAGTGACCATCATCTACAGTGATCTTGTAACTGCCCAAGGGACGGACACCAAGGGCGTTCCTGTCTTACAGATTCAGCATGGGGAAGAGAGCCGACTCTTCAATGGCTTCGAAATAGTCGCTCAGGCACAGATCTGCACCATCGACCTCACCAAAACAACGGACAAAGTGGCACCTGTTGTCAAGATACTGCGTAACATGGGTTTTATACCGGGGCTGGGGCTAGGTAAGAACTTGCAAGGCCCCACAGAATTGGTTGAAGAGGTTAATCATCGAGGGTTGTTCGGTCTAGGTTACACCCTTACTCTTGAAGACAAGATGGAGCAACAAAGGATGGAATTGCTTAAAAAGATGAAGCTTCCCTACAAAAAGCCTGAAATGCGGCCATACCGCCTGTCCCTGAATAGCAACTTTGTCAGGGAAGGCGAGGAGTTTTCGTGTTTTGAGTTCGCCGAGCCATGGATTGACCACACCGGGAAATTGCAGAAAGGGTTCGAGATTTTCAGAGATGTGGAATTCGATCGGTCCAACATGAAGCTGACTTACATGGAACATGACAAAGCCACGGGCAGAGTTAGAACCATCAGGCATGAGTACTCCACCAAGGTTGCAGATGATTTAGCAGATCAACTTGAAGCCGCAACCCTTGACAAGCCAGCAATAGAAGCCGCAGAAACTCCAAGTTTGACTGAGACGTGGGACGGCCAATATCTGCTTCAACATCTGGGTAATCTGGGGCTGCACGAAGACATGGTTGCCGTCATCGGGGATGATTCTGAAGATAAAGTGGACCCAAGGACATTGGTGGTACCCATGGAGGACAAGCTCAAGAATTGGTGCATCATTGGGGGACCTATAGCTACTCCGGAATTTATGATGGAAACACTGGGGCTTACTCCTTCTCCTGTCGCCACTCCTGCAGCATCTCCTGTCACTCGCTCAAAATCCCCGTCCCCAGAGTCTAGTGTTTTACATTTTGAATTTGAGTCTTCCTCTAAGTCTGACGACCTTACGTCTGAAGACTATGATCTTGTTGCAAACGCTATTTTCCCTTTTGCCATGAATGAAACCCTCGACCTTTCCGAGTATCCCTCCATAGTCACTCTTTTAACTGATAAATTGGCTAATAATCAAACTAATGATATACACTTAGTTAATAATGATTCATTAGAAGAGGCAGACACAGACACATTAAATGATGAATATATTAAAGAGATCTCGGAACAGGTTATTAATCAAAAAGAATCTCGAGCCCAAGCTGCCGATGAGGTGTTAACATGCGTGAATTTGGGGACCGAAGCCGAGCCTAAGGAAACGCAGATTGGAAGCTTCTTCAGCGGAGCCGAAAGGGAAGCACTGATTGAGCTACTCAAAGAATATGTGGATGTGTTCGCATGGTCTTATAAGGACATGCCGGGGCTCGACAACTCGATCATAGAGCACAGAATCCCGACAGCACCAGACGCTAAGCCAGTCAAGCAGAAGCTGCGCCGTATTAAGGCGGAATGGTCTTTGCAAGTGAAGGAAGAGATTGAGAAGCTACTCCGTGTGGGTTTCATCAGGGTGATCGAGTATCCAACCTGGTTATCAAATCTAGTGACTGTCAAGAAATCCAACGGTAAAGTCAGAGTATGTGTGGATTTTCGGGATCTCAACAATGCTACGCCGAAAGATGACTTCCCCCTGCCAAATATCGACATGTTGGTGGACGCTACCGCCCATTATGAGGTCAAGTCATTTGTTGATGGGTTTGCCGGCTATAACCAGATCAAGATAGCCGAGGAGGACCAAGAGAAAACAGCTTTCACCACCCCATGGGGGACTTTTTGCTACACTGTCATGCCATTTGGGCTAAGGAACGCTGGGGCTACCTACCAACGGGCAGTTACGACTTTATTCCACGATATGATCCACAAGGAGATTGAGGTGTACGTGGATGACATGATTATACATTCAAAAGGGTCCGATGGCCAACACTTGATAGATCTCAGAAAATTCTTCAACAGGTTGAGAGAGCACGCCATGCGTTTGAACCCGGCGAAATGCACCTTTGGAGTTCGTAGAGGGAAAGTATTGGGTTACATGGTCACCGAGAATGGGATCGAAGCCGACCCAAGGAAGATTCAAGCCATCCTGGAGATGAAACCACCCCGTACCGAGACGGAGATAAAAGGATTCATGGGACGCCTGCAGTACATCAGTCGGTTTATCAATCAGCTGACCACCATCTGCGAACCAATTTTCAAGTTAATGAAGAAGACAGCCAGTGTGGAGTGGGATCATGACTGACAGATAGCCTTCGAAAGGATCAAACAATACTTGGTGAATACCCCAATCCTGCGCCCGCCGCATAAGGAGAAGCCGTTGCTACTATACTTAACTGTGACAGATACCGCCGTCGGAGCCATGTTAGCACAAGAAGCCAAAGATTCCCGGATTGAGAATGCAGTGTACTTTATCAGTCGAAAGTTACAAGGTAGCGAGCTCAATTACTCCGCACTCGAGAAGACCTGCATAGGCCTAGTATGGGTGGTGACGAAGCTCAAGCACTACATGGTATCCCATCCGATCTTACTAGTCTCGAAAATGGATCCTATCAAGTACCTGTTCGATAAACCATCCCTTTCTATGAGACTCGCTAAATGGTCAGTATTCTTGGGAGAGTTCGACATTACTTATGTACCAAGGAAGGCAATCAAGGGGAGGGCAATGGCCGATCAGCTCGCAGACGCTCCGAGCACCGAGACGAGAGGACCCGACCCCGAGTTCCCGGATGATGACATTTTCGCAATTGAGGTCGCAGAAAGGTGGCAATTATTCTTTGACGGAGCTGCAAACAAACGAGGGAATGGAGTCGGACTCCTACTTATTGATCCCAAAGATGAGCACACTCCCATAGCCATCAAGCTAAACTTTTCAGCAACCAACAACGCCGCCGAGTATGAGGCGTGTATAGCCAGATTGGAGGCCGCCCTGGAGCGCAACGTAAAAGAGTTAGAAGTGTATGGAGACTCTGCTTTGATTATTAACCAAACGGCGAAGAAATGGAAAACTATTGATCCTTGCCTGCAGCGGTACCAAGGTTACATGGATGAGTTGATAGCCCAGTTCAAAGAAGTTAGCTTCCATTTCCTGCCACGAGACAGAAATAGGTTCGCGGATGCTCTAGCTACATTGGCCTCCTTAGTTGAAATTCCAGAGGGAAGGTCCGTGAAACCATTCAGGGTTGGACGAAGGGCGAACCCCGCCTACTGCTGTGAAATCCAGATCGATGCAGAGGTAAACGGAGATCAATGGTACGCCCAAATCTACAAGTTCCTTAAGCACGGAGAGATGTCCTTTGATGGAGATGTGAAGGCCAAGAGTCTGCAAGCACTCAAAAGATTGGCGGGGCAGTTTGTGCTGTTAGACGATACTTTGTACAAGAGGCATTACGATGGTCTGTTGCTCTTATGTGTCGACAACAAGAAAGCTGGAGCAATAATGGAAGAAGTACACAACGGGTTGTGCGGACCCCACATGAATGCAAGGATGCTTAGACAGAAGATCACTCGGCTGGGCTATTATTGGATTACCATGGAGACAGACTGTATTCAATGGGTTCGACGGTGTCACAAGTGCCAAGTATGCTCCAACCTCAACCACATCCCCCCACACGAATTGTATAGTTCCACCACGCCTTGGCCATTCGCCACGTGGGGTATCGACATTATTGGAAAGATCTCGCCGGCCGGTAGTAATGGTCATGAATTCGTCCTCGTCGCGGTCGACTACTTCAAAAAGTGGGTCGAAGCTCAGTCTTACAAGGTGCTGAATTCCAAGAAGGTAGCGCAGTTTATCAAAGAGAACATTATGTGTCGGTATGGGGTTCCTAACCTCATTATATCAGATAATGGCAGTCATTTCGAAGCCGAGTGTGCTCGCTTGCTTGTAGAATTCAAGATCGAACGAAAGAAATCTTCCCCATACTATCCACAGACTAACGGCGCGGTTGAGGCGGCCAACAAGACGATAGAGCAGATAATTCGCAAGATGGCTTCGCAAGGACGGGATTGGCCCGAGAAGTTACCATTAGCACTTTGGGGGTACAGAACATCGGTCTGCACCGCTACTGGAGAGACCCCTTACGCTTTGACATACGGCATGGAGGCAGTGCTCCCTATTGAGTTGGAGGTGCCATCTTTGAGGGTCTTGCTCGAGAACCAAGTGAATGAGGTAGAATGGCTTCGTAGTCGCTATGATCAACTGGCAACACTCGACGAACGCAGATTGAAGGCCATGGAACACATCCGGGCCTATCAAAGGAGAACGACAAAAGCCTTCAATAAAAAGGTCAAGCCTGTTGACATAAAGGAAGGAGACCTGGTGCTCAAAGCACGCTTACCCAACAAATTCAACCCCCTCGGGAAATGGGCCCCCACTTGGGTAGGGCCGTTTGTGGTACAGAAGATCTTCTCCAGAGGAGCGGTCAGAATGGCAGATTTGGATGGCAACCCGTTCAAGGAACCAGTCAACCTCAGCAAGCTCAGGCGCTACTATGACTAGACTCCCCCTCTAAAAAAAAAAAAAAAAAAAAAAAAAAAAAATTACTACGCAAAAAGAAGCCCGATAGACTGAAAACCCGCAAAGGGCGGTCTATGCAAAATAAGGGTGCGTACAAAGCTCGCTAGATCGAAAACCCGCAAGGGCGGTCTAGGCAAAAGTTAGAGCATTCCCCCTTCTATCTTCCCTTTCTTTAAAATCATTCTAGTCTGACTGGAGTGAACTACGGTGACCTGAGCCCCTTAGTCCTATTTGTAAAAGGGGAACGTAGGCAGCCTTTCAAAAGGTGCGGTCTAAAAAACAAATAAACATCCAAATCTTGTCAAAGCAATAAAGAGAAGTTGTATTTTCTGAAAGCAAAGACTTTTATTTCCATAGTCATTGCATGTTAACACTTATTTGATGAGTCTAAGCTTGACATACCTTTTGAATAAATAACCTATTCTGAAATTGAAACTAAAACAAAAGTAAAACTAAATTAAACTAATGTGTCTGCACGACTATGGAGAGACGCTCGGGACTATTCCTTAGTGCCATTTGTGCCCTCGGTCTCTTTCTTCTTGCTTTGCCCACGGCGAACTTTCTTCTTGCTAGGATTCTCACAAAATCTTCTTTCGAACTCGCTAACACCTTTAGCCTTGCCATTAGGAGCCTCCTCGCCTTTCCTCTTCTTGGACGCCCCCACTTCCTCTCCGCCTCCGTTAGCCACGCTCTTACTCATCTTCCTCGCATAAGCCTCAGCCTCCTTAATCCTCAAGGAAAAACTTGGAGCACAGGATCCCAAAATAGTGCCCCTTAGGGTCTCTAGAGTCTGCTCTGCATGCCCAAGTCTCCCCATATACCAATCCAAATACTCGCGTGGCAGGAAGGTTTTGCTAGAGCGTGTGAGGAAGGTCCTACGACTAAAGCCGGCCTCGCCCCACATCTGAGAAAGAAGGACTGAGGCACTATCATCCAACTGAAGTATCCCAAAAGGGAAATCATCTCTCTCCTCGTCCCAACCCTCCGGGATGGTCTGCACCAAACCATACTGACGAAGCACTCTAGAGGGATAGTAAAAAGTAGTTCCAGAAAGGGTCGGAACTTTGATCATGTGAAGTCCCACTTGTTTCTCCCTCACAGAGTGAATGTGCCAATGGGGCACCACCCACTGAATGTCGTCAGTCATCATTTCCGCCAAATACTTTTCCCAACCTTTAAGAGTCATGCCCTCAAACTGCTCCGCCATGCCTCTAATGCGGTGCATCCATGGGGCCACCTTCAGAGAAGCCGCCGGTTTATTCACTCGAAGCCGCTCTTGCAACCACATGGTCAAAAGCCTATCACTACCACAAGGCATCCCACCATAAGCCGCGAGATGGGGAATCCCACAGAGCATCTCCCCAAGAATGGCCGGTACGACATCATAACCCAAACGAGCCAAGTTCACCATACCCAAACATCCTTCACTGGCAAACCCCACCTCAGAAGGGAAGAGGATAGAGCTAAACAAGCACAGTGCAAGATGGTCCAAGGAGCGGTTAGATGTCACGTCTGCATGCATGAAGTGTTGTGGCATCCAAGAAAGGTCAACATAACCGCCCCTAGCATACCTATCAAAGTCATCCGCGGGTACGCCAAAGGTCACCAACTTGTCCCTCAAGCAAACGAAGTCAAAAGGCAAGGCAACTTTACCCTTCCCTTCGTAGCCACACAATGCTGCGATGTCCTCATAACTGGGTGTTATCTCGTTGAATGAAAAGTTGAAGACATGGAGGGTATCATTCCAAAATCTCCCTTATGCTTGCAAGAGATTGGTATTGGAGTTCGTGTGCAAAAGTGACCAAAAACACTTTATCCCATACCGTTCATCAAGTTTCCTACGACTCGAACCAGGAAGTTTGGCAACCCACTTCTCCAAAGAGGTTATAAAGACTTTCTTCTCAAGACTTGTGATTCTAGCCTCTTGATCCATGGCAAAGTGCAAGAAAAATTGGCTAAAAGGAACTCAAAAACTGCTCAAAAGATTGCTGGTACGTTTTTGTGGCTGCAAAGGGTTCATTAAATAGGGCACGGACTCCCACTCTTGCCAGGAAAAGGAAAACCGGAGGCGGCGCAGGATGTGGCCACGCGGCCAACATTGCCCCTGGCCCCGCGGCCGATATTGCTCTTGGCCGGGCGGCCAACTTCGCCCTAGGCCACGCGGCCAACTTTCCCCGGATCTTGCCATGGCCAGGCGGCCAACATTGTCCTTGGCCTCGCCATGGCCATGCGGCCAACTTTGCTCCATGCAGAAATCCAGTTTGTTTCTTCCCACTCCGTGACGGATCCATGCAACTACGTACCTGCCCTCTTCCATGGCTCATGCATTGTATAAAATTAGGAACATTTGTAAAATAACTAGTTTGCACAAGTAGGCTCCCGCAATGAAATTGCATTTTAGAACATAATATACATACATGCATCTTATACATTTGTCCTGTACATACATATCCCTCTGCTCTCTACTAGCTAACAGTGTAGGAAATGAAGATGGACCCCGCCTAATCAGAATCCTCCTCCGTGGTGTCTCCACGTCGCGCTAAAGCCCGAGAGCTACCGGCACCCGAACTCCGTCCCCGGACCGCTCGACCACCAATATGAGAAGAACCCGCACCATTCGGAGACCGTTCCCGACGCTGGGGTGACGCAACGTCGTCCCTCTGACAAGTACATGAATGGTACGCCTCCCTCAGTAAGCGCATCAACACGTTCTCCCGCTGAGCTGAACGGATATAGGCCTCCCGAGTCACCTGAAAGTGAAACCAAGGCAATGATTACAATGCAGAAAGAAATAAGTGTGTGCGAACATGACTGATATAAAGCACAAAGCCGTACCCCAGCGTCGGGCGGAGGAATGAATGTCTCCTCAACAAGATCTGCATCAGTCGGCTCCAAGCTAAGCTCCACCTCCCGGCCGCCCCTCATCACTCTCACGCTACTCGAGCGAAGGGGCATGTCAACCAAAGGCCGACTCCGACCAACATACCGGGCTGAGCTCGATCCCTCTCCAGACAACATCCTAGCCCGTACCTGTGGACTGACCAGCCGCGTCCGTACATAGCCGGCATAATCATCACCCCCCCTGTAATGCTCTGCCGGAGTGGGAGCCAAGAAAGTCACCAACCTCGTGGGACGGAGCATATCCCGAGGAGGGTCATAAGGAGCCCACGGTAACGCACCAGCCCTGTGCTGACGAACCACCCTCTCCCCAAGATACATAGCCTCCCCGGTGAGACCCACAAGCAGAACCCTAGAGGCGGTCAACTCCACTACAAAGGGACCCACCGAAGCCTCATTGGCCGGGCTCCATGGGTAAAATCTAACCCCGATGGGCTCAGACATCGCAAACACCCTCCTCAGATCAGCAGCATCTACTGTCTTCCTGTCCCGGTTTCTACGGGAAGGAGCCCTGTTGCCCTTGCACCAATACGACATGATGGGAACAACCTTGTTAACACTCATCACCAACTGAAAAGGGGCGACACCGAAGACCTCGTACACCCAAGCCTGTGTATATAATGAGAGAGACATTTCAGACCAAAAGATGGAACAGAGATCTCAAATGAAAAGAAGGGTAGTCGAGAGTATACCTCAAAGGCGAACTGGAACCCGTCAAAGGCCGACGAGCTAGCCCTCGAGCAATGGTCCAAAGCCCGGTAAATCTCAGCCAAACCGGCTCCACCCCAAGAAATCCCACCGACTAAGTCCAAGTCCACAAAAGCCCCTAGCAGTGAGTACCGACAGACAGTAGCCCCACTGGGAAACAAAAGCTCTGAAAAGCTGTACCATAAGAACAACCGGACCAAGCAATCCAAATCATATTCCCCCTACTAAAGGCCTCAATAGCCACCTCCACCAAGCGATTCACCTTCCCGGCCTCCACTCCATAACCCTTGACACCTCCTCCTAGGTCGGTGTCAACTCCCAGCAGAGCATGTCTATAGTCCCGTCGCTCCGCCAAGCTCTCGTCAAAAGGCAAAGGGGTACCGGTAAACCTCAACCCGTGATGGCCGCGAAATCCGTCGGCGTGATGGTAATTTCTCCCCAACTAAAGTGGAAGGTATGGGTGGTATCCCACCAGAACTCCCGGCACACCTCTATCACCGCTGCCACCTTCAGGGTAGCCCCGACCATGCGGACACTGTCAAAGAATGGGCCAAAGCCCATAGCCTCGATCCGAGCACGCAAACCGCCCGGTCCCTCCGGCAGGGATGCCCACAGTTTGCCCACAGTCACTGTGGACCCACGAGACTTGATCCTCTGCAGGTAAACACAGCACAGGTACGTTACCATTCTAGCAATCTACAATTCTAGCAATTTAAATTCTAGCATTCTATTATTCTAGCATTTCATATTATGTGCATAAAACATACAAATGTGCGAGAAGGAGAGGAGTGAAAATTCGAAATTTACCTCTCGCGTCTCCGGAAGCCCCATCGACCAATGACGCTCAGAGTCGATATAAAAATCGTAATCTTGGTCAAACGTAGACCGCAGCAGATTATCGCGATAATTCCGAGTCGCGGCTCGTGGTCTCAAACCGCCCCGTGGAATCAAGGGCGCCGCTTAAAAGCCCGCTCCTGGATCAGCCCCTACATTTCCTCCGCCCTGAGCATTACCGTGCCCCTCTCCTTGTGGCTCTTGTTGTGGGATCATATACCCACCATGGCCCGGAAAATCTCTAAATAATGCCTCATTGATCCAATCCGCCATATCTTCAAGAATTATGTGAAATGAAATCTTCAAAATTATCAAAATCCGAGCTTTCTCTCTCTAAAAAACTCAATTTTCTCTCTTTAACTCGTCAATGGAGGAAGGAAGAAGAAGAAAGAAGAAAGAAGAAGAAGAGGGGAGGTGTCTGATGATGTGACCAAGGAGTCAGCCCGTCGGCATCCTTGGCCACGCGGCCACTTCTGCCCTCCTTGGCCACGCGGCCACTTTCTCCCTTGCAACCCCAGCCGTCAGATCAGCAATCCGCGTGAAGGAGATCTGACCACTCAGAGGCCTTGGCCACGCGGCCACTTTTGCAATTCAGAGTTTTTGGCCACGCGGCCAACCTTGCCCCTTCAGATAAAATTCCACTTTTGCCCCTGATCTTTTCCCTTTAATTCATTTTAAATGCCTTTAACACTACTTTGAATGATATTCGTTACCTTTGGGTACGGAAAGCCCCTTAAAATTTCCATTCTTCACAGAATATTTGCTTAGGATTCGTATGATCATAGAGACTTCGGCGCCTCTATGACATACCATCCTAGATCGATCGTGATTGGCAGAAGCCTCAGCGTTTCTGTTAGCAAGAGATCCAGCATCTATTTTAGGATTTGCATGATTGTAGAGACTTCGGCGCCTCTATGACATACCATCCTAGATCAATCGTGATTGGCAGAAGCCTCGGCGTTTCTATTTGCGAGAAATCCAACATCTATTATTAAGATTCGTGTGGTTGTAGAGACTTCGGCGCCTCTATAACATACGCATCCTAGATCGTTCGTGGTTGGCAGAAGCCTCGGCGTTTCTGTAGAGATCCGACATCTATTGCTTTAGCGCGATCGGCAGGAACCCTGGCGATCCTGATTGCGTTTACCATTCCATCTTGGGATTATTTAGACAGCATAGTCCTTATTTTTTCCAAATAACTTCACTGCTTATGAATGTCCGTTCTTCATACAGGATAGTGCCCATAGGTTTATTATCCGCAGTAGAAGTCCGGTACCTCGTTTTATCCCCAGTAGATCTCCGAACTACGACCGGCTTGATTCCTCGGAGGATACGTAGGAAACCTGAAAAGGTTCAGCCACCCGACCGACGCGGTCATCTATCATCCCCAGCAGGTGCATTTTCCCCAGCAGAAAACGTTGCTCCCCATCAGAGGACAGTCATTCCCAATTTCCCATCAGATTTGAACTACGTTTGGCTTGATTCCCCCGTGGATACGTAGGTCGCCTGCCAAGGTTCAGCCGTTCCCTTACCTTTCATCTATTTTGAAACTCGTGTTTCAGACGGATCCTTCTTTTTATCGTCGACCCCACATTGCCTTGCAAGAAGCGTCGCCGAGGGGCTACTGTTAGTACCCGACCTGAAAATGAGTTTATTAGGACTTTCCCAAAAATACAAGGACTTTATAGGAATTAGAAACCTTGCAAAGACTTGTCCCGGATTCCCAAAATATCTCATTTAGGACAAAATCTATCAAATTAGGTAATAAATGGTTTCCTTAAAACCATGCAGAAACCCTAGCTTAAGAATCAAGTCAGCCGGCAGCCTTGGCCACGCGGCCAACATTGCTCCGCGTTGATCTTGGCCATGCGGCCACTTTTGTAACCGGCTTCAACAATGGCCAGGCAGCCAACCCTGCGCCGGATGATCTGGACCATCAGATCCTCCCATCAGTTTACTATATAAACCACTCCATTCCATTGGTTTTGGGGTCCGATTTTGAGAGCTTTAAGTCCGAGTTTTGGAGTTCTTAAACACTATTTTTCTCTCTAATTAAGATTCAAACACTCAAGAAGATCCAAGGTTTATTTCTTGCCAACATATGTAAGTTTTCTAACTTTTTCTTCATGTTCTTGCATCATTTTTAATGTAGATCTTTTATATTCATGTTCGTACATGTTTATTCATAGTTTCTTCATATTCTTTGCATGCTCATTCATATGTTCATAATATGTTCTTCGCATGTTCTTCGTGTTCATAGATTAAAACCTTATTTATGCTATATTTAGGGTTGTGATCTTCATAATTACATGTTATTTCATAGCCGATGATGATCGAGGGTTCATCAACCCGAGGATGATCTAGGAACTACTTCTAAACCCTAAACTTTAGGTAATTCCCCCCTCATTATGCATGATCCCGATTCTTCTGCCTATTCTAAATTCTCTGCGAACTACGCTGACCTGAGCTTCTCACATTGAGAGGAACGTAGGCAATCTTCGGATCCGGTCTAAATCACTAACACACTACTAACACATTCATCATGATAGAAAGACCGATCAATTCGGGCAATAGGAGTGATAACGTCCAATATTCTTCTCTTGTTGTAATTTGACCCCCGAACCCATTAAACATGCTTTTTTCAATGTTTTGGCTTTAATTAAAACGGCGTGGCGACTCTCATAATTTTAATGTCGTTAAGAATATTCCCTTTGTAAATAAAAATAATCACAAGATACTTCCCATGCGTCGCTTCATCGGAAAGGGGTATTCACACCTATGTTATTAACATACGTCTTGATAACAATTATCGGACTCTGGGTTTGGAGACGCCAATTACTTGGATCCTTGCTTCTCCTTCCAACGAGGATGCCTTATTCGCCGAAAAAGTGAATCCTATGCCATTAACATACTTCTCGATAGCAATTTTGGGATTCTAATTGGTGGGATCCTGTGTTATTAACTTACGTTTTGATAACAGTCGTGGGATACCCGGATTAGGAGACGCCAATTACTCGGACCTTACTTCTCCTTTCAACGAGACTGCCTTTCCATTGAAAATGTGAATCCTATGCCATTAGCTTACACCTTGATGACAATTATGGGATTCTAAATGGTGGGATCCTGTGTTATTAACTTACGTCTTGATAACAGTCATGGGATACCCGGTTGTAAATCATGTGCCATTAACCTACGTCTTGATGACAGTCATGGGATTTAAAGTTTGCTGATGCAGATTTCGTTGCTCACCCATGATCTTGGATGTGCGGTGAGAATAAATTCGTGCTGAGAAACAACTTTGCTTGTTCCAATTCTGAAAATATCCATTTGTTGACGACTCAACGTTCCATCTTGAACCGGGTTCAGATTCGACCTTTCAGTCAAAAGCAGGGCTTTTTCTGACCTTTCTGTTAAAAGCAGGGCTTTTCTGGAATTTCCCAAGAAAATATGGTTTTCTGAGATTTTTCTGGAGATCTCTCGTACAAGATATCGATGTCTCGTACGAGACTTCTCTGTTTTTATGTATAACAGAGGCGCTGAAGGTGATTTTCAAATCACTTTCCTTATTTTATTTTGGGAATTCTCAACCCTAGCTGATTTTTTCACTCAAAAATCTTTGTTTTCACCAAGTTCTGGTAATCCCTAACCCTTTCAAATGGCCGGTGCAAATCGTTCTTATAGGGAACACCTCTTTGGTAGACATATGAGAGGCAAAGTGTGGGTGACGGATGAGTTGTGCCCGTTTCCCGATGATCATATTTCTCACGCCGTTCGGACGAGGCGGGTTAGGATCTCTTCCTTTGACTGAGTTTCCATGTCAATTTCGTCATTGCATGTCTCAATTTGGTGCCTTCGCAGTTCGATTTTTGTCGACCTTTGCCTAGAATCATTGTTGCTAGGGTTTATCATGCATGGCTGATCTTTTGATGGAATTTCACCCTTATTGATGTTGAAAATCATTGTAGTATAGTGGTACATGATTTTGACTGTCGTTCTAGGCAATTCTGAGACTTTTCAGGTAAAATGCTTAAATGAGGATTTACCGATTTTTTGACATTTGTCTCTTTTGTCTCTGTAGAGGCAGCGTTCGAGCGGTTTCCGAGAGGTGGGCAACTCTCAATGTCAAGATGAAGGAAGAGATCGAGAATCTCGGGTTGAAACCATTCTTCGACGGCCTGGTCGGTGAGGGGAGGAACGTCAACTTGCTCCAGGCTATTAGAGAGCGTTGGTGGGATAGCACTCACACCATGCATATGCGGTGGGGGGAGGTCACTATGACCCCTACTGACTTTCATGCCGTTACTGGGCTTCCCATCGTCGGTGAGCCACTTGAGGTTGATACGGATTTTTCTCCCAGTGGGGATGATATGCGGCACTTTATGGGCTTCTCTGTGCGTACCCTAGGCAAGGGTGTCCCTCTAAAGGCCTTGAGGTATAAGGTTGATGCTTATGTTGCTGTTAATGCCGGCCATATGCATCTTACTGCTACTCGTATTGCATCCGTCCGCGGCTTTCTGTGGTGGGCCCTTTCTGACACGCTATTTGCAAATCATGCGTCGACCGCCTTGTTTACTCTGTTGAGCTACCTGAGGGATATGAAGCATGTGACTGATGCCTGTTGGGGATTGGCAGGTTTGGCCCACTTCTACGTGGCCATGGATGAGAGTTCGCGTGATTGGACGAACGCTGGCTTAGGCGGCTACAGTCATACCTGGGAGGTACAATACTCATCTTCTTTTGTATTCCTCCTTTATTTCAGCCCCGGTTTACTTTTGATAGCATTTTTCATCTGAGCTATTTGTATATTGACATCTTTTATGTTTCTCTCATTTTGCAGGCTTGGGGTTACGCCATGTTCGGTCTCTTCACTTTTAACCTTCGAGACAATACTGTTATGTTCCCAGATACTCTG
Source organism: Campanula takesimana (assembly GCA_026119855.1). Taxonomy (NCBI): domain Eukaryota; kingdom Viridiplantae; phylum Streptophyta; class Magnoliopsida; order Asterales; family Campanulaceae; genus Campanula; species Campanula takesimana. Next base: position 999,117 of record JAOWBW010000258.1, read on the forward strand.
AGATGCCACCGGGGCAACAGGGATACCCATGATGAGCATGCCGGGGACTGATATGATGGTGGAGCGTATACGGCTATATTTTGACAGGTGGGAGGCCGTCCCTGAGTCTGCTGTCGCTTTCTTCCCTTGGCAGAGTTTGGGCATTGATTATGCCTACGGGTTTGCCGGTATGAGGCTACTGATGATTGGCCTTGGTGGGGGATTCTTTTACTTAGGAGAGAGAGTCTCTCGCCAGCAGGGTGGTGGCAGACTCGACGTCATTATCCCCTTGGACCCGCCGGCCCATATGCTTAACTCTTATGCCATCGCGGAGGAGGAGAGAGAGGAACTCATTATTGGTCAGGATTCTTTCGACCATATTTCCTTGGAGGCTGATTATCAGGACTTCCTTGCTCGTCTCATGCCCCGGTTGATTGTAGAGGGTGATCAGGCCTAGGGGGTTGTTCATGTTCCTTTCCGTCCATAGCTTGGACCAGCTTCATTCTCCTCCAGCGTGGCTGAGGGAATAGAGAGCACCGAGGACCTTCCCGCCCAGTTGTAAGTACCCCAATCTAAAATCGACCAACTTAGAGGAATTCTTAGCACCATTCAGGGATAAACCGATAGGCTAGGACCTCACTAGGATAAACTGAAAATTCCAGGACTACTCTGGAATTAAAATTGGAAAAATCCAGAAGCTCACCATGCTGAGTCGTACGGATGATTTTGGTACTAGAGGGGCCTAGCCGTACGGCTGGTTTAGGCACCCTCAGTCCCTATAAATTGAACCCCTTGCTAATCATTCCAGAGGGGGGAGAAATAAAAATTCAGAGGGAAAACTCTGCAGGATTTCAATCTGAGACAAACACCATCAAATCTTTGAGTGAAAAAGAGAGGAAGATAGGCCATAACCATCATAGATGAAGCCTCCTTCTCCCCATCTTCTCTCCATCTCAAAACTCTTTGTTTTTTGTTCATATTACTTGCTTATTTTCATTTTTTAAAGCCTTGTCCTTGTCAAGCATTTCTATCTTGCTAGTCTTGTCCTTCAAGCACCTATTATTCTTGTTATTCATATCTTGGAACCAAATCATGAGATGATCCAAGGTGCCTTCACATCCTTGTATGTGATCAAGGGTTAAAACCTAAGGGAGATCATTATTTGTTAAATTATTGTCTTTAAATAGCTTGATGATCCATTTTTATGGTGAAAGCATGTGCATTTATGTTAATAATGTTAATGTTTGGCCATGATGATCATGTTGGGTGATAAATTCCAATCTTTATCATCCCAACCTTGATTTAGCCTTAAATCCCACATTTGGGTCATAAAAATCCAATCTATATGTCATTTTGATGTCCCTAAAGGTTTAATCTTGATGAAGATACCATTTTTTATGATAAAGTTTACATCTTTACTCATCAAAGTGGTTATCTTGGCTCAAAGGACATTTTCATCACCTTTTTAAATTTTTCTCCAATAATTTCCTTAATCCCACTCAAATCCATGTATTTGAAGGTCATTTGGTGATTAATGTGCATAGGAATGATTTTAATTAAAGTTTGTTGGTTGAACATTCAAAACTGAAAGAGAACAGATCAGTCCAGTTCCAGCAGAATACTCTGTTTCTGCCTGAAACTGGACAGTTTCTTGACAAACTGTAAAATCCCCGGGAAGACCCCTCCTAGCCGTACGGCTGAGTTGGGTCAGAGGGATTATCTTTTCTTTCTGTCTTGTTTTGTCAATATTTATGCAAATAAACCCCTTTTCTCTGTTAAAATCAATAACCGGTTAAAACTGCCATTTTCTGTTAAAAAACACACACACACATGCACTTTTCGTTAACAAACATAAGGGAGACTTGGTTTTGTTCGAGGCGACTTGGGTGACGTGAAACTCTTCCCAAGTCGTAACCTGACCTCCGAACTCTTAAATCTCTAACCATTTTCATTTGTTGGGTTAAATGTTAACAAATGTGGCGACTCCGTTAAGTTTGTTTAGTTCACGTGTTTGGCTTCTTTCATCCTTGAGCGGACCCGTTTCTCCCCGAGGGGGGAGGATCCTTACTGTGGCAACTCCGCTGGGGAATAGTTTGCGGCTTATAAACTTGTGGATGCCGCCGAGCATTGGTGGAAGGGTGTTAAATCGAGTTGGGATGATACCCACACAGTGTATGCATGGGAATTGTTTGTGCGAAAGTTCAAGGAGCATTTCATTCCGGTAGTGGATCAAAACCGAAATGATATCGAGCTTCTCAACTTGGAGCAATGTTTGTTGTCTATAGCTCAATACTCAGCTAAGTTCACAGAATTAGCCCGGTATTGTGACTATCTTGTGAGGACCGAAGAACAGAAGGCTATGAGATTCATCCGGGGTTTGAAGACTTCTATTCATACTCAACTTATAGCCCAGAGGATTGTGACATTTCAGGATGCGGTAGACCGGGCATACTTGATCGAGCAAGATATTGGGGAGCATAAGAGGAAGACCGAGGTTGCAAATACGGGTAAACAAGTAATCCATGCTAAATCTCAACCACAACACCGTTCAGATAACCGAGGTAATTTGGGAGCACCATCTCAGTTTAAAGAACAAACCGCGCTAGGGAATCCGGGTACTACTCCGGGGAAACAAGGGAAACAAGGTAGGTGGCTTTGCACTTACTATCAGAGAGAAGGCCATTTGGAGGATAAGTGTTGGAAGAAGCAAGGAAAATGTATCAATTGTGGTCAACTGGGTCACTTCATAAAGGATTGTCCGAGGTTTAAGGTTCAATCATCAGTAACAGGAACCAGTACTTCACCGGGTCAGAAGAGAGATGCTTCGGGGAACCCTAAGGTATAGGGTAGAGTAATTGCGATCAATCAGCACTCACCAGGTAACGGATAAATTTCAGGAGGTATTATTTAGCGTCGTGAGAGCGAGCGCGTGCATTATAGGATCATCGCATCTATGTGTTTCTGTGCATTTAGTTGCATTTATTACTTCTGAGTCCTTGACTTATGTGTTGTAGGTGTCTACTCCTATGGAGGAGTTTAGGGTATCTGATGAAGTCTTATGTGCTTATGATGTGCTTAAGTATGGTTATGTCTCACCTGCTAATTAGCCATGTTGCTATTACAAGATTTTGATGTTACTATTGCTTTAGTCTATTGTTGTAGGGGGATTGATGTATTCTCCATTCCTAATTTCTTAAAACTGTTTGAGACCGTTCCTTTGGGAAGGGTTATACGTATCTTTTCTTAATTGAAATCCGAGTATTTAGTTTCGGTCAATTTGTTGGGTGTATTTATCATTCGTAAGATTTTCATTTGCTTCCGAATGGTACCTAGTGTTTGAGGAGAAGCTTGGAGTTAAATTGCATTGTGTGGTACAAGGTTGTAGTACTGATAATTAGATCAATATCTATATTGTAACGGTTGAGTTGTAAAAGTTGAGGATTCAACCGAGGGTTTCTTGTTAAGAGATTTCGTTTCCTTTTAGTACATCTCCGTGAGTACATCGAGATTGATTAGTATAGAGGGATGCGTGAATTGTTATGGGTAATGAGTGTATGGTGGAATGTATAATCGATAATGGTGGTAAGCGTGTTAAGTTAGAAAGGACTAATAAGTACATTTTGGGAGAGTAACAATTTCTCGATCTATGTTAAAGGCATTTTGAATTTTGGTTAGATAGTGGTTCTATGGTCCTAAATCTCTCCTTGGTGGCGTTTCGCGATTTGGACCAAGGGTATGTGAAGAAAGTCGAGTATCAATATTTGGGAATAATTAAAGAATATTGTGATTTGGTAATGGAGCTATTGGAATGAGGCTAGCTAATTAGTTTATGATTTTGGTAGTACCATTGAGCCTAAGTATCATTAGGTTAATAAATGTATGCGTGAGAGACTAACTTGGGTTAGCTATTGAGGATTTGAGATTTGTTGATTTCCTTGGGTTTATGAGCACGGATTATAATTTAAATGGGAGTTAGAGAAAATCTTTTGAAGATGAAATTTGGATCGTTTTGCGGACTATTGAGTATTTTGAATTGTTTAGGCTTCAAGACCGGATTAATGAAGGGATGAGAGTATAACATAGATTAAGTGGACACTTTGTACGAGAAATTTTGGGGTTGTATGGTACTATTAATTTAAGGTGTTAACTCAAAGTGAAAGCACTATAATGGTAATCCATAGAGATGTAGCCATTTCGATGAATATTGTGGAAATAGAAATTCATTTAGCCTTTTTATATTTTAAAAGCTAATTAGGCTCGGGATGGTGATGTTTTGAATTTCTGGGGAATACTACTAAGTATGTGATTTACAAAAGGAAACACCTTTGCAGTGTAATTAAGGTTATGAATAAGATGAGCTTAGGATATCTCGAGAGTTATGTTTGGGAGCAATTGGGATTCTCCAATTTTGATTATGGATTCTAATTAGTAGTGAAGGTTATGATTGAAGGAAGTTATGTGCGAGAGGTCGTGGTATGGTGAACATTATTTAAGGTTACTACGTGGTGGTTTAGAATGGATGATTGAGGAATTTGGGAAATGACGGAATTATCGTATTAATGGCTACTTGATCATTCGGGTAGGTCTCGTTAAAATTCGAGCCGAATTTTCTTTAAGGGGGAGTGAATGTCACGACCCGAAAACTAGGCTCTATTTTATTGGTAATAAATAATTATTATTTATTTATTTGCTTATTTATTTATTTAAATTATTATTTATTTAAATATTTATGTGTGCATATTATGTTTCATAATAATTATGCCTAGCATTTTATTTGGGTCATTTGTGCTAGTGTAGAAGTGTTGGGTCTTAATTGTTAGTAGGGAGTGCAAGTATTTGTGTGTAGTGTGGAAGAAGGGGCCTAAGTGTAAGTTTATGAAAAAGGTTTTAACTACTCCCTCCCTACTCCTTCTCTTCTCCCTTACCTCTTCCATCACCCTACTCCCTCATTCTTCCCTCCCAGCACACCTCCCTCTCTCTTTCTACATTGGGTAAGTTTTCTTTCTCTCTTCTCTCTTCATTTTCTTCTTCCTCCTCTCATTATTTCTCATTTCTTAAAACATGAATCTTGTTTAGATCGTCGATAGGATCGTAAGAAGCCAAGAAATTTCGATTTCCGTCACCTTTGAGAAAATCCGGGTAAGTTGCTTTTCCCCATTTTTATGCTAAAATGTTCATATCATGTTTATATTATGCTTGATGTGTTATATTTGAAGTTTGGTTGAGTTTGGAGTTTATTTGGAATTTATTTGGAGTTTTGGTCAAAAATGGTGATTTTAGGAATGTTGGGTTTGAATCTTGATCTTGGTTGATGAATGGTATTATTTGAGTCCCCGTTCTAGTTATAAGTTGTTTTGGGTTCATATTTATGCTGGGTGGAAGATTGATTGTGTTTGATTTTGAGTGTGGTGAGAAATGGGTAAGAACATCATGAACCCAGCTCTGTTTTCCCGGCTGGAATCCAGACCAGGCGCCCGCCCGCCTGGACCCAAGCGCCCGCCTGCATACCCTTTCCTGATGGCCAGACCTTCTGGTCATTCAGGCGCCCGCTCGCCCCATGCCAGGCGCCCGCCCGCTCACTGTTCCAGGATTTTGTCCTTTTTGCTTGTTTGAACTAAATGGCTTAACTAGTTTAGGGTACCTTCTTCTAATTAACTTAAGATAACACCGTGGAGCACTTTAGTAATTAAAATTGGTTCCTTTGTGAACAATAGTGTTATGTAATTTGATCAAGTATTGTTTGGGCATCTTATGATGTGTTCGTGTTTGTTCCAACCGAATTGAATTTCGCGTAAGACTTGGTCTAGGTTTTAGGCGATGTCCTATAGTACCTAGAGGGTTGTTATTGAACACCAAGGTGTAGGGTTTAGTCCTGTCGTGATCATGTTCTAATAAGGGTAACCTTTCGGATTCGTTTGGGGTGTTTAGAATGGGTTCGATATGAACGGAGATAAAGCGTGAATTGGTAATTGGGTACCTACGGTTTGATTAACCTTAAAATGTATTCATTCGGATTTGTCATTTGGAATTCCAGGTGTGATGAGATGGTTGAGTTCATAGTCCTAGTATATCTTTTGAGTAAATGTTTATGGTCATTTTGGTAATAGTCATTGTGCCATTAGGGAGCGACCGTTTGGGTTGTACTCTTTATGACTAACTTGTGGGTATCATATTTAGGATGTATTTGGTACGTGCCTTATCTTGGAATCATTATGTTTTAATGGTCAATGTTGTTGGACTCTTTTATGAGAAACTCCTTGTGCTATTGTTGTTGAACTCTTCTTGAGTAATCGTTTGCATCTTTTATGGTGATTAATTGGTATGGTTCCCTGCTTTGGAATCCTTAGCTGTTTACCGTGCTGGTATTTTATTACTTAGCATTATTGAAAGTCCAGCTGGTTATTTGTGTATCGAGTCAGGCAATGGATAATGCTATAATGGCACGAGCCAAGTCCAGTATAGCATCGCCCATTGGTCCTTCTGTCCTCATCCAGATTGGCCTTGGTTGGGATGAGCTAGCTCCGTTGTGGGTATTCTAGCTAATCGTTTTGGAGCATGACTTTGTGGGATGGCTCCCGCCCCTTGTGGCACTTTATCATTGTTATTGGTTCCGGTACCGGGTTTCTCTTCAGCTTTTATGCTACTATGAAGATGGTTTGTTTGATTGATGGGTTGATTGGTTGCTTCTGACCGAGGTTTTCTCTTCGGCTTTTATGCTACTGTGAAGATATGGATTGGTGGATTGTTGAAGCTGCGCAGCAACCCTTTATTGGTTCTATCAGTTGGGAAACCTTGGCTAATATCCTTTGTTATGTGTTTACTTTCCGCTGCTATCTGTTGACTGTTAATTGTTTCATGCTATGTGATATTTATCATTGTTTATTGCTTATTGCATTATAGCATGTCATGTAGTTGCATTAGTAACTTACTGAGATTTTATCTCACCCCGTTTATTTCCATCTTTGTTTTTCCTTTACCCCCCCCCCAGGAGGAAAAGGATTAGGATTCGCGGATCGAGGAGGACGTCGAGATGATTGAGATTTTGGGGCAGGTTGTTATGGATCGGTTTACATTATTTAAATGTATAACCTTTTGGGGATAGTTTTACCATTATTGACGTCATTAAGAATTGTATATTTTATTCTTTTTGGTATAAGCTGTGGAGCTTATGTTAGATGCACTTTGTTGATTTAAACTTGGATTTGTAAAACCTTGTGTTATCATCTTTTGGTTCAAAATGGAATTTTTAACTTCTATATTTTAGAGTTTTGGTTTTAAGTCGACGTCCAGCTCGCGTATTCCGGACCCGCGGGTTCGGGGGCGCGACAGTTGGTATCAGAGCTATGGTTTGGCTCTAAGTATAAGTCTGGGTGTATTAGTATGACCTAAGAGGGTAGTGTGTTCGGAGTGAGTAACAATTGTTGTTTTATGCAGGTACTTGTTTGAAATGGCTCGAAGGAGAAGTGGTGAAAGTAATACCGGTAATGCAAGTCAGAATGAAACGAGGGATGAAGCCCGTGCAATGTTTCAGGGCATGTTTGAGGCGGCCATGAAGGCCATACATGATCAAGGTCCGAGGGTAGAACAAGCACCACCACCCCGCTATGGATTGGAACAATTTCTGAAATTGAAACCGGTTGAGTTCAATGGGGAACCCGATGTAAGGAAGGCCGAGCTATGGATTGAGCCGATGGAGAAAATTTATGATGTCTTTGGTTGCACCGATGAAGACAAGGTCCGGTTTGCGGCTTATAAACTTGTGGGTGCCGCCGAGCATTGGTGGAAGGGTGTTAAAGCGAGTTGGGATGATACCCACACAGTGTATGCATGGGAATTGTTTGTGCGAAAGTTCAAGGAGCATTTCATTCCGGTAGTGGATCAAAACCGAAAGGAGATCGAGCTTCTCAACTTGGAGCAAGGTTTGTTGTCTATAGCTCAATACTCGGCTAAGTTCACAGAATTAGCCCGGTATTGTGACTATCTTGTGAGGACCGAAGAACAGAAGGCTATGAGATTCATCCGGGGTTTGAAGACTTCTATTCGTACTCAACTGATAGCCCAGAGGATTGTGACATTTCAGGATGCGGTAGACCGGGCATACTTGATCGAGCAAGATATTGGGGAGCATAAGAGGAAGACCGAGGTTGCAAATACGGGTAAACAAGTAAGCCATGCTAAATCTCAACCACAACACCGTTCAGATAACCGAGGTAATTTGGGAGCACCATCTCAGTTTAAAGAACAAACCGCGCTAAGGAATCCGGGTACTACTCCGGGGAAACAAGGGAAACAAGGTAGGTGGCTTTGCACTTACTGTCAGAGAGAAGGCCATTTGGAGGATAAGTGTTGGAAGAAGCAAGGAAAATGTATCAATTGTGGTCAACTGGGTCACTTCATAAAGGATTGTCCGAGGTTTAAGGTTCAATCATCAGGAACAGGAACCAGTACTTCACCGGGTCAGAAGAGAGATGCTTCGGGGAACCCTAAGGTATAGGGTAGAGTAATTGCGATCAATCAGCACTCACCAGGTAACGGATAAATTTTAGGAGGTATTATTTAGCGTCGTGAGAGCGAGCGCGTGCATTATAGGATCATCGCATCTATGTGTTTCTGTGCATTTAGTTGCATTTATTACTTCTGAGTCTTTGACTTATGTGTTGTAGGTGTCTACTCCTATGGAGGAGTTTAGGGTATCTGATGAAGTCTTATGTGCTTATGATGTGCTTAAGTATGGTTATGTCTCACCTGCTAATTAGCCATGTTGCTATTACAAGATTTTGATGTTACTATTGCTTTAGTCTATTGTTGTAGGGGGATTGATGTATTCTCCATTCCTAATTTCTTAAAACTGTTTGAGACCGTTCCTTTGGGAAGGGTTATACGTATCTTTTCTTAATTGAAATCCGAGTATTTAGTTTCGGTCAATTTGTTGGGTGTATTTATCATTCGTAAGATTTTCATTTGCTTCCGAATGGTACCTAGTGTTTGAGGAGAAGCTTGGAGTTAAATTGCATTGTGTGGTACAAGGTTGTAGTACTGATAATTAGATCAATATCTATATTGTAACGGTTGAGTTGTAAAAGTTGAGGATTCAACCGAGGGTTTCTTGTTAAGAGATTTCGTTTCCTTTTAGTACATCTCCGTGAGTACATCGAGATTGATTAGTATGGAGGGATGCGTGAATTGTTATGGGTAATGAGTGTATGGTGGAATGTATAATCGATAATGGTGGTAAGCGTGTTAAGTTAGAAAGGACTAATAAGTACATTTTGGGAGAGTAATAATTTCTCGATCTATGTTAAAGGCATTTTGAATTTTGGTTAGATAGTGGTTCTATGGTCCTAAATCTCTCCTTGGTGGCGTTTCGCGATTTGAACCAAGGGTATGTGAAGAAAGTCGAGTATCAATATTTGGGCATAATTAAAGAATATTGTGATTTGGTAATGGAGCTATTGGAATGAGGCTAGCTAATTAGTTTATGATTTTGGTAGTACCATTGAGCCTAAGTATCATTAGGTTAATAAATGTATGCGTGAGAGACTAACTTGGGTTAGCTATTGAGGATTTGAGATTTGTTGATTTCCTTGGGTTTATGAGCACGGATTATAATTTAAATGGGAGTTAGAGAAAATCTTTTGAAGATGAAATTTGGATCGTTTTGCGGACTATTGAGTATATTGAATTGTTTAGGCTTCAAGACCGGATTAATGAAGGGATGAGAGTATAACATAGATTAAGTGGACACTTTGTACGAGAAATTTTGGGGTTGTATGGTACTATTAATTTAAGGTGTTAACTCAAAGTGAAAGCACTATAATGGTAATCCATAGAGATGTAGCCATTTCGATGAATATTGTGGAAATAGAAATTCATTTAGCCTTTTTATATTTTTAAAGCTAATTAGGCTCGGGATGGTGATGTTTTGAATTTCTGGGGAATACTACTAAGTATGTGATTTACAAAAGGAAACACCTTTGCAGTGTAATTAAGGTTATGAATAAGATGAGCTTAGGATATCTCGAGAGTATGTTTGGGAGCAATTGGGATTCTCCAATTTTGATTATGGATTCTAATTAGTAGTGAAGGTTATGATTGAAGGAAGTTATGTGCGAGAGGTCGTGGTATGGTGAACATTATTTAAGGTTACTACGTGGTGGTTTAGAATGGATGATTGAGGAATTTGGGAAATGACGGAATTATCGTATTAATGGCTACTTGATCATTCGGGTAGGTCTCGTTAAAATTCGGGCCGAATTTTCTTTAAGGGGGAGTGAATGTCACGACCCGAAAACTAGGCTCTATTTTATTGGTAATAAATAATTATTATTTATTTATTTGCTTATTTATTTATTTAAATTATTATTTATTTAAATATTTATGTGTGCATATTATGTTTCATAATAATTATGCCTAGCATTTTATGTCGCGACCCCGGACCCCGCGGGCCCGAGACCGCGATCTGGACGTCGACTCTAAAACCAAAATTGAAATACCGAAGTTAAAAATTCCATTTTGAACCAAAATATGATAACACAAGGTTTTACAAATCCAAGTTTAAATCAACAAAGTGCATCAACATAAGCTCCACAGCTTATACCAAAAAGAATAAAATATACAATTCTTAATGACGTCAATAATGGTAAAACTATCCCAAAAAGGTTATACATTTAAATAATGTAAACCGATCCATAACAACCTGCCCCAAAATCTCAATCCTCTCGACGTCCTCCTCGATCCGCGAATCCTAATCCTTTTCCTCCTGGGGGGGGGTTAAGGAGAAACAAAGATGGAAATAAACGGGGTGAGATAAAATCTCAGTAAGTTACTAATGCAACTACATGACATGCTATAATGCAATAAGCAATAAACAATGATAAATATCACATAGCATGTAACAATTAACAGTCAACAGATAGCAGCGGAAAGTAAACACATAACAAAGGATATTAGCCAAGGTTTTCCAACTGATAGAACCAAAAAAAGGGATCGCTGCGCAGCTTCAACAATCAACCAATCCATATCTTCACAGTAGCATAAAAGCCGAAGAGAAAACCCCGGTCAGAAACGACCAATCAACCCATCAATCAAACAAATCATCTTCATAGTAGCATAAAAGCTGAAGAGAAACCCGGTACCGGAGCCAATAACAATGATAAAGTGCCACAAGGGGCGGGAGCCATGCCACAAAGTCATGCTCCAAAACGATTAGCTAGAATACCCACAACGGAGCTAGCTCATCCCAACCAAGGCCAATCTGGATGAGGACAGAAGGACCAATGGGCGATGCTATACTGGACTTGGCTCGTGCCATTATAGCATTATCCATTGCCTGACTCGATACACAAATAACCAGCTGGACTTTCAATTAAATGCTAGGTAATAAATACTAGCTCGATAAACAACCAAAGATTCCAAAGTAGGGAACCATACCAATTAATCACCATAAAAGATGCAAACGATTACTCAAGAAGAGTTCCACAACAATAAACACAAGGAGTTTCTCATAAAAGAGTCCAACAACATTGACCAGTAAAACATAATGATTCCCAGATAAGGCACGTACCAAATACATCCTAAAGATGATACTCACAAGTTACTCATAAAGAGCACAACCCAAACGGTCGCTCACAAATAGCACAATGACTATTACCAAAATGTTCCTAAATATTTACTTATAAAGATATACTAGGACTATGAACTCAACCATCTCATCACACCTGGAATTCCAAATAAGAAATCCGAATGAATACATCTTAAGGTTAATCAAACCGTAGGTACCCAAATGCCGATTCGCGCTTTATCTCCGTTCCTAACGAACCCATTCTAAACACCCCAAACGAATCCGAAAGGTTACACTTATTAGAACATGATCACGACAGGACTAAAACCTACACCTTGGTATCCAATAACAACCCTCTAGGTACTATAGGACATCGCCTAAAACCTAGACCAAGTCTTACTCGAAAATCAATTCGGTTGGAACAAACACGAATACATCATAAGATGCCCAAACAATACTTGATCCAATTACATAACACTATTGTTCACAAAGGAACCAATTTTAATTACTAAAGTGTTCCACGGTGTTATCTTAAGTTAATTAGAGGAAATAAACCTAAACTAGCTAAGCCATTTAGTTTAAACAAGCAAAAAGGGCAATTTTCCAAGCAGGCGGGCGGGCGGGCGCCTGGGCCGGTGCGAGCGCGCGCCTATTTGACCAGAAGGTCTGGCCGCTAGAAGGAGGGGGTGCAGGCGGGCGCCTGGGTCAAGGCGAGCGGGCGCCTGGTCTGTGTTCTGGGCGGAAAACAGAGCTGGGTTCATCAAATTCCTTACCATTTCCATACCATTTCCATAACACCCAAAATCAACACTCCCAACACGATTCCTAAGGTATCCAAACATCATTTAACCAAAAAGGGGACCTTAACAACACCCTTTATCAACCAAAATTCAAGACCAAATCCCCACATTCAAGATTTCACCATTTTTGATCAAAACTCAAAATAAATTCCCAATAAATTCCAAACTCAATCAAACTTCAAATATAACACATCAAACATCATATAAACATGATATGAACATTTTAGCATAAAAATGGGGGAAAAGTAACTTACTTGATAAATCTCAAAGTTGCCGGAATTCAATTCTTTTTGGTTCTACGCGATCCTATCGACGATCTAAACAAGGTTCACGTTTTAAGAAATGAGGAATAACTAGAAGAAGATGAAGGAAATGAAGAGAGAAGGTAGATAATGAGAAACTTACCAAAAGGGAGGAGAGAGAGAGGGAGTTGCTGGGAGGAGGAAGATGAGTGAGGGAGGAGAGTATGGAGGTGAGGGAAGGAGTAGGGAAATTATTCAAAAAGTTACAACTAGGCCCCTCCCATTCACTACACACAATAACAACTTCCCACTAATAATTAAGACCCAACAATTCTACACTAGCACAAGTGACCCAAATAAAATGCTAGGCATAATTATTATGAATCATAATATGCACGCATAAATATTTAAATAAATAATAATTTAAATAAATAAATAAGCAAATAAATAAATAATAATTATTTATTACCAATAAAATAGAGCCTAGTTTTCGGGTCGTGACATTCACTCCCCCTTAAAGAAAATTTGTCCCGAATTTTAAATCACTTACTCAAAAGATCAAATAGCCACGGATACGATAGTTCCGCCATTTCTTAAATTCCTCAATCGTCCATTCTAAACCACTACAAGGTAACCTTAAATAATGTTCACCATACCAGGACCTCTCGCACTTGACTTCCTTCAACCATAACCCCTACTACTAATTAGGATCCAAATTCAAAATCAAGAATCTCAATTGCTCCCAACATAGTTCCCGAGATACCTCAAGTTCATCTTATTCATAACCTTAATTACACTGCAAAAGTGCATTCATAAGCCAAACGCATACTTGATATCACTTCCCAGAAGTTCACAACCTTAAACCATCTCGAGTTTAATCGACTCTTAAACTACAAAAGCTAAAGAATTTTCATTCCCATAATATTCATCGAGGTGATCATGCCTCTAAGGATTACCATTTTAGTGCTCTCGCTCTAGGTAGCACCTTAAACTAGAGGTGTAATATAAACCCAAAATTTTAATACAACATGTTCACTTAAATCTACGCCATAATATCATCGTCATAACGCTCCAATCCTTGAAAGCCTAAAATAATTACGAATACTCAATAGTCCGAAAATGATCTAAATTTTATCTTCAAGGTATTTCCCTTAACTCCCTTTTTAGTTAACAACCTGTGCTCATATACCCAAGGAAATCGACAAATCTCAAATCCTCAATAGCTAACCCAAGTTAGTCTTTCACGTATACATTTATTAACCTAATGATACTTAGGCTCAATAGTACTACCATCATAATAAACCAATTAGCTAGCAACGTTCCAACTGGCCCAATACCAAATCATGATATTCCTTAATTATGCCCAAGTATTGATACTCCACTTCCTTCACATACCCTTGATCCAATTCGGGAAACGCCACCAAGAAGGGATTTAAAACCATAGAACCACTATTTAACCAAAATTTCAAAATGCCTTTAACATAAATCGAGAAATTATTACTCTCCTAAAATGTACTTAGTCCTTTCTAACTTAACACGCTTACCACCATTAATGATCATAACTCCTACAACAAACTCATCATCCATAACAAATCGTACACCTCTCCATACTAATCCATTCCGATGCATTCACGGAAATGTACTAAAAGTGACCATAATTTTCCTTAAGAGATCCTCATTGAATCCTCAACTCCTATAGCCCAACTGATACAATATGGATATTGATCTAAATATTAGCATTACAACCTTGTACCACAACAATTCAATTTAACCCAAGTTTCCCTTAAACACTAGGTACTATACGGAGGAAAATGGAAATCTTACAAATAATAATTACACCCAACAATTCGACCGAAGCTAACTACTCGGATCTCAATTAAGAAAAGATAGATATAACTCTACCCAAAGGAACGGTCTCAAACAGTTTTAAGGAATTAGGAATGGAGGATATAACAATCCCCCTACAACAATAGACTAAAGCAATAGTAACATCAAAATCTTGTAATAGCAACATGGCTAATTTAGCAGGTGAGACATAACCATACTTAAGCACATCATAAGCACATAAGACTTCATCAGATACCCTAAACTCCTCCATAGGAGTAGACACCTACAACACATAAGTCAAAGACTCAGAAGTAATAAATGCAACTAAATGCACAGAAACACATAGATGCGATGATCCTAAAATGCACGCGCTCGCTCTCACGACGCTAAATAATACCTCCTGAAATTTATCCGTTACCTGGTGAGTGCTGATTGATCGCAATTACTCTACCCTATACCTTAGGGTTCCCCGAAGCATCTCTCTTCTGACCCGGTGAAGTACTGGTTCCTGTTCCTGATGATTGAACCTTAAACCTCGGACAATCCTTTATGAAGTGACCAAGTTGACCACAATTGATACATTTTCCTTGCTTCTTCCAACACTTATCCTCCAAATGGCCTTCTCTCTGACAGTAAGTGCAAAGCCACCTACCTTGTTTCCCTTGTTTCCCCGGAGTAGTACCCGGATTCCCTAGCGCGGTTTGTTCTTTAAACTGAGATGGTGCTCCCAAATTACCTCGGTTATCTGAACGGTGTTGTGGTTGAGATTTAGCATGGCTTACTTGTTTACCCGTATTTGCAACCTCGGTCTTCCTCTTATGCTCCCCAATATCTTGCTCGATCAAGTATGCCCGGTCTACCGCATCCTGAAATGTCACAATCCTCTGGGCTATAAGTTGAGTACGAATAGAAGTCTTCAAACCCCGGATGAATCTCATAGCCTTCTGTTCTTCGGTCCTCACAAAATAGTCACAATATCGGGCTAATTCTGTGAACTTAGCCGAGTATTGAGCTATAGACAACAAACCTTGCTCCAAGTTGAGAAGCTCGACCTCCTTTCGGTTTTGATCCACTACCGGAATGAAATGCTCCTTGAACTTTCGCACAAACAATTCCCATGCATACACTGTGTGGGTGTCATCCCAACTCGCTTTAACACCCTTCCACCAATGCTCGGCGGCACCCACAAGTTTATAAGCCGCAAACCGGACCTTGTCTTCATCGGTGCAACCAAAGACATCATAAATTCTCTCCATCGACTCAATCCATAGCTCGGCCTTCCTTACATCGGGTTCCCCATTGAACTCAACCGGTTTCGATTTCAGAAATTGCTCCAATCCATAGCGGGGTGGTGCTTGTTCTACCCTCGGACCTTGATCATGTATGGCCTTCATGGCCGCCTCAAACATGCCCTGAAACATTGCACGGGCTTCTTCCCTTGTATCATTCTGATTCTGTGCCCCACTAGTACCTATTCTGTTTCTTCTTCCAGACATTTCGAGTAATTACCTGCATAAGACATCAACCGTTAATCACTCCGCACACTACTACCCACCTAGGTCATACTAATCCACCTATACATATACTTAGAGCTAATGCCATAGCTCTGATACCAACTGTCGCGACCCCGGACCCCGCGGGCCCGAGACCGCGATCTGGACGTCGACTCTAAAACCAAAACTGAAATACCGAAGTTAAAAATTCCATTTTGAACCAAAAGATGATAACACAAGGTTTTACAAATCCAAGTTTAAATCAACAAAGTGCATCAACATAAGCTCCACAGCTTATACCAAAAAGAATAAAATATACAATTCTTAATGACGTCAATAATGGTAAAACTATCCCAAAAGGTTATACATTTAAATAATGTAAACCGATCCATAACAACCTGCCCCAAAATCTCAATCCTCTCGACGTACTCCTCGATCCGCGAATCCTAATCCTTTTCCTCCTGGGGGGGGGGGGTTAAGGAGAAACAAAGATGGAAATAAATGGGGTGAGATAAAATCTCAGTAAGTTACTAATGCAACTACATGACATGCTATAATGCAATAAGCAATAAACAATGATAAATATCACATAGCATGTAACAATTAACAGTCAACAGATAGCAGCGGAAAGTAAACACATAACAAAGGATATTAGCAAGGTTTTCCAACTGATAGAACCAAAAAAAGGGATCGCTGCGCAGCTTCAACAATCAACCAATCCATATCTTCACAGTAGCATAAAAGCCGAAGAGAAAACCCCGGTCAGAAACGACCAATCAACCCATCAATCAAACAAATCATCTTCATAGTAGCATAAAAGCTGAAGAGAAACCCGGTACCGGAGCCAATAACAATGATAAAGTGCCACAAGGGGCGGGAGCCATGCCACAAAGTCATGCTCCAAAACGATTAGCTAGAATACCCACAACGGAGCTAGCTCATCCCAACCAAGGCCAATCTGGATGAGGACAGAAGGACCAATGGGCGATGCTATACTGGACTTGGCTCGTGCCATTATAGCATTATCCATTGCCTGACTCGATACACAAATAACCAGCTGGACTTTCAATTAAATGCTAGGTAATAAATACTAGCTCGATAAACAACCAAAGATTCCAAAGTAGGGAACCATACCAATTAATCACCATAAAAGATGCAAACGATTACTCAAGAAGAGTTCCACAACAATAAACACAAGGAGTTTCTCATAAAAGAGTCCAACAACATTGACCAGTAAAACATAATGATTCCCAGATAAGGCACGTACCAAATACATCCTAAAGATGATACTCACAAGTTACTCATAAAGAGCACAACCCAAACGGTCGCTCACAAATAGCACAATGACTATTACCAAAATGTTCCTAAATATTTACTTATAAAGATATACTAGGACTATGAACTCAACCATCTCATCACACCTGGAATTCCAAATAAGAAATCCGAATGAATACATCTTAAGGTTAATCAAACCGTAGGTACCCAAATGCCGATTCGCGCTTTATCTCCGTTCCTAACGAACCCATTCTAAACACCCCAAACGAATCCGAAAGGTTACACTTATTAGAACATGATCACGACAGGACTAAAACCTACACCTTGGTATCCAATAACAACCCTCTAGGTACTATAGGACATCGCCTAAAACCTAGACCAAGTCTTACTCGAAAATCAATTCGGTTGGAACAAACACGAATACATCATAAGATGCCCAAACAATACTTGATCCAATTACATAACACTATTGTTCACAAAGGAACCAATTTTAATTACTAAAGTGTTCCATGGTGTTATCTTAAGTTAATTAGAGGAAATAAACCTAAACTAGCTAAGCCATTTAGTTTAAACAAGCAAAAAGGGCAATTTTCCAAGCAGGCGGGCGGGCGGGCGCCTGGGCCGGGGCGAGCGCGCGCCTGTTTGACCAGAAGGTCTGGCCGCTAGAAGGAGGGGGTGCAGGCGGGCGCCTGGGTCAAGGCGAGCGGGCGCCTGGTCTGTGTTCTGGGCGGAAAACAGAGCTGGGTTCATCAAATTCCTTACCATTTCCATACCATTTCCATAACACCCAAAATCAACACTCCCAACACGATTCCTAAGGTATCCAAACATCATTTAACCAAAAAGGGGACCTTAACAACACCCTTTATCAACCAAAATTCAAGACCAAATCCCCACATTCAAGATTTCACCATTTTTTATCAAAACTCAAAATAAATTCCCAATAAATTCCAAACTCAATCAAACTTCAAATATAACACATCAAACATCATATAAACATGATATGAACATTTTAGCATCAAAATGGGGGAAAAGTAACTTACTTGATAAATCTCAAAGTTGCCGGAATTCAATTCTTTTTGGTTCTACGCGATCCTATCGACGATCTAAACAAGGTTCACGTTTTAAGAAATGAGGAATAACTAGAATAAGATGAAGGAAATGAAGAGAGAAGGTAGAGAATGAGAAACTTACCAAAAGGGAGGAGAGAGAGAGGGAGTTGCTGGGAGGAGGAAGATGAGTGAGGGAGGAGAGTATGGAGGTGAGGGAAGGAGTAGGGAAATTATTCAAAAAGTTACAACTAGGCCCCTCCCCTTCACTACACACAATAACAACTTCCCACTAATAATTAAGACCCAACAATACTACACTAGCACAAGTGACCCAAATAAAATGCTAGGCATAATTATTATGAATCATAATATGCACGCATAAATATTTAAATAAATAATAATTTAAATAAATAAATAAGCAAATAAATAAATAATAATTATTTATTACCAATAAAATAGAGCCTAGTTTTCGGGTCGTGACATTTTATTTGGGTCATTTGTGCTAGTGTAGAAGTGTTGGGTCTTAATTGTTAGTAGGGAGTGCAAGTATTTGTGTGTAGTGTGGAAGAAGGGGCCTAAGTGTAAGTTTATGAAAAAGGTTTTAACTACTCCCTCCCTACTCCTTCTCTTCTCCCTTACCTCTTCTATCACCCTACTCCCTCATTCTTCTCTCCCAGCACACCTCCCTCTCTCTCTCTCTACATTGGGTAAGTTTTCTTTCTCTCTTCTCTCTTCATTTTCTTCTTCCTCCTCTCATTATTTCTCATTTCTTAAAACATGAATCTTGTTTAGATCGTCGATAGGATCGTAAGAAGCCAAGAAATTTCGAGTTCCGTCACCTTTGAGAAAATCCGGGTAAGTTGCTTTTCCCCATTTTTATGCTAAAATGTTCATATCATGTTTATATTATGCTTGATGTGTTATATTTGAAGTTTGGTTGAGTTTGGAGTTTATTTGGAATTTATTTGGAGTTTTGGTCAAAAATGGTGATTTTAGGAATGTTGGGTTTGAATCTTGATCTTGGTTGATGAATGGTATTATTTGAGTCCCCGTTCTAGTTATAAGTTGTTTTGGGTTCATATTTATGCTGGGTGGAAGATTGATTGTGTTTGATTTTGAGTGTGGTGAGAAATGGGTAAGAACATCATGAACCCAGCTCTGTTTTCCCGGCTAGAATCCAGACCAGGCGCCCGCCCGCCTGGACCCAAGCGCCCGCCTGCATACCCTTTCCTGATGGCCAGACCTTCTGGTCATTCAGGCGCCCGCTCGCCCCATGCCAGGCGCCCGCCCGCTCACTGTTCCAGGATTTTGTCCTTTTGCTTGTTTTAACTAAATGGCTTAACTAGTTTAGGGTACCTTCTTCTAATTAACTTAAGATAACACCGTGGAGCACTTTAGTAATTAAAAATGGTTCCTTTATGAACAATAGTGTTATGTAATTTGATCAAGTATTGTTTGGGCATCTTATGATGTGTTCGTGTTTGTTCCAACCGAATTGAATTTCGCGTAAGACTTGGTCTAGGTTTTAGGCGATGTCCTATAGTACCTAGAGGGTTGTTATTGAACACCAAGGTGTAGGGTTTAGTCCTGTCGTGATCATGTTCTAATAAGGGTAACCTTTTGGATTCGTTTGGGGTGTTAAGAATGGGTTCGTTATGAACGGAGATAAAGCGTGAATTGGCAATTGGGTACCTACGGTTTGATTAACCTTAAGATGTATTCATTCGGATTTCTTATTTGGAATTCCAGGTGTGATGAGATGGTTGAGTTCATAGTCCTAGTATATCTTTTGAGTAAATGTTTATGGTCATTTTGGTAATAGTCATTTTGGTAATAGTCATTGTGCCATTAGGGAGCGACCGTTTGGGTTGTGCTCTTTATGACTAACTTGTGGGTATCATATTTAGGATGTATTTGGTACGTGCCTTATCTTGGAATCATTATGTTTTAATGGTCAATGTTGTTGGACTCTTTTATGAGAAACTCCTTGTGCTATTGTTGTTGAACTCTTCTTGAGTAATCGTTTGCATCTTTTATAGTGATTAATTGGTATGGTTCCCTGCTTTGGAATCCTTAGCTGTTTACCGTGCTGGTATTTTATTACTTAGCATTATTGAAAGTCCAGCTGGTTATTTGTGTATCGAGTCAGGCAATGGATAATGCTATAATGGCATGAGCCAAGTCCAGTATAGCATCGCCCATTGGTCCTTCTGTCCTCATCCAGATTGGCCTTGGTTGGGATGAGCTAGCTCCGTTGTGGGTATTCTAGCTAATCGTTTTGGAGCATGACTTTGTGGGATGGCTCCCGCCCCTTGTGGCACTTTATCATTGTTATTGGTTCCGGTACCGGGTTTCTCTTCAGCTTTTATGCTACTATGAAGATGGTTTGTTTGATTGATGGGTTGATTGGTCGTTTCTGACCGGGGTTTTCTCTTCGGCTTTTATGCTACTGTGAAGATATGGATTGGTGGATTGTTGAAGCTGCGCAGCGACCCTTTATTGGTTCTATCAGTTGGGAAACCTTGGCTAATATCCTTTGTTATGTGTTTACTTTCCGCTGCTATCTGTTGACTGTTAATTGTTTCATGCTATGTGATATTTATCATTGTTTATTGCTTATTGCATTATAGCATGTCATGTAGTTGCATTAGAAACTTACTGAGATTTTATGTCACGACCCGAAATCTAGGCTCTATTTTATTAGTAATAAATAATTATTATTTAATTATTTGCTTAATTATTTATTTAAATTATTATTTATTTAAATATTTATGGATGCATTTTATGTGTTATAATAATTATGCCTAGCATTCTATTTGGGTCATTTGTGCTAGTGTAGAAATGTTGAGTCTTAATTGTTAGTAGGGAGTGTAGTGTTTGTGTGTAGTGTAGTGGAGGGGGCCTATGTGTAAATCTTTTAAACATTCCCCTACTCCCTCCCTACTCCTTCCCTCACCTCCCCCATCCTCACACTCCACCTCCTTCATCCTCCCAGCCAACTCCCTCCCTCTCTCCTCCATTGTGGTAAGTTTTCTTCTCCTTCCTTCTCTCTTCTTTTTCTTCATCTTCTTCTAGTTATTTCTCATTTCTTAAAACGTGAAATGTGTTTAGATCGTCGTTAGGATCGCGTAGAATCAAAAAGAATTGAATTCCGTCAACTTTGAGAAAATTCAAGTAAGTTACTTTTTCCCCATTTTGATGCTAAAATGTTCATATCATGTTTAGATAATGCTTAATGTGTTATATTTGAAGTTTGGTTGGGTTTTGAATTTGTTTGGAAATTATTTGAGTTTTTGGTTAAAAATGGTGAAATCTTGAATGTTGGTTTTGATTCTTGAATTTGGTTGATAAAGGGTGTTGTTAAGATCCCCTTTTTAGTTAAATGATGTTTGGGTACCTTAGAAATCTTGTTGGGAGGATTGATTTTGAGTGTTATGAAATTTGTAAGGAATTGGTTAGGAAATTTGAGGAACCCAGCTGGGAATTCTTCCCAGCCCGTAGACCAGGCGCCCGCCAGCCCTTGCCCAGGCGCCCACCTACTCCCACTTTTTCTAGAGCCTGACCTTCTGTCAATTCAAGCGCGCGCCTGCCTATGCCCAGGCGCCCGCCCGCCCCCTGTTCCAGGAATTTGACCTTTTTACTTGGTTTAAGACTTAAGGCTTAACTAGTTGAGGTTTATTTCTCCTAATTAACTTAAGATAACACCGTGGAACACTTTATTGATTTGATTTGATTCTTTTGTGAATAAATACGGTATGGAATTTGATTAAGTATCATTTTGGGAATGTTGGGCATCTTTGATGTGCTGTTTATGTTGGTTTACCTTTGTGGTGATTTAATTGGATTGGTTCCCTACTTTGGAACCTTAAGTTGTTTATTCATGCTAAATTATTATTACTTAGCATTTATTTGGAAGCCCAGCTGGCATATTTGTTGCATCGGGCGATGGGAAAGATTATAATGGCAAAGCCAAGTCCATTATAATGTTGACCATTGTTTTGCCCCCTTCTTTACCCTTTTCCAGATTGGCCTTGGAAAAGTCAAGTTAGCGTTCCTCTGTGAATGTATCTAGCTACCGGGCATGACTTTGTGTCATGGTCCTTGTCCTTTGTGACACTTTTATGTTATTGGTTCCGGTACCGGGGGTTTTCTCTTCGGCTTTCATGCTATTATGAAGATGATGATTTGTTGATTATTGAAGCTGCGCAGCGATCCTTTATTTGGATGTTCCGGTTTGGAAAACCTTGGCTATATCCTTTGTTATGTGTTTATTTCCGCTGCTATCTGTTACGTGATAAATGCTATGTGCTATGTGATATTTATTATAGCTTATTGCTTATTGCATCATAGCATGTCATGTAGTTGCATTAGTAACTTATTGAGATTTATCTCACCCCCTTTTCTTTTATCTTGTTTTTCCTTAACCCCCCCCCCAGGTGCTAAGGATTAGTCTCGCTGATCACGAGAAAGAGGACGTCGAGTGTGGATCCATTCTTTTGGGGAAGGTTGTCATAGGTTGGTTTACATTATGTAAATGTGTAACCATTTTGGGATAGTTGTACCAAATAATGACGTCATTAAGAATTGTATATTTTTATTTTGTTGGGCATAAACTTGTGGAAGTTTATGATAGTTGTAATTGGTTTTTATCAAACTTTGATTTGTAAAACTTTGGATCATTACCTTTTGGTATCAAATGAAATTTTTAACTTTGGTATTTCTCAGTTTTGGTTTTAGAGTCGACGTCCAGATCGCGGTCTCGGGCCCGCGGGGTCCGGGGTCGCGACAGTTGGTATCAGAGCTATGGCATTAGCTCTATGTATAAGTCTAGGTGGATTAGTATGACCTAGGTGGGTAGTAGTGTGCGGAGTGATTAACGGTTGATGTTTTATGCAGGTACTTGTTACAATGGTTCGTAGAAGGAGTGGTGAAGGTAGTACCGGTAATGCCAATCAGAATGACACAAGGGAAGAAGCCCGTGCTATGTTTCAAGGCATGTTTGAGGCGGCCATGAAGGCCATACATGATCAAGGTCCGAGGGTAGAACAAGCACCACCCCGCTATGGATTGGAGCAATTTCTGAAGTTGAAACCGGCTGAATTTAATGGGGAGCCCGATGTAAGGAAAGCTGAGTTGTGGATTGAGTCTATGGAGAAGATTTATGATGTGTTTGGGTGTTCGGATGAGGATAAGGTCCGGTTCGCGGCTTACAAACTTGTGGGAGCCGCCGAACATTGGTGGAAGGGTGTTAAAGCTACTTGGGATGATACTCACACGGTGTATGCGTGGGAGTTGTTCGTGCGCAAATTCAAGGAGCATATCATTCCGGTTGTTGATCAAAACCGAAAGGAGATCGAGCTACTCAACCTGGAGCAAGGTGTGTTGTCTATAGCACAATACTCGGCTAAGTTCATAGAATTAGCCCGGTATTGCGACTATTTGGTGAGGACCGAGGAACAAAAGGCTATGAGATTTATTCGGGGATTGAAGACCTCCATCCGTACTCAACTTATTGCTCAACGGATTGTGACTTTCCAAGATGCGGTGGACCGAGCCTATTTGATAGAGCAAGATATCGGGGAGCACAAAAGGAAAACCGAGGTTATGGGTACGGGTAAACCGGGAAGCCATGCTAAATCTCAACCTCATCACCGTTTCGAAAATCGAGGTAACCCGGGAGCATCATCTCAGTTTAAGGGGCAAACCACACTGAGGAATCCGGGTACTACTCCGGGGATTCAGAATAGGAAGCCTTGTACCTTTTGTCAGAAGGTAGGCCATACGGAGGATAGGTGTTGGAAAAAGCAAGGCAAGTGTACCAATTGTGGTGAAATGGGGCACTTTGCGAGAGAGTGCACGAGGTACCGAGGTCAAGCATCCGGGTCAGGAGTTGGTACTAATCAAGGTCAGAAAAGGGATGCCGCAGGGAAGCCCAAAGTTCAAGGGAAGGTTTATGCCATGAATCAACAACAAGCTACTGATGATCCATCCGTTATTGGAGGTATTGTTTCTATGTCTAATGTGAGCGCACGAGCGTTAGTAGATCCAGGATCATCTCATTCATACATTTCTGTGCAATTTGCTTCTCTGTTAAATGCTGCATTTGAGTCTTTACCGTACGTGCTAGATGTGTCGACCCCTATAGGAGAATGCTTGATTTCTGATCGAGTCTTTCGTGCTTGTGATGTGGTTATTTGTGGTCGAGTCCTTTGTGCGGATTTGGTAGTTCTTCCTATCCAAGACTTTGATGTCATTTTGGGTATGGATTGGTTGAGCAAGTTTCATGCGTCCGTTGATTGCCGTAAGAAAACTGTTACTTTTTCTATTCCCGATGTGCCTAAATTTGTGTTTGAGGCTAGTCCTCTGAGTAGAAGGGTTCGCTTAATTTCTTATTTGAAAACGAGAAAATTATTGTATAGTGGTTGTGAGGGGTATTTGGCTAGTGTTCTTGATACTAGGAAGGAATCCCCTAGTTTTGATAGTGTTCGGGTAGTTCGGGAATTTCCCGATGTTTTCTCTACCGAGTATAATATGCCTCCCGATCGTGAGATTGAGTTTTGTATAGATCTTTTGCCGGGTACGGCTCCGACTTCAAAAGCACCTTATAGGTTAGCTCCCGCAGATTTGAAGGAATTGAAGGTTCAGTTGCAAGAGTTGCTTGATCGAGGGTTTATCCGCCCTAGTGTTTCCCCGTGGGGAGCACCAGTTTTGTTTGTGCGGAAGAAAGATGGTTCCTTGAGATTGTGCATCGATTATAGAAAGTTGAATCAGGTTACGGTGAAGAATAAGTACCCTCTACCCCATATTGATGATTTGTTTGATCAACTTCAAGGGTCCGTGGTTTTCTCTAAACTTGATTTACCATCAGTTGAAGGTTCGATTGGAGGATATTCCGAAGACTGCTTTTCGCACTCGGTATGGTCATTATGAGTTCCTGGTTATGCCGTTTGGGTTGACGAACGCGCCGGCCGTGTTTATGGATTTGATGAACCGAGTTTTCCATCCTTATCTTGACTCGTTCGTGGTAGTCTTCATCGACGACATCCTTGTTTATTCGAAATCTCGTGAGGAGCATGAACAACATTTGAGGACAGTTTTATCCATTCTCGCGAGGGAGAAATTATTTGCGAAGTTTAGTAAATGCGAATTTTGGCTCGAGATGGTGTCATTTTTGGGCCATGTGATTTCTAAAGACGGTATTTCGGTGGATCCTTCAAAGATAGAGGCAATAGTGGATTGGAAGAGACCCGAATCAGTGACAGAGATTAGAAGCTTTCTTCGTTTAGCCGGTTATTACAGAAGGTTTATCGAAGGGTTTTCGAGGATTGCTACTCCGATGACTCAGTTGACCCGGAAGAATGTTCCGTTTGTGTGGACCGAGAAATGTGACAAGAGTTTCGAGGAATTGAAGAAGAGGTTGACTACCGCACCGATCTTGACTTTGCCTAATGGGAGCGATGGCCTAGTGATTTTCAGTGATGCTTCGAAAGAGGGTTTGGGTTGTGTGTTGATGCAGAATGGAAAAGTGATTGCTTATGCTTCAAGGAAGTTGACCCCGAGTGAACAGAATTACCCGACTCATGATATGGAGTTGGCGGCGATAGTATTTGCGTTGCACAAATGGAAGCACTATCTTTATGGAGCGAAGTTTGAGATTTTTACCGATCACAAGAGTTTGAAGTACCTTTTCTCCCAGAAAGAGTTGAATAATAGACAGCGCCGATGGATGGAATTATTGAAGGATTATGATTGTACGATTTCTTATCATCCGGGGAAGGCGAATGTGGTAGCCGATGCGATTAGTAGAAAGTCTTATGTGGCTTCGATGATGGTTCGTGAATGGAAAATGCTTGAGGATGTTCGAGATTGGTCTCCTCGTTAATCGAGACATGGGGCTATTTTTCCGAATATTAGGGTGTCTCCGACCCTAATTCAGAGGATAAAGGAAGCTCAGAAAGAAGATCCCGAGTTGGTGAAGATAATGGGTAAATTGAAGGAAAAGAACTTCGAGGATTTTTCTATTAGACCGGTGGGAGTGTTGACTTTCCGTGGAAGATTGTGTGTTCCGGATGTTGATGGAATTAAACAGAGAGTTCTTGATGAGGGTCACAAATCGAGGTATACTATTCATCCGGGTAGTACGAAGATGTATCAGGATTTGAAGCAACAATTTTGGTGGATTAATATGAAAAGGGAAATAGCCGAGTATGTATCGAGGTGTTTAACTTGTCAGCAGGTCAAAGCCGAGCATCAGAGACCCGCGGGATTACTTCAACCGTTAGAGATTCCCGAGTGGAAGTGGGAGCATGTGACTATGGATTTCGTTACGGGACTACCTCGTACCCGTAGGAAGTATGACAGTGTTTGGGTAATAGTGGATAGATTGACCAAGAGTGCACATTTCTTGCCTATTGATATCAGATATTCGATGGAGAATCTTGCGACCCTTTATATCGATGAGATCGTTAGATTGCATGGGGTTCCGGTTAGTATTGTGTCAGATCGAGACCCGAGGTTTACTTCTAGGTTCTGGAAGGCGTTTCAGGAAGCTTTGGGTTCAGATTTGCGATTTAGTACGGCCTTTCATCCTCAGACCGATGGTCAATCCGAGAGGACTATTCAGATTTTGGAGGATATGTTGCGAGCGTGTTCGATATATTTTTCCGATTCTTGGGATTCGCACCTACCGTTAGTGGAATTCTCTTACAACAACAGTTATCAGGCTAGTATCGAGATGGCACCGTTTGAGGCTTTATATGGAAGAAAGTGTAGATCGCCTATTTGTTGGGATGAGGTTGGTGAAGCGAAGATCGTGGGCATTGATTTGCTTCAGGATTCGGTTGAGAAAGTCAAAGTTATCCGGGATCGATTGAAGACAGCCCAGAGTCGACATAAGAGCTACGCAGACAACCGAAGGCGAGATCTTAGTTTTCAGATTGGCGATTTGGTATTCTTGAAAGTGTCTCCGAAGGTGGGTATTCGTAGGTTTGGGAAGAAAGGCAAATTAGCTCCGAGGTTTTGGCCCGTTTGAGATTTTGGGAAAGGTTGGACTTCTAGCGTATCGCCTTGCGTTACCGTCATCCTTAGACCGGTTGCACAACGTCTTTCACGTTTCTATGCTTCGGAAGTATGTTCATGATCCATCTCACGTGTTACCGAGGATACCGGAAGATATTGAGCCCGATATGACTTATGAGGAACGACCGGTTCGGATTTTAGATGCCAAAGTCCAAGAGTTGAGAAACAAAAGCATTGCGTTGGTTAGAGTCCTTTGGAGGAATCATAACATCGAGGAGTCGACGTGGGAGCTCTGAGATGAGATCGAGAGGAAATTTCCGTGGCTTTTCGTTTAAGGTGAGTCTTGTTAAAATTCGGGTCGAATTTTCTTTAAGGGGGAGTGAATGTCACGACCCGAAATCTAGGCTCTATTTTATTAGTAATAAATAATTATTATTTAATTATTTGCTTAATTATTTATTTAAATTATTATTTATTTAAATATTTATGGATGCATTTTATGTGTTATAATAATTATGCCTAGCATTCTATTTGGGTCATTTGTGCTAGTGTAGAAATGTTGAGTCTTAATTGTTAGTAGGGAGTGTAGTGTTTGTGTGTAGTGTAGTGGAGGGGGCCTATGTGTAAATCTTTTAAACATTCCCCTACTCCCTCCCTACTCCTTCCCTCACCTCCCCCATCCTCACACTCCACCTCCTTCATCCTCCCAGCCAACTCCCTCCCTCTCTCCTCCATTGTGGTAAGTTTTCTTCTCCTTCCTTCTCTCTTCTTTTTCTTCATCTTCTTCTAGTTATTTCTCATTTCTTAAAACGTGAAATGTGTTTAGATCGTCGTTAGGATCGCGTAGAATCAAAAAGAATTGAATTCCGTCAACTTTGAGAAAATTCAAGTAAGTTACTTTTCCCCCATTTTGATGCTAAAATGTTCATATCATGTTTAGATAATGCTTAATGTGTTATATTTGAAGTTTGGTTGGGTTTTGAATTTGTTTGGAAATTATTTGAGTTTTTGGTTAAAAATGGTGAAATCTTGAATGTTGGTTTTGATTCTTGAATTTGGTTGATAAAGGGCGTTGTTAAGATCCCCTTTTTAGTTAAATGATGTTTGGGTACCTTAGAAATCTTGTTGGGAGGATTGATTTTGAGTGTTATGAAATTTGTAAGGAATTGGTTAGGAAATTTGAGGAACCCAGCTGGGAATTCTTCCTAGCCCGTAGACCAGGCGCCCGCCTGACCTTGCCCAGGCGCCCGCCTACTCCCACTTTTTCTAGAGCCTGACCTTCTGTCAATTCAAGCGCGCGCCTGCCTATGCCCAGGCGCCCGCCCGCCCCCTGTTCCAGGAATTTGACCTTTTTACTTGGTTTAAGACTTAAGGCTTAACTAGTTGAGGTTTATTTCTCCTAATTAACTTAAGATAACACCGTGGAACACTTTATTGATTTGATTTGATTCTTTTGTGAATAAATACGGTATGGAATTTGATTAAGTATCATTTTGGGAATGTTGGGCATCTTTGATGTGCTGTTTATGTTGGTTTACCTTTGTGGTGATTTAATTGGATTGGTTCCCTACTTTGGAACCTTAAGTTGTTTATTCATGCTAAATTATTATTACTTAGCATTTATTTGGAAGCCCAGCTGGCATATTTGTTGCATCGGGCGATGGGAAAGATTATAATGGCAAAGTCAAGTCCATTATAATGTTGACCATTGTTTTGCCCCCTTCTTTACCCTTTTCCAGATTGGCCTTGGAAAAGTCAAGTTAGCGTTCCTCTGTGAATGTATCTAGCTACCGGGCATGACTTTGTGTCATGGTCCTTGTCCTTTGTGACACTTTTATGTTATTGGTTCCGGTACCGGGGGTTTTCTCTTCGGCTTTCATGCTATTATGAAGATGATGATTTGTTGATTATTGAAGCTGCGCAGCGATCCTTTATTTGGATGTTCCGGTTTGGAAAACCTTGGCTATATCCTTTGTTATGTGTTTATTTCCGCTGCTATCTGTTACGTGATAAATGCTATGTGCTATGTGATATTTATTATAGCTTATTGCTTATTGCATCATAGCATGTCATGTAGTTGCATTAGTAACTTATTAAGATTTATCTCACCCCCTTTTCTTTTATCTTGTTTTTCCTTAACCCCCCCCTAGGTGCTAAGGATTAGTCTCGCTGATCACGAGAAAGAGGACGTCGAGTGTGGATCCATTCTTTTGGGGAAGGTTGTCATAGGTTGGTTTACATTATGTAAATGTGTAACCATTTTGGGATAGTTGTACCAAATAATGACGTCATTAAGAATTGTATATTTTTATTTTGTTGGGCATAAACTTGTGGAAGTTTATGATAGTTGTAATTGGTTTTTATCAAACTTTGATTTGTAAAACTTTGGATCATTACCTTTTTGTATCAAATGAAATTTTTAACTTTGGTATTTCTCAGTTTTGGTTTTAGAGTCGACGTCCAGATCGCGGTCTCGGGCCCGCGGGGTCCGGGGTCGCGACATTTTATCTCACCCCGTTTATTTCCATCTTTGTTTTTCCTTAACCCCCCCCCCCAGGAGGAAAAGGATTAGGATTCGCGGATCGAGGAGGACGTCGAGAGGATTGAGATTTTGGGGCAGGTTGTTATGGATCGGTTTACATTATTTAAATGTATAACCTTTTGGGGATAGTTTTACCATTATTGACGTCATTAAGAATTGTATATTTTATTCTTTTTGGTATAAGCTGTGGAGCTTATGTTAGATGCACTTTGTTGA
Source organism: Campanula takesimana (assembly GCA_026119855.1). Lineage (NCBI taxonomy): Eukaryota > Viridiplantae > Streptophyta > Magnoliopsida > Asterales > Campanulaceae > Campanula > Campanula takesimana. The sequence goes on from JAOWBW010000258.1 coordinate 1,029,121, forward strand.
TTTAAACTTGGATTTGTAAAACCTTGTGTTATCATCTTTTGGTTCAAAATGGAATTTTTAACTTCTATATTTTAGAGTTTTGGTTTTAAGTCGACGTCCAGCTCGCGTATTCCGGACCCGCGGGTTCGGGGGCGCGACAGAAGGCTTCACACAATGCGCACTCGACCTTGTGCAGGCTCCAAAAACCCTTTAAACCCCGGATGGATGCCACGATGCAGCTTGATTGGTGCTCTTGTGCCCTTCTCACCCGCACGGGTCCATTCCACCTCCCCTTCCGAGCCGAGTCAACCACACTTTGTCTGTGACACACAAATACCGTGACCATGGTTGGTTTTTGGTCTAGCTCACGTCATCACGTCCCTAATACGTGTCCAAAGTTAATTATGGCCAAGTTAACGCCCGAGTTACGACTCCTTATGAAATTAAGCGTGATCAAGGTCGTCTTCGGCCCGGTCTTTGACTTGTGCGTTAATGTCAACCATAATTAACCAAAGTCATGTATTAAGGATAGGGTGACACCGTGTCGTTAAGCCCTCATGCTTGACCCATCCTAATCATCCTTGAGCCCAAGGTTAAGGTCCGAGATCCCTCATTAAAATGAGGTCATTTCGTTAAAGCGTTAAGTCAATCTTAACCTTGACCGGGGCTTAATTATGATGAGAATGGCCCGCGCATTGAAAGACTTTGTGATGCACTAGACCTTAGGTTTGGCTCTTTGGTCGGTGGAAGCCACGTGCCCTATAGGACCCTCACCCAGGATTGTCCGTCCTTGGGAGTGTGCAATGCAGGTGAAATATGAGGGGTCTATAGATGTAGTGATGGCCTCCACTGATCCAGGATTTAGATTAGTTGCGAAAAAGAAGAGAAATCTTTTCTGACCAGTTAGGAATAAAGTGCGTCTTAAGGGAACTCAGTAAATGAAAGCATACTTTTGAAACTGTGCTCTAACGTTTTGCTCGTGTGAAAAATCCCCCAATAGAATGCTTTTCTTAAAAAAAATGATGATGAAAATTGGCAAATTCCCTAAAATGCATAGCTCGGGTCTCTTTTCCAATTTTGTCCCCGAATCAAATCAGTTTTTTTTATTTCCCCCAGTCAGAATCTCCTTGTGTCAAAGTCCGTTCCTCACTCAAAGCATGGTTTTCCCACCGAATCTCGTCAAAAGTTCCCTTATGGTTGGTTGGCCTCTCGTGTGATAGGAAAGCATGGGAGCCCGATTGGAGATCGTCGAAAGAACTTTGGACGTCATGCAACAAGTGATGAGAAGATTGGAGCATGACCAGGATCGCCTACTCGGGATCGTTAACAGGATAAATGAAAAACCGGCTTTGGATCTTGAGAAGGAAGCCGAAAGGATATGGGTCCGAATGGTCCACCCCTGCCTCCGCGAGCTTTTGAAAGACCGAGAGAACGATTGGCATCAAGAAAGGGAAAGTATGAGAAACGAGATGAACTCGCAAAGCCATATTCACCAAGAGGACATGAAAAACGTCCAAGCATGCATGAAAACAATGGTGGACGCGATTGTAGATGTCAAAACCTACCTCAGGAATCACCCTCACCTCAAAAGCCATCCCGTCAGGCCTGTATCTAACAATCCATCCCCGGTCACTCCCGTCAGCCCCCAAGTGACCATAAATCACCAAGAAAGCCTACCTCCCCAGTCATAACCCCTAAATAGGAGTGTACCGCCAGGAAGTAGCCGTTTTAGACCCATCCTCTCCAAGCCAACTCACCATCAAAGAGCCGCGCCGTATCGCCTTTTTCGGGAATTAGGGATCCCAAGGGTTCAATTGCTCGACCAACTGCTTAAGGAAGGAAAGATCCAACTACTGAACCCAAATAGGCTCCTGGCCAAACATTCCCACCAACGGTTTGATGAAAATCAGTTCTGTCGGTATCATCAAGGGGCAGGACACACCACCGGGGCTTGTGATGCTCTGAAAGACAAAATTCAGGAACTCATCGATGAAGGTATCATCACCAAAAACGATGGCAAGTGGGTTTGAACAGAGAAGGAGGAAGAACAAAAAAAAAGAGGGGTAGGAGTGGTCTATATTAGGTAGGTTCTAGGGTCTTTTCAAAAAATCCATCATGGACATGTTTTCTTTTTACTTCTCCCTAAGCCCTGAAAGGCAAGTTTGGTTGTATGTGTCAAGATGATCCATGATTAGGGTTGTGCTAAAATCTTTTGAGTTTGTAAAAAGTCTGAACTTCCCCCCATGCAATGAAACGTCTATTTCCCTTCTATTCTCTCTAGACTTGAGGCATTATTTTGCGAACTACATTAACTCCTAAAAATTGCTTTGTTTAATGTTGTCAAATGATTGCTACTCCCCGAAAATGATGAGTTGACTTCTAAGTCAATGACGATTCATTAAGGACGAATGGACCTCACATGAATAAAAATTGCCAAGCGCAAACAATCAATCTTGATATGAATAAATGTTGTGATCAATTGGCATGGAGAAACCCTTAATGGCAAGCCTTCCCTGATACACACCCGTTCCCCAATGCACATTCCCCGAAATACTTTCCCGAAGCAAACTCTTGACGCACATCAAAGGCATCCCGATACAATGAAAAGGTGAGGGTATTGCTGCTTGACCACCAAGATTCAACCGTGATCACACAGGCACAGCCGACAAATGGCTCCCCAGACCTCCGAAGACGGAACCAAAAAATGATAGATGTGGAAAAGGCCACGAATGAGCCAATGTCTAAAGTAGGAAGTTGGGGCCAATGTTTCCCTTCTCGAAAAAAAAAATGAGAGCCCATTCATTTCAAAAGAAATTCACACCAAAGGGGGGTTAATCCCCAAGGATGTTCGTCATCAAGCGTCAAAAGAGCAACAACATCCTCTGAGACAATGTCAAAGGAAATTCGACCTCAGCAAAAGACGGCGCAAAGGCCGAACTACGGCGACCTGAGCTCCTCAAACTGAGGGGAACGTAGGCAACCTTCGGGTCCGGTCACAACATGAAACAAAACCATCAAACTGTGGTCCTCTCAAAATGACCAAGTTCTCAAACCTCGGTCCTTTCAATGACCGATTTCCCAGACACACCTTCCTTGGGCCAATTCCCCATAAACACCTTCTCCTCCCGATCTTGCCATTGATCGAATCTTAATCTTAATTGATCACAACATTTATACATGTTAAGGCTAATTGCTTGTTATAATCCTGACTTAACAACAAACATGGTCCGTTCAAGCGATCACTTTGATAATGTTAACTATGGCAAATTTCAAATGTCTCAACAAGTCTTCTTTTCTACATTTTAGGGAAGAGCCAAACACTGAATTTCTATCCGTAGGCTTCCCTCCACAGACAAAGGGACTCACTCCCGCAAATGCCTACTTCAATCTCATTCGAAGCAAGAATAGCTGCTCTCGTCCGTGTCAATTATGCCACTCCTAGGGGCAAAAGGAACAAGAAATGTTGGAAAGAGGGTTGGAAGGGTTGAGAGCCCAAAAGGAACGACTTCTGTAAGAGAAGGGGTGTGCTCCGAACAAGAGATAAGACACAAAAGTCTGGCTCCCACCCAAAGGAGAGGAATCGGGGCTAGCAAGCCATAATGGCACGTTTGAAAAGGTTGAACAAAAAATCATGCTTGGGTAAGTCCGGTCCAGGTCAAATTTCAGGGTCATATTCCCAAATAAATCCTCAGTCGATCAAAATTCCCCAGAGGTCCCCAAAAAGTTTTAGTCAAAAAGTCAACCTCCAAGGTCCAACCGTACGGATGGTTTGTCCCCTATAAAATTCTCATATCAGTAGGTCGTATCAGCTGATTTCCTACAAGCAAAATTCACTTTTACTTGTCCAAAGCCTGTCAAAAAGTCATCCCAGTCACACATAATTGAGTCTAAATACCTTGCAAACAAAGCCCCCCCCCCCCGGCCCGAGCTATGCATAAAGGTTAAATTTACAAAATGAAATTCTAAACAAACAACAAGCTTTCTCACACATTGTTCAGTAAAAAAAACAAAAAAAAAAAAACAAAAAAAAAACAAAAGAGAAATTGTTCAAACAGGTACAACTACTCGGAATCCAGATCCGAGTCGGGAGGAGGCAAATCAGAGAGGCCCGGTCCCTGAGAAAAATAAGTACTAGGGTCAAAATGAAAAAGGGACTCTGCCAAGCTCGTATCCCCACTAGTGGAAGGCTGAAAGGAACGCCAAGCAGACTAAGAAGAGGTACCGGGGCGATCAACAAAAGAAGTTTCGGGCCGCTCCAGGGTCAGATGGGCAAAACGATCCAGAATAATTTCATGGGTACCAGAGGCCCGAAGAGAATCCTGAAGAAATGCTGTATCCGCGGCACTCATGGATTGTCTGCGAACGTAAGAAGGAGGCAACTCCACGCTCGATGCCCTCTTGCGAGGCCTCTCTTCTCCACTCACAGAACTCCTGGCTGGCATGAAACTGTATTCTGCCCAAGGAAGAACGACCTGTGAACTTCTTAAACCATTTCTTGGCCCGCCTTAAGAAGCTGGGCCACCGCAGTAATGCTCGCCCCGCAACCTACACATGAAAACACAAATGGCTCAGCAAAAGAGATGAAAATGAAAGGTGTGCATAAAAGAATCATACCGCCTCAACCAGGATCTCCTCAGCTGGGACCCCTTCCCATGGAGTAGACAAGTCCACCTTGTGAACCCTGCCATCCACACAGACAAAGGAATAGTCTGTCCAAGCCGGTGGAACTACCCCAGAAGCCACCACCTGTGGCGACCGCAACCTTGTGGCCACAAAACGGCCGTATGGCTCACCAGTGATCAAACCAGCAGCATTCACTCCCATGAGACAGGGGTCCTGCCCTCGGTCAGCCACGAACATGGTCTTAGGAGGATCTACGGGTGCCCGCTGCACGAGTTCCAACCCATGCTGCCATAAAACCCTCTTGCCTAAATAAAAGGCCTCGCCCCGGAATCCCACTAGCAGCCTCCTCTGTCTAGTCACCCGCAGGGCCTCGCTTAGATCAAAACCTATTTCCTCATACCGAGACCAAGGAAAGAGGTTAAGCTCTGCTGGCAAGGGCCCTCTCAACACTACTTTCACATTGGCATAACTCGTCCCTTAGACCCCCTCTTCTCTCTAGCTTCCCTAGCCCAGCAGGTCATAGCCGAAAAGTCAGGTCTCGGTCAACAGCCGGCCTCCACGGGTAGCTGCCAAAAACCTCGTAGTACCAAGCCTAAAAAAAAGAAAAAGGCAAGAAGTACTATCAGCACACAAAAATGAGGTAAAAGCCAAACGCAAAGAGTAAGACAAAGGCAGAAAAGGAAAGGATACCTCAAGGACGAACTGGAAACAAGCCAGAGACTTGCTCGCCCTTCGGCTGTATTTGTCAAGCTCCATGCATAGCTCGGCGAGACCAGCCTCACCCAAGAGATGCCTCGAATAGCCTCAGTGGTAGTTAATGATCCAAGAAGAGAGAACATGCATGTCGTGTCAGCATTGGCAAAAATAGTGTTGCCAAGGAGGAGCCACACGTAAGAACGCTCAAGCTGCTCAGCTGTGATCCGACCCACCCAATACTCTGGACTGTTGGCCCGGATAGCCCTCTCGACATTCTGAACCAGGATGCCCAAACCCTTGGTGGGGCCCGAGAATCCGATAAGTGCCCGGATCTCTTCCTCAGGGATCCTATCCCTCCACATAACCGGCCGCCCATCAAAAGATAGCCCGGTAATTGCTGAGAAGTCAACAGGAGCAACGGTTACCTCCCCCCTAGCTCAAATGGAACGTGTGGGTCGTGTCCCACCAGTACTCACCAAGGGTATTAAGGAGCCCCATACTCTTGTTGGTGTTAACCAACCTGCCCACGGCCTCGATGAAGGGCACCAAGCCGGTGCGCTCTACCCAATCCCTCGGACCAGGCGCGCCGTCAACAGACTCGGGCATGGCCTCCCACAAAGAAAAGCAAACATCGGGCGAACCTCGCGATTTGGGATCACCGCCCTGTAGGTAAACGCAGCAAAGGTATGAATGACACAGTTTAAAAATACCAATGCTCATGATGAATGCAAAGGATGGAATGAAAACAAGAAGCGAACATGCATTGAAGTTCCGTCCCCTTTCAAATTGCATAGACATTTGGGGGTCATTTTTGGAAAAATATGTTCCGTCCTCTTTCAAATTGCATAGACATTTGAGGGTCATTTTTGGAAAAATGTGTTCCGTCCCCTTTCAAATTGCATAGACATTTGAGGGTCATTTTTGAAAATATGTGTTCCGTCCCCTTTCAAATTGCATAGACATTTGAGGGTCATTTTCAAAGAATATTTTCCGTCCCCCTTCCAAATTACATAGACATTTAGGGTCTAAATCCCTCACAAAGAATAAACAACATTTCTTAGCACGTACGTAGGCGAGAACCTCCCGAAAACGCGCTTAATAGCTAGTCTGAGCCTAAGGTACAAGTACTCTATGCACAAAGTGTAGGGCAACACACTTTAATTGACAAAAACATAGCTAGGCATGTCCGAACAAGAATACGAACACATGCCCATGGACCTTGAGAATTCAATTTCATGAAAATCAAAACAATTTTGCAAAATTGCACCAAGAAATGCGAAAATCCCAAAAATGCAAACAAGAACCCTAAGCCTAGAAAATGCATACAATGCCCAAAATCGATTAGGGAAGGTTTGAGAATGCTTGCTCCGTCACCGTGGCACAAATGGATATTAGGAGACTTGTAGAAACCCGCTCCCGCATCCCAAAAATCAACGGTGTAGCCTCGAAAGTTTTGAGCCATGTATAGCCTCCTCTCCGCCCCTCTAGGATAGCCCGCACATGCCCGTCCCGCCATGATCAATCCTTGAGCAATTTAAGCAAGAAAATTCAAAATTGATGGAATTTTCCCTCTCAATTTCGCCTTTACCCTCTCTGTTTTTCGACTGGATTTTGGAAAAAGGGTGAGACCATCCATATGGCTGCTGTGTTTTGAAAAAGAAGGGATGACCCCTCCATCCGTACGGATGGTTTGGGCGAGGAAAAGTCCCAGCCCCAAATTTACACTCTGGCCCCTGGCGCCTTGAACAAAGTTTCCCCCAAGTTTCTGAAATAGGGATTAAGTCCCCTTCCATGGAAGTGTCCAAAATGGGCCCCATCAATAGAATGAACGACCTACGGCGGTCCCCACGAGACGTAATCCCATTGAATTTTGACCCAACAGTTTGTAAGCCCGCTTTTGCCTAGTATGAGCATGTAATTAGGCCGTCCTTGACATAAGCCCAGTAAAACTCTAGAAAATGTTGCCTTAGCGAACATTAGGCCGTCCTTGACATAAGCCAAATAAAACTTATGAAAATGTTGCCTTAGCGAACATTAGGCCGTCCTTGACATAAGCCCAGTGAAACCTTAGGCCGTCCTTGACATAAGCCTAGTGAAACCTTAGGCTGTCCTTGACATAAGCCCAGTAAACTCTTAGGTTTAGAAAACCTTGTCGCCGGCCGTCCTTAGTCGGACGTAAGACCAGTTTGCCCGTCAAACTCCCCAAAGATGGAGTTGACCAAACCTTGACTCAGAATAGTCATTATAGGTTGAGACCCTTGTCCCCGGCAGTCCAAAATGATGTAAGACCATCCTTGTGTAAGTCAACCCTCTCCATAGAGCCAAGTTGACCATATCCCGCCTCTGACCCCGAGAGTCACGCTTCCTTATCCCGGTAAGTCAACCCTCTCCATAAAGCCAAGTTGACCATATCCTGCCTCTGACCCCGAGAGTCACGCTTCCTTATCCCGGTAAGTCAACCCTCTCTATAGAGCCAAGTTGACCATATCCCACCTCTGACCCCGAGAGTCACGCTTCCTTGTCCCGGTAAGTCAACCTTCTCCATAGAGCCATGTTGACCATATCCCGCCTCTGACCCCGAGAGTCATGTTTCTTTGTCCCGGTAAGTCAACCCTCTCCATAGAGCCAAGTTGACCATATCCCGCCTCTGACCCCGAGAGTCACGCTTCCTTGTCCTGGTAAGTCAACCCTCTCCATAGAGCCAAGTTGACCATATCCCGCCTCTGACCCCGAGAGTCACGTTTCCTTGTCCCGGTAAGTCAACCCTCTCCATAGAGCCAAGTTGACCATATCCTGCCACTGACCCCGAGAGTCACGCTTCCTTGTCATGGTAAGTCAACCCTCTCCATAGAGACAAGCTGACCATATCCCGCCTATGACAGTCACGCTTCCTTGTCCCGGTAAGTCAACCCTCTCCATAGAACCAATTTGACCATATCTCGCCTCTGAACTCGCCATGAGTCATGCTCATCCCCCTAAGAAATGATGACAGATATCCACCTAGCCCTTAGGTTTGGATAACCTTAAAAACTTCCCTCCTTTTCTGAACTACGTTAGGCTTGATTCCCCGCAAACGGGATACGTAGGAATCCTAAACCACTAGGTCCACCAATACAACCAAATCGGTCAAGCCGTCTTCCCATCAGATTGGGATGCTTATTTAATCGACAACCCCGCTTTCCTAAAGCGACATTGCCGAGGGGCTCTGTAAGTACCTCAATCTGAAATCGACTAACTTAGAGGAATTCTTAGCACCATTCAGGGATAAAGTGATAGGCTAGGACCTCACTAGGATAAACTGAAAATTCTAGGACTGCTCTGTAATTAAAATTGCAAAAATCCAGAAGCTCGCCATGCTGAGTCGTACGGATGATTTGGGTACTAGAGGGGCCTAGCCGTACGGCTGGTTTAGGTACCCTCAGTCCCTATAAATTGAACCCCTTGCTGATCATTCCAAAGGGGGGAGAAATAAAAATTCAGAGGGAAAACTCTGCAGGATTTCAATCTAAGACAAACACCATCAAATCTTTGAGTGAAAAAGAGAGGAAGATAGGCCATAACCATCATAGGTGAAGCCTCCTTCTCCCCATCTTCTCTCCATCTCAAAACTCTTTGTTTTTTGTTCATATTACTTACTTATTTGCATTTTTTTAAAGCCTTGTCCTTGTCAAGCATTTCTATCTTGCAAGTCTTGTCCTTCAAGCACCTATTATTCTTGTTATTCATATCTTGGAACCAAATCATGAGATGATCCAAGGTGCCTTCACATCCTTGTATGCGATCAAGGGTTAAAACCTAAGGGAGATCATGATTTGTTAAATTATTGTCTTTAAATAGCTTGATGATCCATTTTTATGGTGAAAGCATGTGCATTTATGTTAATAATGTTAATGTTTGGCCATGATGATCATGTTGGGTGATAAAGTTCCAATCTTTATCATCCCAACCTTGATTTAGCCTTAAATCCCACATTTGGGTCATAAAGATCCAATCTTTATGTCATTTTGATGTCCCTAAAGGTTTAATCCTGATGAAGATACCATTTTTGATGATAAAGTTTACATCTTTAATCATCAAAGTGGTTATCTTGGCTCAAAGGCCATTTTCATCACTTTTTAAAATTTTTCTCAATGATTGCCTTAATCCCACTCAAAACCATGTATTTGAAGGCCATTTGGTGATTAATGTGCATAGGAATGATTTTAATTAAAGTTTGTTAGTTAAACATTCAAAACTGAAAGAGAACAGATCAGTCCAGTTCCAGCGGAATAATCTGTTTCTGCCTGAAACTGGACAGTTTCTGGACAAACTGTAAAATCCCCGGGAAGACCCCTCCTAGCCGTACGGCTGAGTTGGGTCAGAGGGATTATCTTTTCTTTCTGTCTTGTTTTGTCAATATTTATGCAAATAAACCCCTTTTCTCTGTTAAAATCAATAACCGGTTAAAACTGCCATTTTCCGTTAAAAAACACACACACACACACATGTTGGGTTTCCAAGCAACATGCGCAGCGGAAGATAGCATTTAAAATTTAATAGAAACCCAAAGCCCATAGATCCATTCATATGATTGAATCAAATACAACAATATGAATATTAGAAAAACTAACCCTTGATGACTTTGAATTTGCAACCTTGAATTCGATAGAAGCTTGAAATCTTGATCACGAACAAAGCAAGAATCACGAACTTTGAAGATGATGAATTTCACCCTCTAGCGGTATGCACACGCGAACGAATATCAAGAACACTTGATCTTGGTTGCTAGACCAAATTATGAAACACGTTTTCATAATTAAACATGAACTATATTGAATATTATTTGTGTATAATTTTGTTCTTCAATCTAGGATCTCTTAGAACAAAATAAAATTCTCTCAAACTCTTTGGAGACTCACACAAACGTAAGGGTTGAGTTGTGGCCGAATTCTGATGTTTATACACAAGTAAGACATATTCCAAATAGGAAACTTGTGTTAAAACCCGTCCAAAATTCGATTCCAAGTCAAATTAGGAATCCGTCCCCGACAGTACTGTGCGGCCGCCCAAACTGAGGCGTGCGGCCGCCCAAATCCATGTGCGGTCGCCCATCCCTTTTGGGCGGTCGCCCAAACAGCCCAGAAAATCCAATTTTCCAAAATTTCCAATATAGTCCTTATTTAGGATTCGTTCTATTGTGTGTGACCGTCTAGGATTATACTAAGTTGGCAATGGGTTCAAACATGAAACCATAAGATATGATTAGGTTCTAGCAAACCGTCATACCTACCCAAATTGTATAACTAGATACAAGTTTGCATTCCTTTTAGAACATGTCATAATCCCTTTGTCCACGATGTCATTGAACACAAGTCATGGTCAACTAGTCAACTTGTTTTGTTCAATACTTTCTCGATTCCGAATATGTTGATAATCCAAATGACATTGATCCAATCAATCCATTTGAGTTTGGCCAAACATTTCATCAACATCATTCCTTCGAGGGGCCCAAGCTTGGCATCTCTCCGAAGAGGGACAAATCCATTTGGCTTATTATTCTTCCCTACGTGAATCCAATCATGCCAATCATACCCTTTATAACTACCGTGTTAAGGCAGCATTTGAATATGTCAAACATAATGTTCATCAAGTGGAAGACTATAATAACTTCATGTCTAAGGATTCAAATGACATAACTAATATGAGATTTATATATGACATCGACCATGACATAAATCTCATACCGCGGGTCATGTCCAGTACCTTGTTCCAAACAAGTACTCATAAATCTAACATGATTATCCCATGATCATTTAGCTTTTATACTAGTGCTTAACAAGCTCTAGGGATGGAGATTATTATAAGCAAACACGAGCCATAATAATAATCTTATTATCTCTTTATCATTATGAATAAAATGATAACTTATACAACGTTTAACAAACGTGCCTAGGGCACCAACACCAACAATCTCCCACTTGCCCTAGGCCCAATTTCCTAGGTATCCAATACCCATGGACCTAACATGACCATCATGTTAAGATTTATGGAAGTCTCATTGTTTAGCGTGTCTGTAACGTTATCATTAGTAGGTACTTTGCATATATGTACGTCTCCCTTATCAATGATTTCTCGAACGATAAGAGAACGCCCAAGTATGTGTTTGGATTTAGGATGTGCCCATGGTCCTTTGCTTGATCAATAGCACCACAATTATCACTAATATGGTCTATTGGATTAGCAATACTAGGAACCATCTTAAGTTCACCAATGAACTTCTTAATTCAATCAACTTCCTTTGCAGCATCCTATGCAGCAATATACTTAGTTTTAGTCGTAGAATTAGTGACTGTTCTTTGCTTGGAACCATTCCAACTTACAGCTTCACCATTAGTTGTAAAACTCGATTGCGATTTTTCTATTATGTTTGTCAGTTTGGAAACATGCATCCGTGTACCCGTATACGACGAGATCATCTTCCATCCCTCCATAGATCAAAACAAATCTTTAGTGCTTCTAAAGTACTTTAAGAATTGTTTCACAGCCATCCAGTGACTCTCACCGGTTGTCGGATTAATATCTACTCGTCATGCTCTAAGCATTAGATATATCCGGCTTAGTACTTATCATGGTATGATGGATCCAATTGTCGAAGCAAATGGCATCCCATTCATTTTCTCATCCTCATCATTTGTCTTAGGACATTTTATTCTTTGCATAGAAAAACATCCATGTAACATTGGCAACTGTCCTCTTCTAGAATTTCCATGCGGAACCTTCTAATGACCTTGTCAATGTGTGTACTTTGGCTATAAACCAATTTGCTTCCTTGATCTATCTCTATAGATCTTAATGCCAAGGATATATGCAGCTTCATCCATATTCTTCATTGCGAAACACTTTCTTAACAAAGTCTTTGCAGACTAGCGTGTAGGAATGTCGTTTCCAATTATCAATATGTTATCCACATATTTAATTTAAGGAATAGCGCTATGCTCCCACTAATCTTCTTGTATATACAAGGTTCATCTTCGTTCTTGATCAAGCCAAAATCTTTGACTTATCAAAACGGAGATTCCAACTCCCATAAGTTTGCTTTAATCCATCCAATGGATTTCTGCAACTTACATAATTTATTAGAATTTTTCTTGACTGTCAAATCCTTTTAGGTTGTATCCAATACATCCTTAAGTGAGTTCCCGTTGAGGAACGCTTGTTTTGACATCATTTTATCAAATTTCATATTCCAAATATGAACATGTGACTATGAGAATTCTAGTAAATTTCTACTACCCAGGTAAATTTTCTCCAAGAAAACTCATTCCTCTCCTTTGGTTTTTACGCCTTAGGTTAGAATGATCAAGTTCCAAACTTGATTATTACACATGGATTTCCTTTTAGATATTATGACTCCAAGCCATTAATCTAAACGTGGAGTTGATATTGCATCTTTGATAGGTAGTAAATACTTCATACTAAATGAACTTTACCTCAATACTTTCTATTTCGAAATACTCCCTCCGTCCCGCCGGAAACTTCAAAAAAAAAATCATGGCACAAGAATTAAGGGAAAAGGTGAAAAAGGTGATGTGTTGTGAGTGTTGATAGTTGAGTGGGAGAGAAAAAGTGGGGTAGAGAATAGTTAGTGGGTTAGTGGATGTGAGTATGAGAAGTGGGACCCACTAATTAAAAAGTATTAAAAACTTTCCATTTATGGAATGTGCAATTTCTATGGGACGCCCATTTTGGGTAAGTTTTGCAATTTTCGGTGGGACGGAGGGAGTATCCAATATTTCTACTAATAGATTGTATCTTATCATGTAAACGGACTTTTCACGAATCCTTGTGAAAACTTGTTCAACTTCCATCTTAGGTTAAAATATATTTTCTAGGTCTCGAACCATTCGAGATACATTTTACTCCCACTGATTCTTTTAGAGATAAACCATTTATCTAGAAAAGTATCATCATAATCAACAAACCATTTGTTTCTTATGAGTAAAATTATTATCCTCAAGTTTCCTTAGGATATCCCATGAAAGTATATTTATTATATTTAAATGTGAGTGTGTCCCAGACAGCTCGTTTCCAAAAGGTCTCACCATCTTAAATATTTACGAAAGACAAACCGAGTTTTCTTTCATCATTTAACCTCTTTTGATGGAACTCAAATTAGTGTAGTTATAGCAGTTTATAATACATAACCCCAAAACAAATAATGGAAGATCAATTTTGATTTTATCATCTTATGAACCATATCCAATAAGGTTCAATACCTCCATGTAGACACATCATTTCAAATGGTGTTCTTAGTGGAGTTTATTGTGAAACTATTTCACAACCTTAATGATAACTATCAAAATCTCGATTCAATTATTCATCATCACGATCGAGTCAGAATCTTTGAATAGTTTTACCAAGTATAACCAAACTTGTCTTTGAGCATTGCTACTTAATGCACCATATACATCGACATGTATTAGGTCAAGTAAGATATTAGCCTTTTACCAATCATAGTAAAAGATGTCTTGGTCCAAGTAAATAAGTTTGCATAAATCATATGATTCCAAATCATATGACTTAAAACTCCGTTCCATAGAATTTTAGATATGCATTTCTCATTTATTTGATCAAAACAATGATGCATAAAGAATTTTAATTATTTATGTTATAGCCTTTATTACTTTGTTCTTAATGATTTAGGATATAAGATTTATTTATATGATAACACAATGAAGCAAATCATAATAAATAAAGCACATTTCTTATTCCAAAGAAGAAATAAATATCCTTCATTATCTTATAACAAAATAATATTTCCTACTTCATTAGTAAAGCCACTTTACAGGTGTTCTATGAATAATGTTGCAACTCTTGCATCATTACCATTCATAGATCAACCTTTACTATAAGTAGTCTTTCAATTTACTAATTATTCTGGTATCCAATACCCAATAATTAAATTTAGAAAGATTAATTTATAACATAAAATTCCCAAGTGGTAGTCCCACTACCATTCCTTTTATTGATCGTCCAGAATTTTGACTACAATTTTAGATGGTCAATCCAATTGCCACTTTACCAAATTGCATCAATTAGAGTTATAATTTTAATCACAATTATTTCCTTTAGGTTTGACAACTCTTGTCTTACCTTTTGACTACAATTTTAAATGGTCAATCCAGTTGCCACTTTACCAAATTGCATCAATTATTTCCTTTAGGTTTGACAACCCTTGTCTTACCTCTCCTTTGGCACTTGGCCCCTTTCCATCATGAACCATGAGCATTGGAGAACCATTCTCCAATATCTTCATCTTCGCAGTTTTTCAGCATGTTAATGCAATTCGAAGAGATTCTTATTCATTCTAAGCATGTCATAGTTCATCACTAAGTGATAATAACATTTGAACAATGAATCAAAAATGAGATCCGTGGCTTGCTCCAATCCAATTGGACAACCAAGTTTCTCAAGATGCTCTACGTAGCCTTTATCTTAAGCATGTGAGGTTCCATTCTTTGCCCTTTACTCATTTTGCAATGAGTGAATGCAACAATGGTCTTTATACCTCTCATGCTTAGATTGCTCTTTGAAACATGTAACTCAACTCCACGTCTATTTAATAGGCTCCCACAAGTTCCAAACTTTGTTGGAGTTTAAGAGCACATAATCGTGAGCATAAGACAACTCACATTCCTAGAATCATACTCATGATTCTTGTGATTGTCTACTCCGGCATTAGGTTCTTTAGGAATAGGCCCATCAAGAATGTACAACACATCTTCTTGCCTTAGAGCAATTCTTAGGCTCAGGATCCAATCCATGAAGTTTGTACCATTCTCTTTGAAGCTCATCCTTCTAAAGGATTGATCGCAACGAAGTTAGTTGTCATTATCTACAACTCATGCAAAATTTCCAAAATTTTACAAGTATCAATCTCATTAAAGAGATAAATAATGTATTTTCCAAAAATACTCCCACTAAATTATACAACCTTCATATACATCCAATGTATAATATAATTTAATTGGGCTAAGATCCAACTTTAATTTAATTCTAAGTCCGCGGAGGCGGATTACACAAAATTAAATTAATTAGGTAGACAACCTTGTCAATCATATCTCATATGACTCTTAGATCCTTTCATGAGACTCTTTTGATATTGGGCTAAGATCCAACTTTAATTTAACTTTGAGTCCACGGAGGCGGACCGCTCAAAATCAAATTAATTAGGTAGACAATTTCTTGTCAATCATATCTCATATGATTCTTAGGGATCCAATTTCGAAAGCATGTTTAATCTCATCTTTTGCCTAGGCCCAAAACTGTTTTGACGCCTAATTAAGTCCAACCATTTTAAACGCATAGGAAACTCTTATTCACTCATCTTGCTCATACATGAATAAAATCAATGCACCTCGCTTTGGCGAGCCCACACAAAATTACCCATGTATAAACAAGTGTTTTAATCATGGCGTGGCAAGAGGACTTAAAACTTTCTTTGAAGGTTCATCACATATAGCATACAACACATTTATGAGCACATAATATAAACATGTTACGCATCAAGTTTAGCCACTAAATTAATCTCCATTAATTTAGGCATAATATTTATGTGTCATTAGTTTCTCTATAATTATGAGGATGAGACTATTTCAACTTTGGTTATTTTCTCCAAATCAAGACAACAAGAAGTGCGGTCGAACTAAGCCATTTGGCAACCACAATCCCGCACTAATTCAAGAAACCAAGAAAGTAGTCCATGTGGCCGAAACTAAGCAATAGATGGTCTCGATGAACGTAGGCCAATTGCATTCACAATTCTACATGGATCTCCAATCATTGAATCAAGAACTTTGTTTCTTAATTTTAGCAATCATGAACTCTTCATAATTCTAACTTCGTTTTATCTTTAAAACTTGGATTGCGATCAAGTTTGGAAAACATAATCTCGATGAACGCAGATTAGCCATCCAAACCTTGAACCAATCTTAGAATCACAAGACTAAAACAAATAGGAAAATCAAACCCCAAGATCCACACCCAAACCAACTACCCAAAACCTATTCCAGATCAGCAGGTCTGGTCTGGTTTTGTTACTGGATCGGTTGGACCTCTCGAAAATTCCAAATTCAAATTTCAACAAAAATCTGAACAGAAACAGTCTACTGTACGGCCGCCCAAGAGTCACTGTGCGCTCGCCCGGTTCTGTGCGGCCGCCCAGGTGACTTTGTGCGGTCGCCCAACTTAATCAGAATGGAATTATAAGTTCGAAAATTTGTCTCAAAATTGTTTTTCCCCGATTATTAAAACCATGATCCAATCAGAATTAATAATCAAACAATTCAGAATCCATCATAATATTTATTGCGATTGAATCGTGCGATTAAAGTTGTAAAACAATAAACCACATAAAATCATCTAACACATAAACATCATATAATCCAATATTCATATCATGCTAGGCACATAAACAATTTATATACACATAACATGATCTAGTATTGAAATAATCAACATGAACGGGGCTCTGATACCACTGTTGGGTTTCCAAGCAACATGCGCAGCGGAAGATAGCATTTAAAATTTAATAGAAACCCAAAGCCCATAGATCCATTCATATGATTGAATCAAATACAACAATATGAATATTAGAAAAACTAACACTTGATGACTTTGAATTTGCAACCTTGAATTCGATAGAAGCTTGAAATCTTGATCACGAACAAAGCAAGAATCACGAACTTTGAAGATGATGAATTTCACCCTCTAGCGGTATCCACACGCGAACGAATATCAAGAAAACTTGATCTTGGTTGCTAGACCAAATTATGAAACACGTTTTCATAATTAAACATGAACTATATTGAATATTATTTGTGTATAATTTTGTTCTTCAATCTAGGATCTCTTAGAACAAAATAAAACTCTCTCAAACTCTTTGGAGACTCACACAAACGTAAGGGTTGAGTTGTGGCCGAATTCTGATGTTTATACACAAGTAAGACATATTCCAAATAGGAAACTTGTGTTAAAACCCGTCCAAAATTCGATTCCAAGTCAAATTAGGAATCCGTCCCCGACAGTACTGTGCGGCCGCCCAAATCCATGTGCGGTCGCCCATCCCTTTTGGGCGGTCGCCCAAACAGCCCAGAAAATCCAATTTTCCAAAATTTCCAATATAGTCCTTATTTAGGATTCGTTCTATTGTGTGTGACCCTCTAGGATTATACTAAGTTGGCAATGGGTTCAAACATGAAACCATAAGATATGATTAGGTTCTAGCAAACCGTCATACCTACCCAAATAGTATAACTAGATACAAGTTCGCATTCCTTTTAGAACATGTCATAATCCCTTTGTCCACGATGTCATTGAACACAAGTCATGGTCAACAAGTCAACTTGTTTTGTTCAATACTTTCTCGATTCCGAATATGTTGATAATCCAAATGACATTGATCCAATCAATCCATTTGAGTTTGGCCAAACATTTCATCAACATCATTCCTTCGAGGGGCCCAAGCTTGGCATCTCTCCGAAGAGGGACAAATCCATTTGGCTTATTATTCTTCCCTACGTGAATCCAATCATGCCAATCATACCCTTTATAACTACCGTGTTAAGGCAGCATTTGAATATGTCAAACATAATGTTCATCAAGTGGAAGACTATAATAACTTCATGTCTAAGGATTCAAATGACATAACTAATATGAGATTTATATATGACATCGACCATGACATAAATCTCATACCGCGGGTCATGTCCAGTACCTTGTTCCAAACAAGTACTCATAAATCTAACATGATTATCCCATGATCATTTAGCTTTTATACTAGTGCTTAACAAGCTCTAGGGACGGAGATTATTATAAGCAAACACGAGCCATAATAATAATCTTATTATCTCTTTATCATATGAATAAAATGATAACTTATACAACGTTTAACAAACGTGCCTAGGGCACCAACACCAACAACACATGCACTTTTCGTTAACAAACATAAGGGAGACTTGGTTTTGTCCGAGGTGACTTGGGTGACGTTAAACTCTTCCCAAGTCGTAACATGACCTCCGAACTCTTAAATCTCTAACCATTTTCATTTGTTGGTGTAGATACACCGGGAAACCACAACTTGGCTAGAGCGGTGAATTATCCTAGGATGTCTATTTGCGTTTTAATTTGTAGAGTCGTCACATATGTTATCAAGGAAACATAAGAAAAACCTAAAGAAATAGCCTATTTTTACAAAACCAGAGATTCAGGAGAGAAGGGTTCGGGGGTTAGGTGACGGAGTGGGATGTACTTAAACACCCACTCCGCCCCGCTTACACGGGTCTTGATACAATTGGTGTTCTAATACTAAAAAGTCCTTATTTTATTAAATGGTTCTAACAATTACAATGTAAAGAAAAGGGAAAAATAGAAGGGAAATGAAAGAGAATTATTTTATTGATTAATTTAAGCTAAAGATTACATGTAGCAATTACATTAATATGAAATGGGGAAATTAAAGTATAGTTGGAATGTAGGGAGATAACCTTAACTAACTTCAATATGTGAAGTAGTCATATAGGTCATGTCCCATTTGATGGGGATTGCATACATTAAAAATACATGTAAAATAAAAGGGGAGTAAATTGTACCTTAGAAAAAGGGAACTTCAAACTTTCACTTGAGAAGAGTTTTGTGTAGAGTTTTGTTGCTTGAATAGAATTCTTTGTCAAGAACTCTTGAAGAGAAATGTGTATAGTGTATTTGTAAAGAAGTTTCAAGTCCTTTTCTAATGTAGAAGGAGGGGGTTTATATAGGTGAAATTAGGAGGGAAAGGTTGGAGGGAAAAGATGATCAATCCATGTGAAAGTGAATTGACCAATCAAAAATAAAATAAATAAAATAATAAATAAAAGAAAATGTTTATTTTTAAGAGGAGGCTAAGAATATGGGATTGGGAGGTTACAAATAAAAAGGGTTTAAAGCTAGAATAAAACATGTGATGAAAAGAGGTGTTTGTGATCAAGAAAATGGAGGGAAAAAATGGAGGGAAAAGGCTGCAATCCGTAACTGCCATAATGGGAAGCGCGCAAGTCCGGCTTTAGGGAGAGACGCGCGCGCAGCCCACAAGCAGTGCCGTAGGCGCCCGTGGGTGATAAATGACAGAAATGACTCCAAAGTTAACTCTGTTATGCAGTTTAGTCCAAAACTAACAGAATCAATAAGGAACTTAACCGAAATAGCAGAAATTAAGAAAAATAAGTTAAATAAAAATACTATGTATGCAATCGGGGTGAGAGGTCCAAGGCGGGGTGTCTACAGAGCCCCTCGGCGATGTGAATTGCAAAGTAAAACGCGTCAACGAAAGAAAGACAACCGCCGAGGACCTCTCACCCCGATTGCATACATAGTATTTTTATTTAACTTATTTTTGTTAATTTATGTTACTTCGGTTAAGTTCCTAACTGATTCCGTTAGTTTTGGACTAAACTGCATAACAGGGTTAACTTTGGAGTCATTTCTGTTAGGGATGGCCAAAACCGGTTCCGGGCCTAGTTCCGGTTCGGCAAAAGGGTGACCCTTAACCGGCCCGCGCTTACCCCGGTTTCGGTTCCGGTTTGGCACAATCCGGTTTCGGTACGGTTCCGGTACGGTTCCTGTCCGGTTCCGGTCCCCCCTTTAAAATTATTGAAAAACAAGAGATTTTCGGTCAGGTTCCGGTTCGGCATATATGTGACCCTGAACCGGCCCGTATGCCTTGCGGTTCCGATTCATCCGGTTCCGGTTTCCTCCCCGGTTTGCACCGGTTCCGAGCTTTTCCGGTCCGGTTCCATTCCGGTCCGGTTCCGGTTCGGTTTGGCCATCCCTAATTTCTGTCATTCTATCATTTATCACCCGCGAGCGCCTCCGGCACTGCTTGTGGGCTGCGCGCGCGTCTCGCTCTTAAAGCTGGACTCGCTCGCTTCCCATTATGGCAGTTACGGATTGCAGCCTTTTCCCTCCATTTTCTTGATCACAAACACCTCTTTTCATCACATGTTTTATTCTAGCTTTAAACCCTTTTTATTTATAACCTCCCAATCACATATTCTTAGCCTCCTCTTAAAAATAAATATTTTCTTTTATTTATTATTTTATTTTTGATTCGTGAATTCCATTTCACATGGATTGATCATCTTTTCCCTCCAACCTTTCCCTCCTAATTTCACCTATATAAACCCCCTCCTTCTACATTAGAAAAGGACTTGAAACTTCTTTACAAATACACTATACACATTTCTCTCCAAGAGTTCTTGACAAAGAATTCTATTCAAGCAACAAAACTCTACACAAAACTCTTCTCAAGTGAAAGTTTGAAGTTCCCTTTTTCTAAGGTACAATTTACTCCTCTTTTATTTTACATGTCTTTTTAATGTATGCAATCCCCATCAAATGGGACATGACCTATATGACTACTTCACATATTGAAGTTAGTTAAGGTTATCTCCCTACATTCCAACTCTACTTTAATTTCCCCATTTCATATTAATGTAATTGCTACATGTAATCTTTAGTTTAAATTAATCAATAAAATAATTCTCTTTCATTTCCCTTTTATTTTCCCCTTTTCTTTACATTGTAATTGTTAGCACCATTTAATAAAATAAGGACTTTTTAGTATTAGAACACTAATTGTAGCAAGACCCGTGTAAGCGGGGCGGAGTGGGTGTTTAAGTACTTCCCACTCCGTCACCTAACCCCCGAACCCTTCTCTCCCGAATCTCTGGTTTTGTATATAAAAATAGGCTATTTCTTTAGGTTTTTCTTATGTTTCCTTGATAATATAGGTGGCGACTCTACAAATTAAAACACAAATAGACATCCTAGGATAATTCACCGCTCTAGCCAAGCCGTGGTCCCTCCCGGGTATCTACAGTGGCGACTCTGCTGGGGACGTTTAAGGGTTAAACTTGCATTTTGTTCAAAATCTACATCTTTTCTGGGCATTCTGGTCTCTGATGGGGGAGGCGTGCGCCTCTGGCCTTCTTGGCCTAAGGCGCGCGCATCCCACATCAAGGACCAGAGTCGCCCGCATCCCATATGTTCTTCCTATTTTTCTCCTCTTTCTTCCACACTAATCATTTCTGCAAGGGTTACAATACATTCAGGACCAGGGCAATCCCCTGAGTCCAAAGTCTGACATTCTTACAGGTTTGCCCAGAAGCGGGCGCCTCCCACAGATATTGCGCCAGGCGCGCGCTTCCTACATTACCAGCCAGAGGCGCGCACTTCTGGGTAGGTTTCCAGGGCAAGAACAGGTTTCAGAACAGAGCAAATTCGATGGGGTGTGGGCACAGTTGCCTGCGTCAGGCCTAATCTGGCCTTTTGGACTGTTTTACTTTCGTGTTTCATTTTATCGGTCACACGGGTGATTCGAGAGTTGTAATTTATATGCTTATTTGCATTTCTTTCATAAAAAAAGAGTAAAAAATGTTTTGTCACATGTTGGACCTCACACTACGTGCATAAATTCCTATAAATTGCTCACTATCGAGTCGCACAAGTTCATAACCCGAAACTCGTCGAGGCCCGTCCTAGGAAGTTTCAAGCTCCACTCGACCTTGATTCTTTTGAAGCGGTAAACCTCAGCCCGTGGCGTAGTTCATGACTACATGTCGGGGGTGACCTTAAGCCTCTCATTAGCCGAGTACAAGCCAACACAACTCTAGTTAGGGTCTAACACTCTGTGACTAAAGTCGGTTTTCACATGCCGAGATTTCCCTAAACTAATGTCTTCAAAACATACATGCCAAGTGGTTATCATGGACGAAATAAAAATCCGTCCCCAAGTGGTTATTATGGACGAAAATAAAAATTCGTCCCCGCATGTATGCTTTACTACATTAATTTAGTTTAATCCCGACATGTGTAGGATTCACAAGCGTGATGTGTTGGTAGTGGTGCCCTAGGCACGTTTAATAAACGTTGTAATTGTTATCATTTATTTCATATCAATAAAAGAGATGTTTTGATTATTATTGTTGTTCATGTTTACTTATAATAATCTCCGTCCCTAGTACTTGTTAAGCACTAGTATAAAGGCTAAATGATCATGGGATGATCATGTTAGATTTATGGGTACTTGTTTGGAACAAGGTACTGGACATGACCCGCTGTATGAGATTTATGTCATGGTCTATGTCGTACATATATCTCATATTAGTTATGTCATTTGAATCCTTAGACATGAAGTTATTATAGTCTTCCACTCGATGAACATTGTGTTTGACATATTCAAACGCTACCTTAACACGGTAGTTATAAAGGGTATGATTGGCATAATCGGATTCCCGTTGGGAAGAATAATAAGCTAAATGGATTTGTCCCTCCACGGAGATATGTCAAGCTTGGGCCCCTCGAAGGAATAATGTTGATGAAATGTTCGGCCGGACTCAAATGAATTGATTGGATCAATAGCATTTTAATTATCAACATATTCGGAATCGAGAAAGCATTGAACAAAACAAGTTGACTGTTTGACCATGACTTGTGTTCAATGACATCGTGGACAAAGGGATTATGACATATTCTAAAGGAATGCGAACTTGTATCTAGTTATACTATTTGGGTAGGTATGACGGTTTGCTAGAACCTAATCATATCTTATGGAATCATGTTTGAGCCCATTGCCAACTTAGTATAATCCTAGAGGGTCACACACAATAGAACGAATCTTAAATAAAAGGACTATATTGGCATTTAAGGTCGGAGGACTTCCAAGGAATTTCTGGAAAGATATGGGCCTCCTGGTCAACCAAGCGGGCGCTTGGGTTGAACCAGGCGGGCGCCTGTTCAAGCCAGAAATAAACTGGACTTTCTGCCCAAACAGGCGGGCGCCTGGGTGGTGCCAGGCGGGCGCCTGGTGTCCCGATTGGGAATTTCCTAATTCGATTTAGGAAGGTTTTTGACACAAGATTCCTATTTGGAATAGGTCTTAATTGTGTATAAAAACCCCAATTCGGCCAGACCATATTGACAAGTGATTTTGTGAGTCTCAAAGAGTTTGAGAGAGATATTATTTTGTTCTAAGATATCCTTGATTGAGGAACAAAATAATTCACAAATAAATTCCATATAGTTCTTTATTGTATTGTGAAAGTGTGTTTCATAATATTGGTCTAGCAACCAAGATCAAAGAAGCTCCTTTGATATTCGTTCGAAGTGTGGATACCACTAGAGGGTGAAAATCATCATCTTCAAAGTTCGTGTTCAAGCTTTGTGATCGTGATCAAGTCTTCAAGTTTCTCCACCAAAGATCAAGAGAAAAATTCATAGCCATCAAGGGTTAGTTATTCCTCTATTCATCTTGTTGTATTTGATTTAATCATATGAACGGATCCATGGCTTTGGGTTTCTTAAAATTTTAATTGCTATATTCCGCTGCGCATGTTACTTGGAAACCCAACAGTGGTATCAGAGCCCCGTTCATGTTGATTAATTCAATACTTGGATCATGTTGTGTGTATATAAATTGTTTATGTGCCAAGCATGATATGAATATTGGATTATGTGATGTTTATGTGTTTTGTGATTTTATGTGGTTTATTGTTTTTCCAACTTTAATCGCACGATTCAATCGCAATAAAAATTATGGTGGATTCTGAATTATTTCGATTATTGATTTTTGATTGGATCAAAGTTTTAATAATCAAGGAAAAATAATTTTGAGACAAAATTTTCGAACTTGAAAATTCCATACCACTCTGACCATTCAGGCGCCCGCCCGCGCTGGACCAGGCGCGCGCTCGCTTCAGGCGCCCGCCCGTGCTGGACCAGGCGCGCGCTCGCTAGGCCAGAATGTTCTGATTTTGTTCAAAATCTGATTCTGGAATTTTTCGATAAATCCGACAAAACCAGTAACAAGACCACTTCAGACTTGCTGATATGGAATGGGTTTTGGGTAGTTGGTTTGTGTGTGGATTTTGGGGTTTGATTTTCCTATTTGTTTTAGTCTTGTGATTCCTAGATTGGTTCAAGTTTTGGATGGCTAATCTGCGTTCATCGAGATTGTGTTTCCCAAAATTGATCGCAATCAAAGTTTCAAAGATAAAACGAAGTTAGAATTATGAAGAGTTCATAATTGCTAAAATTGAGAAACAAAGTTCTTGATTCAATGATTGGAGATCCATGTGGAATTGTGAATGCAATTGGCCTACGTTCATCGAGACCATCTATTGCTTAGTTTCGGCCACATGGACTACTTTCTTGGTTTCTTGAATTAGTGCGGGATTGTGGTTGCCTAATGGCTTAGTTCGACCGCACTTCTTGTTGTCTTGATTTGGAGATAATAACCAAAGTTGAAATAGTCTCATCCTCATAATTATAGAGAAACTAATGACACATAAATATTATGCTTAAATTAATGGGATTAATTTAGTGGCTAAACTTGATGTGTAACATGTTTATATTATGTGCTCATAAATGTGTTATATGCTATATGTGATGAACCTTCAAAGAAAGTTTTAAGTCTTTTATTGCCATGCCATGATTAAAACACTTGTTAGTACATGAGTGATTTTAATGTAGATTCGCCCTAGCGAGGTGCATTAAATTTATTTATGTTTGAGCAAGATAGATAATATGGGCACGCCCTAGCGGGACACATTAACTATGCGTTTAAAATGGTTAGACTTAATTGGGCGTCAAAACAGTTTTGGGCCTAGGCAAAGATGAGGTTTAACATGCTTTTGAAATTGGATTTCTAAAAGAATCTCATAAAAAGAACTAAGAGTCATATGATATATGATTGACAAGAGTTGTCTACCTAATTAATTTGATTTTGTGTAATCCGCCTTAGCGGACTTGAAATTAAATTAAAGTTGGATCTTAACCCATTTAAATTATATTATACATTGGATGTATATGAAGGTTATATAATTTAGTGGGAGTATTTTGTTTGAAAAATACATTATTTATCTCTTTAATGAAAATCGGTACTTATTAAATTTTGGAAATTTTGCATATTTGTAGATAATGACTAATAACACTCAATCAATGTCGTTGCGATCGATCCTTGAGAAGGATAAGCTCGAAGAGAATGGTACAAACTTTATGGATTGGATCCGAAGCATAAGAATTGTTCTTAGGCAAGAAGATAAGTTGTACATTCTCGATGGGCCTCTCCCTGCTGAACCACCGCCTACTGCCCCTAGGGTAGAAAGAGACAATTACAAGAAACATCGTAATGATTCTAGAGATGTAAGTTGTCTCATGCTTGCTGCTATGTGTTCAAAACTCCAACAAAGTTTGGAACATTTGGAAGCCTATGAGATAGGCGTGGAGTTGAGAACCATGTTTCAAGAGCAAGCTAGGCAAGAGAGGTACAAGACCATTGTTGCATTCACTACTAGTAAAATGAATGAAGGGCAACAAGTGAGTCCTCACTTTCTTAAAATGAAAGGTTATGTAGAGCACCTTGAGAAACTTGGCTATCCAATCCCATTGGAGCTAGCCACGGATCTCATTCTTAATTCATTGCCTAAAAGTTATAATCAGTTTGTGATGAATTATAACATGCATGGAATGGATAAGAATCTCTCTGAGTTGCATGGGATGCTCAAAACTGCAGAGATGAAAATTGTGGAGAAAGGTTCTCCCGTTCTCTTGGTTCATGATGGGAAGAATGCTGGTGCCAAAGGAAAGGGTAAGGCAAAAGTTGTCAAACCCAAGATAAGCAAGGCAAAGGTTGCCAAGGCTTCTGAGGCAAAACCTGATTCACAAAAGGATGCAATCTGTTTCCATTGTCAAGAAATTGGTCATTGGAAACGTAATTGCAAGGCTTTCTTGGAAGAGCAAAAGAAGAAGAAGAGCAGCAAGGCTGCGTCGACTTCAGGTATCTATATGATAGATATTCTCCTTTCTACCACTGATTCTTGGGTATTGGGTACCGGATATGGTTCTCACATTTGTCTAAATGTGCAGGGACTAAATAATAGGAGACTGCTTAAAGAAGGTGAAGTAGATCTACGTGTGGGGAATGGAGCAAGAGTTGCTGCATTAGCCGTAGGGACTTATGAAGTCACTTTACCTTCCGGATTAATTCTTGTTTTGAACAATTGTTATTATGTTCCGGATTTAAGCAGAAATATTATTTCAATTTCTTGTTTGGATAATGAAGGTTTTAAGTTTCTTATTGAGAATAAGAAATTTTCTATTTATTTAAATGATGTGCTTTATGGTATTGCTAATTCATTTAATGGCCTTTATGTCTTGGATGTCAAGAATGAAAATAATGTCTATCATGTAAATAAGAAATCTAAACCTAATGATGTAAATCATACTTATATGTGGCATTGCCGTCTTGGTCATATTAATGAGAATCGTATCTCAAAACTCCATGGGGACGGACTTTTGGGTTCATGTGACTTAGAGTCATATGATACTTGTGAGTCGTGTCTTCTTGGAAAAATGACTAAGACACCTTTTACCAAGATGGGTGAAAGGGCAAGCGACTTATTGGGGTTGATACATTCCGATGTATGCGGACCATTAAGTAGCAATGCTAGGGGAGGATTTCAATACTTCATAACCTTCACTGATGATTATAGTAGATTTGGGTATGTTTACCTAATGAAACATAAGAGTGAAGCATTTGAGATATTTAGAATATTTCAAAATGAAGTAGAAAAACAACTTGGCAAAAGCATTAAGGCACTTCGATCAGACCGAGGTGGAGAATACTTAAGTCAAGAATTTGATGATCATCTAAAGAATTGTGGAATAGTTTCACAATTGACTCCACCTGGAACACCACAATGGAATGGTGTGTCTGAGAGGAGAAATCGGACTTTGTTAGACATGGTTCGATCAATGATGAGTCAAGTTGATCTTCCAATATCCTTTTGGGGTTACGCCCTAGAAACCGCTGCTTTAACACTAAATCAAGTTCCAACTAAATCGGTTCCAAAGACTCCATATGAGATGTGGAGTGGAAAGAAACCTAGTTTATCTTTCATGAGGATTTGGGGTTGCGAAGTTTATGTCAAGAGACTTATCTCTGACAAACTAGCACACAAATCTGATAAATGTATTTTCGTGGGATATCCTAAGGAAACTAAAGGATATTACTTTTACAACCGAGAGGACAACAAAGTGTTTGTTGCCCGAACTGGTGTCTTTCTAGAGAAAGAGTTTCTCTCCAAAGAAATCAGTGGGAGTAAAATAAATCTTGAAGAAATTCGAGACCCAGAAAATAACATTGAACCAATAGTGGAACAAGAACAAGAACCACAAGGAGTTGTGGAACCTGTTCAAAATACACAAGCATCTCGCAGATCTAGTAGGTTACGATCCGAGCCCGAGAGATATGGATTTCTCGTAACGGATAGTAATGAGGTAGAAATCATTGAGAATGATGAACCGTCAACCTACCAAGAGGCGATGTCTTCTCCTGATTCGGACAAGTGGCTTGGAGCCATGGAATCCGAATTGCAATCCATGCAAGACAATCAAGTTTGGAATTTGATTGATGCGCCCGAAGGTGTAAAAACCATAGGATGCAAATGGGTCTTCAAGAAGAAGACTGACATGGATGGGAAGGTGCATACTTACAAAGCTAGGCTTGTAGCAAAGGGTTATAGGCAAGTTCATGGTATTGACTATGATGAGACCTTTTCACCCGTAGCAATGATCAAGTCTATAAGAATCTTGCTTGCCATTGCCGCATATCATGACTATGAAATATGGCAGATGGACGTCAAAACCGCTTTCCTGAATGGAAAACTCCAAGAGGATGTGTATATGACACAACCAGAAGGTTTTGAACAAGATTCTAAGGTATGCAAATTGCAAAGATCCATCTATGGATTGAAGCAAGCTTCAAGGAGTTGGAATCTCCGTTTTGATGAATCGGTCAAAGAGTTTGGTTTCATCAAGAACGAAGATGAGCCTTGTGTATACAAGAAGATTAGTGGGCGCATAGTGCTATTCCTTATTTTATATGTGGATGACATATTGCTCATTGGAAACGACATTCCTACACTTCAGTCTGTAAAGACTTGGTTAGGAAAGTGCTTCGCAATGAAAGATATGGGTGAAGCCGCATATATTCTTGGCATTAAGATCTATAGAGATAGATCAAGGAGGCTACTTGGTTTAAGCCAAAGTACATACATTGACAAGGTCATTAGAAGATTCCGTATGGAAAATTCTAAGAGAGGAACCTTGCCCGTGTTACATGGAGTTTCTCTAAGCAAGACTCAATGTCCTAAGACAAAAGATGAGCGTGAGAAAATGAATGATGTTCCATATGCTTCGGCAATTGGGTCCATCATGTATGCCATGATTTGTACTAGGCCGGATGTATCTTATGCTTTGAGCATGACAAGTAGATATCAATCCGACCCTGGCGAAAATCACTGGATAGCCGTAAAAGCGATTCTTAAGTACTTGAGAAGAACTAAAGACTCGTTTTTGGTCTATGGAGGAATGGAAGATGATCTCGTTGTAAATGCTTACACGGATGCAAGCTTCCAAACCGACAAAGATGATAGCCGATCGCAATCGGGTTTTGTGTTTATGTTAAATGGTGGAGCTGTAAGCTGGAAGAGTTCCAAGCAAAGTACAACCGCTGATTCTACAACAGAAGCTGAGTATATTGCTGCATCGGATGCTGCAAAGGAAGCTGTTTGGATTAAGAAGTTCATAACTGAACTTGAAGTGGTTCCTAGTATTGCTAATCCAATAGACCTTTATTGCGACAATAATGGTGCTATTGCTCAAGCAAAGGAACCAAGAGCACATCAAAAATCCAAACACATACTTAGGCGTTTTCATATCATTCGAGAGATCGTTGATAGGGGAGACGTAAATATATGCAGAGTACCTACTGATGACAATGTAGCGGACCCGCTAACAAAAGGACTTCCACAAGCTAAACATGATGGTCATGTTAGGTCCATGGGTATTAGATACATGGGAGATTGGGCCTAGGGCAAGTGGGAGATTGTTGGTAGTGGTGCCCTAGGCACGTTTAATAAACGTTGTAATTGTTATCATTTATTTCATATCAATAAAAGAGATGTTTTGATTATTATTGTTGTTCATGTTTACTTATAATAATCTCCGTCCCTAGTACTTGTTAAGCACTAGTATAAAGGCTAAATGATCATGGGATGATCATGCTAGATTTATGGGTACTTGTTTGGAACAAGGTACTGGACATGACCCGCTGTATGAGATTTATGTCATGGTCTATGTCGTACATATATCTCATATTAGTTATGTCATTTGAATCCTTAGACATGAAGTTATTATAGTCTTCCACTCGATGAACATTGTGTTTGACATATTCAAACGCTACCTTAACACGGTAGTTATAAAGGGTATGATTGGCATAATCGGATTCCCGTTGGGAAGAATAATAAGCTAAATGGATTTGTCCCTCCACGGAGATATGTCAAGCTTGGGCCCCTCGAAGGAATAATGTTGATGAAATGTTCGGCCGGACTCAAATGAATTGATTGGATCAATAGCATTTTAATTATCAACATATTCGGAATCGAGAAAGCATTGAACAAAACAAGTTGACTGTTTGACCATGACTTGTGTTCAATGACATCGTGGACAAAGGGATTATGACATATTCTAAAGGAATGCGAACTTGTATCTAGTTATACTATTTGGGTAGGTATGACGGTTTGCTAGAACCTAATCATATCTTATGGAATCATGTTTGAGCCCATTGCCAACTTAGTATAATCCTAGAGGGTCACACACAATAGAACGAATCTTAAATAAAAGGACTATATTGGCATTTAAGGTCGGAGGACTTCCAAGGAATTTCTGGAAAGATATGGGCCTCCTGGTCAACCAAGCGGGCGCTTGGGTTGAACCAGGCGGGCGCCTGTTCAAGCCAGAAATAAACTGGACTTTCTGCCCAAACAGGCGGGCGCCTGGGTGGTGCCAGGCGGGCGCCTGGTGTCCCGATTGGGAATTTCCTAATTCGATTTAGGAAGGTTTTTGACACAAGATTCCTATTTGGAATAGGTCTTAATTGTGTATAAAAACCCCAATTCGGCCAGACCATATTGACAAGTGATTTTGTGAGTCTCAAAGAGTTTGAGAGAGATATTATTTTGTTCTAAGATATCCTTGATTGAGGAACAAAATAATTCACAAATAAATTCCATATAGTTCTTTATTGTATTGTGAAAGTGTGTTTCATAATATTGGTCTAGCAACCAAGATCAAAGAAGCTCCTTTGATATTCGTTCGAAGTGTGGATACCACTAGAGGGTGAAAATCATCATCTTCAAAGTTCGTGTTCAAGCTTTGTGATCGTGATCAAGTCTTCAAGTTTCTCCACCAAAGATCAAGAGAAAAATTCATAGCCATCAAGGGTTAGTTATTCCTCTATTCATCTTGTTGTATTTGATTTAATCATATGAACGGATCCATGGCTTTGGGTTTCTTAAAATTTTAATTGCTATATTCCGCTGCGCATGTTACTTGGAAACCCTACATGATGGTATCCGATGAGTATATGGGACCGCGAGATAGTCTATATACTAGTGTGACGATTCCATTATTTTCTTAGAAACTCAAAAGGGACCCCGTCCCTCCGAATTATAATAATAAAAAAAGGAGTCTTTTCTTATGTGGTTTTGAGTCGTGTGCCCAATGCGTGCTCTAAGCCTCTTCATGGACCGAAAGTGTACTCAAGACTGACAAGGGTCTCTTCTGCAATATTAGGTTCAATTGGTACTTACAAAGTCTACCGGGATTCAGCGAATCGGTTAGTCCGCGAAGAGATCACTCCAACAGCTTCGACAACATCAATGGCCGGCGGATCCAACACCGACAACACCATGTCTCTTGAGCAACTCTCCACCATGGTCCAACTTCTCCAAGAACAAGTCTCCACTCTTAATAAGGAGGCTCAAAGCAAAGATGACATTTGGCAATCCCACCTCGACAACCAAAGGGAGGCCCACGAGGCCGAAATGGAGCTAATGAAAGAAAAGCTCACCAAGCTCGCCAACGGCAAAGGCAAAGAGAATAATGAGGAGTTCGAGTGGACTAAGGGTCTGTTTCAAATCCCTTATGTTAGTGCCCGTACAAAGAAAATGGGGGAACCAAGCACCGAGAACAATGAGCCCAAGATAGTTGATTCAATCATGGCCTACATAGATCAACGCTTCAACGATCTCAACTTGGGAAAAGGTCCCGACACAAGCCTTTAACAGTCCTCTATTCTCATGAGCACAATGGCTTCCCTTCCCGACAAGTTCAAAATGCCCGACATCAGCAAGTTCAAGGGCAACTCTTGTCCCATGGCACACATCGAGACTTACATATGGGCTATGGTTCCAAAGAAGGTCTCTCCCAAAGTTATGGCACAATGCTTCCCTCTTACTCTCGAGGGGGCGGCAAAGGATTGGTATGCTACTCTCCTGCTCATAGTCCGTCTTGATTAGGACGCCGCCATGCTTACCTTCAAGAGTCAATACCAAGGCAACACCACCCACCGGCCAACCAAGAAAGAGCTCGAGAACACTACTCAACGGGACAACGAGTCTTTCATTGACTTCACAAGAAGGTGGAATGACAAGCTTGCCGAGATTGTCGAGAGGCCCAACACCAAGGATCAAATGGACATCTTTCTTAAGTGTCTAAAGATTGATCTCCGCACCCACCTAAGTGGGGCTTGCTATACCGATTTCTCTCAAATGTATGAAGCGGGAATCCGAATGGATGAGTTGCTTAGGGAGATCAAGAAAAGTGCTACTACTATCCGTTACAAGGCCGCCTCTAACTCCACAAAGAAGCTTCGGTTAATGCCATCACTACCGACAAGGGGAATTACAAAAAGGTTCCTCCACCCCAAGGCAAGAAGTCTCGAAATGACCGTGTCTACACACCTCTCCAAGGCATGACTCAAACCGAGGCCTTCGAAGTTCTCAAAGCAAAGGGGCAAGTCACACCCATACAAGGGTACCAACCCAAGACAGTCAATGCCAATCATGCTCATCACAAGTATTGTGGCTACCACCAATATAGTGGCCACACCACTGAGGAATGCTTCATTCTCCGCAATGTCATCCAAGATCTCATAGACAAAAAGGAATTCATAGTTCCTAATGAGGGTGGTGTCAATGTAATAGAGATAGGAGAATTTGAGGAGACCACTCATTCAATCCCAATTGTGAATGAGGGCTCCAATGTCATGAATAAGATTGATAATTCTTGTTATGTTGGGACTTACGATGAGGTAATGAGGGAAGTACTAGAGAATAGGAAAAAGAAGCAAGAAGGGAACGTCAACATGCTAACTCGATCTGGACGAGTCATAGCAAGTAACCCTACTACTTCTGCACCAAGCACCTCTTCTCAAAGACCGCAAGCTCTCGACACTCCCGAAGACCCTCTACTAGTTCAACTCAAGAAAACTCAAGGAAACATCTCCATTTGGGACCTCATTGCATCCTCAAAGAAGCACCGAGATCTTGTCATCAGTAATCTCGACGACACGTCAATATCTCCTGATACAACTCCCGAAGACCTTACGGCAATGATAGGTCACATTCATTTTGGCAATGTCATCACCTTTGCCGACATGGACCTTCCACCATTTGGTTCCGACCACAATGAGGCCATTTATCTCAAGGTGAGAGCAAGGGGGAGACCCATCTCAAGAGTTTTGGTTGACGGTGGTCCGCACTCAACCTAATGCCCGGCCGAATCATGGGCATAATGGGGCTTAAGAATTCAGATTTGAAGCCTTCTACTCAAGTGATCTGAGGTTATGACAGCACTTCCCGTACAGTCATGGGCATGGTGGAGTTAGACATTAAGTTTGGGAGCATGGTCATGTCCGTCCCATTCCAAGTGCTCGACGTCCCTTCCTCATTCAATTTGCTCTTAGGCCAACCATGGATACACAGTTCTAACGCCGTTCCTTCGACTCTCCATCAATGTGTGAAGTTCAGAAATGGGGATGAAGTAGTGACCGTCATGGCAGAAAACGTCTCTATCCACAGAAAGGGGGAACCCACTCACCAAATTCAGCATGGTTTAGCAAACTCCACCCTCTCCGGCGTCTCAATCAACGCCATTGACAAAGAAAGGGGGAACGAGTCATGGACCCTTGGCAATCGCAAAGTCCTCCGCATGATGAGGAATATGAATTACTTCCCGGGTTTACGCCTAGGGAAATATCAACAAGGGAGGATGCAACCTATTGAGGTTCTTTTCGTTAAGAACAAGTTCGGTTTGGGATATGAGCCTTCCAAAGATGACTTAAAATACGAGCAAGCCGTCAAAAATGAAAAGTCCCGAGCTCGGAGGGAAGGCCGTCATTATGAGATTCCCAATCTGAGGCCTTACCGCAAGACACTAAATGGTTACTTTGTCTGCCAAGGAGAAGAGGTTCCATACGTAATCTTTCCCAAGCCATGGGTTAACAGCAAAGGCTTCAGAAAGCCCGGTCTCGAAATCTTTGCCGACTGCGAGATTCAGAAATCCGAAAGGGGACCAACTCCCACGTCACCCCGTGAATGGTGGGGGAAGAAAGTGACCATAGAGTCTGAAACAGAGATCACCGTGGGGGAAGAATTTATAGATTTAGCCTCCATGTTCGAGGAGCTCGCCCTCATGGATGAGTGCCAAGTCAATGCCATCTACGACACCGACACAAGAAGGGAGACTATCAGCGAGATCCAGCCAAGCTCCGAGCCGATCAACAACTGGTATTCTACGAAGGGACCCGTGGTATCCGAGGAATTCTTGGTCAAGAAGATGGGTGTATTCCGCGCAAGGTCACAAAGGAAGACTTGTTCACATTCACTTTTGAGTCTGAGTGTGTTTCCGATACCCTCACTCAAGAGGATATGGAGGCCATAGCCGAGCATCCGTAGTCATGGTGAAAATGGTCCAGGGGCTGATGAAGAATTGCATGTTGTTAATCTGGGTACCGACGAAGAGCCGAAAGAGACCAAGATCGGAAGCTTCTTCAAGGGGACGAGAAAGACAAATTGACGGCACTGCTCAAAGAGTTTGTGGATGTATTTGCATGGTCGTACAAAGACATGCCGGGTTTGGACAGAAAGGTCGCGGAGCACAGAATTCCAATCAGAGACGACGCCAAGCCAGACAAGTAAAAGCTCAGAAAGATCAAGCCAGAATGTCTCTACAAGTCAAAGAAGAGATAGAGAAGCTTTTCAGTGTAGGCTTCATCAAAATCCTTAAGTATCCAACATGGCTAGCCAATATGGTCACAGTCAGAAAGGCTAATGGCAAGGTTCGTGTATGTGTGGACTTCCAGGATTTGAACAAAGCTTATCCAAAGGATGACTTTCCACTACCCAACATCGACATGCTAGTCGACTCCACTGCTGCCTACGAGGTCCGCTCATTTGTGGACGGGTTTGCGGGGTATAATCAGATTCTCATGGCCGAGGAGGATCAACATAAGACTGCTTTCACAACACCATGGGGCACCTTTTGCTACATAGTTATGCCGTTTGGGTTAAGGAACGCTGGGGCTACTTATCAAAGGGCTGTTACAGACTTGTTCCATGACATGATTCACAAAGAGATCGAAGTCTACGTGGATGACATGATCATCCACTCCAAAGGGACCGACGGTCAACACTTGATCGACCTCCGCAAGTTCTTTGAAAGGCTTCGTCAACACAAGATGAGGCTCAATCCCATAAAGTGCACGTTCGGGGTTATCCGAGGCAAAGTTCTTGGCTATATGGTCACAGAAAGGGGTATTGAAGCAGATCACTCAAAAATCAAGGCAATCATTGACATGCCTCCTCCCAAGACACAGAAAGAAATCAAAGGTTTCATGGGAAGACTTCAGTACATCAGTCGGTTTGTTCACCAGCTTACTTCCATGTGTGATCCAATCTTCAAGCTACTTAAGAAGAATGTGGCCCTAGAATGGACCGACGCTTGCCAAGAAGCTTTCGACCATGTCAAGCATTAATTGACATGCCCTCCAGTATTGGTTCCACCCCACAAGGAGAAGCCTCTCTTGCTCTACCTCACAGTGAACGATGAATCCCTAAGCGCTATGTTAGCACAAGAGCAACGAGACTCCACAAAGGAGAATGCCATTTACTTCGTCAGTCACCGATTTCAAGGAGGCGAAAAGAACTACTCCGTCTTAGAGAAGTCATGTGCAGCATTAGTTTGGGTCACTCAAAAGCTCAAACATTACATGGAAGCCTTTCCAATCAAGTTAGTAGCAAAAGTGGACCCGCTCCGCTACATCTTCGAGAAGCCTTTCATGTCAACAAGAATAGCCAAATGGTACTTCATGCTCGCCGGCTATGATATCACTTACGTCACACTCAAATCCATCAGGGGGAAAGTGTTCAGTGATCAGCTTGCTGAATTTCCGTGTGACGAAGTAAAGGGGGAAGACTTACAGTTTCCCAACGAGCACTTGGTTTGCACTACAACCGAGGAAAATAAGTGGCAACTTTTTTTCGATGGCGCTGCCAATAAACATGGTTTTGGGATAGCAATGTTGCTTGTCGATCCAAAGGACATCTACACTCCAATTGCCATCCGTCTTGAATTCGAAGCTACCAACAACATTGCCGAGTATGAGGCATGCATAGCGGGGCTAGAAGCAGCTCTAGAAAGAAATGTCACAGAACTGGAAGTATTCGGTGACTCCCTGCTCCTTATCAATCAAACATCGGGTAAATAGCGAATCCAAGACCCGACCCTCCAACAGTATGGCAAACACCTCGAGGAATTGGTCGAACAGTTCCAAGACATCACGTTCACTTATTTGCCAAGGGACAAGAACCGCTTTGCCGACGCTTTGGCTACTATAGCCTCACTGGTGGAGATGCCCAAAGGAAAAATGGTGAAACCCTTCAAAATTTCAAGAAGGACCAGTCCAACATACTGTATGAACATCGATATCAATGAAGTCCAAGATAACCCCCCGTAGTACACTGACATCATGAACTTTCTCAACAACGGCACCTTTCCCGACAACAGCAATGGGAAAACCCGAATAGCACTACAAAATCTAGCCGCCAGATATGTGTTGATTGGAAACCGAGTCTACAAGAGACATCATCAAGGGATCAACCTCTTATGTGCAAACGAGTCCGAAGCTCAAGAAATCATGCAAGAAGTCCATGAGGGCGAGTGTGGACCCCACATGAATGGGATAATGCTAGCCAAAAAGATACTCCGTATTGGCTACTATTGGACTACAATGGAAAGAGACTGCATCGAGAAAGTCAAAAAAATGCGCCAAGTGCAAGTTCCATGCTAATCTACAACATGCTCCGCCTTCACAATTGTACAACATGACCACACCTTGGAAATTCTCTTGTTGGGGCATAGATATCATCAGGAAAGTCCATCCTATGGGGAGCAAGGATAGTCATTCATCCTTATGGCCGTGGACTATTTCATAAAGTGGGTTAAGGCACAAGCTTACCGAGTTCTCAATGCCAAGAAAGTGGCTGAATTTGTGAAAAACAACATCATGTGCCGATACGGTATTCCTCACGAGATCATCTCCGATAATGGCTCTCACTTCGAGAAAGAAATGGATGCACTTTTGGTCAACTACAAAATTGCCAAGCACAAGTCATCCCCATACCGTCCCCAAGCCAACGGAGCGGTCGAAGCAGCAAACAAAACAATCAAGGTCATCATACAAAAAATGGCTTCAACAGGAAGGGATTGGCCCGAGAAATTACCACTAGCATTGTGGGGCTACCGCACATCAATACGGTCAGCAACGGGAGAAACTCCTTACTCATTGGTTTATGGTTCTGAAGCCGTACTCCCAGTCAAACTCGAGGTCCCTTCTCTACGGGTATTACTCGAGAATCAAGTCAACGAGGTTGATTGGATGCAACGCAGATATGAGCAACTAGCCCTACTCGACGAAAAGAGGTTAAGAGCGTTCGAACGCACAAGTGCTTATCAGCAAAGAATCGCAAAGGCTTTCAACAAGAAGGTGAAGCCTCGAAACATCAAAGTGGGAGATTTGGTCCTAAGGCAACATCCCCCTAATGCCATGAATCCCCTAGGGAAATGGGGACCTCGATGGATCGGTCCTTACGTGGTCAAGAAGATACTAAGCGGCGGTGCAGTCCGACTCGTAGACTTGGATGGCGATCAATTGCCAAAGGAGGTCAACCTCGACAAGCTCAAGAAGTTCTACGCTTAACAAATAAAGACCATTAAAAAATAAAAAAACGCTCGCTAGGTTGAAAACCCGTAACGGCGGCCTAGGAAAAAATTAGAGCACGTGCGAAAAAAAGAAGCCCGCTAGATTGAAAACCCGAAATGGCGGTCTAGGCAAAAAACAGGGTGCACAAAAAAAATGGTCTTCATTTGTTTGAACTACGGAGACCTGAGCCTCTCTACAAGAGGAACGTAGGCAACCTTCGAGTGCGGTCTAAAACATCAATTATTACCCGATCATGTCATAAAAAAATGCAATTTTTATTCATCTCTTGAATTATTTGAATCACTACAATGGATCTTGTTGAGCAATAAAACACAATAAAACATTAAATCCTAAACAAGTGGTCTATTAAATTACAATCTTGGGGTACTAGG
Organism: Campanula takesimana; assembly: GCA_026119855.1. Taxonomy (NCBI): domain Eukaryota; kingdom Viridiplantae; phylum Streptophyta; class Magnoliopsida; order Asterales; family Campanulaceae; genus Campanula; species Campanula takesimana. The sequence continues at coordinate 1,066,987 of JAOWBW010000258.1, forward strand.
AAAAATCTAATTTTCTCTTAGCTTTCGAAGGGCCACCCGAACGGCTCTCAATCCTACTCTTCTTGGGAGGTCTAGGAACAATAAGGCGGACTGAAATCTTATGAGAAGCAACACGCCTCCGAGCGTAAAAACTATCCAAATGACTGCCAAAAGGGTCAGACCAAATGTTGCAAGAATCAGCGGCAGCTTCCCTATATCTCAAAGCACTGATGGGCTCAAAGTCTTTTCCTAGCAACTCAGCGCGAAGCATGTCAACCCAAGTAATCCCGCGGTAAAGAGTACCAAATAGATAGTCCAAATAACTCTCGGGAAGAAAGATACTACCCCGGTAAATAGGGGCAAAAGCCCACCGAGGACGGTCATCTCCCCAAGCTGACTGAAGCTCCGCTGAAAAGTTCGGACCCATGTACGAGACCGGACGAAACACCCCACTCCTAGGGAAAGGAATAATCTGTTGGCGGCCAAACTGCCTCAAGACCCGCTCCGAATAGTAAAATGAAGAGTCTTTCAAGTCGGGTAAGACCACATGCTCAAAGCCCGAGGTCCACTCCACAAAAGGACGAAGACCCCAAGAAGGAGGACACCACTCAATGTCGGCCGATGACCGAGATGCAAAGAATTTCTTCCAACTGTCTTCAGATAAATCCCGAGTCAGCAGTTTTCTCCTATGGACAGCAAAAGGAGGAAGATCACCCTCCGGAGAATAAATCTTGAAGTGTTCCCGGAGCAATATGGTCAAAAGCAAGGGGCTTCCCCGACACATCTCACCCGTCCGATGCAGCTCATCCAAGCCATGCAAAGTTTCCCCCACTATGAGAGGGATCATGCTAAACTGTTGCTCCTTTGCCTGCAAGACGATTTCAGCCAACTGCGCATCTGCGGTCCCGATGGGTGTCACGAACAGAACCTCACTGAAAAGACAAACCGCCAGGGCATTCCTTTTAAAAGACTGGACCGCCATATCCTCTGAATGCAAACTGAAAAACATCGGCAACTCAGTTATGTTTACTGCGGTACCGTGCAACATCTTCCTCACATCGCCGATTGGAAGATTCAACAAGTCAGACCAAGAATCAATCACTCCACGATGGTATTTAGGGACGGCAATATGACCCACCAGCGGCATGCCAAGAATGGAACCAAATTCATCAACAGTCGGCACCATTTCGTTTGCTGAAAAATTAAAAGTGTGACTATCACAATCCCAAAAGACCGCATCAGCCTTCAAAAGGTCCCAATCCGGCTTCGAAGTCCGAAGAGTAAAAAGAATTCGGAAACCAAAATCTTTGACAAAAGCCTTCTTGGGATGGGTCTTGAAAGAGTAAACAAAGGTTGACAGGTCCTTCTCATACTCGCCAACAGCCTTGGCATCAAGAGCAAAAGAATTGGAAGCCATGAGAAATGTTGATTACAAGCAAAATTGGGCAAAGAAAGAATGTCAAGAATGGCAGAAAATAGCTGTTGGGAGAACAGTCTCGGACAGAGGCTGATATTATAGCTGTTGGGGATCTTTTGGCTAGCAAATGTCAAGCCTCGAATTTTGCTTCCCAGAAGCGCGCGCCTCCCGACATTCCCATGACCGGCGCGCGCGTCCCACGTCCACAGACCGAAGCGCCCGCTTCCCATCTCAGAAATGCTACAGCTAGCCCTTGTCAAAAGAGGAAATTATGCAGGAACAAAATTCCTGACACTCCCCAAAGTCAGTAAGACCGGAGTTCTTCATCAAAGCCACAACAATCTCTGCCCTCCGAGACTCATTTGAGCACACAATATTTTGGTCCGCCCTTAAGGCATGTCTAAATTAAAGTAAGATAGAAACTTTCACTAAAAGAGTAGGTTTGTCTCTCTCCTTCATAAAAGGTCAAGGTCAATCTCAACTTTTTTCCTCGCTAAAAGGAAAACATTCTTTTCGGCCCGCAGTCAACTGTGCCCACACCCCGGGAAAAGTCAACATCAAATGCAGCCACCAATAGCAATTCGGCCCGCGGTGAGCCACTAAAGTTCACCACTTCTTGAAGCAATCAAACGAATTCACTAACGGATTCGTCAACAAGGGTTTACCAACGGACTCATCCAAGGGATTCACTAACGGATTCATCAAATGGATTCGTCAACAAGGGTTCACCAACGGACTCATTCAAGGGATTCACCAACGGATTCATCAAATGGATTCACTAACGGATTCGTCAATAAGGGTTCACCAACGGACTCATTCAAGGGATTCACCAACGGATTCATCAAACAGATTCACTAACGGATTCGTCAACAAGGGTTCACCAATGGACTCATTCAAAGAATTCACTAACGGATTCATTCAACGGATTCACTAACAGATTCGTCATCAAGAGGGTTCACCAACGGATTCTTTCCAATGGATTCACTAACGGATTCATTCAACGGGTTCACTAATAGATTCGTCATCAAGAGGATTTACCAATGGACTCTTTCCAATGGATTCACTAAAGGGTTCATTCAATGGATTCACTAACGGATTCGTCATCAAGAAGGTTTACTAACGGACTCATTCCGATGGATTCACCAACAGATTCATCCAACAGATTCAACTGGAAGATTCACAAACAGATCACGCCACCTCCTCTATCAGTAAAAGCCGCTCACACAGGGAGGCACCCCAATCTTTTGCAATTTCAAATTCCTGCTTTCATTGAGTCTTTGCTTTTTCTTGGTGATGTCCTCGGCGGATGTCTTGTCTTTCGTCGGTGCGTTTTGCTTCGCAATCCACGCCGCCGAGGGGCTCTGTAGACACCCCGCCTTGGACCGCTCACCCCGATTTCATGGTTGATTTTGTGTTTCTCCCTATTTTAAGTGTTTTTTGTTAGTTCCTGTTACTTCCGTTAAGTTCCTGACTGACCCCGTTAAGTCCAGGAACTAAACTGAATAACAGGGCTGACTTTCTAGTCCATTCTCTAAAAAAAAACCATCTCTGAGTCGCGCGCCTCCGACCATAGGAGCCAGACGCGCGCGCCTTCCGCCCCTGAGGTGGGAAGCGCGCGCCTCTGGGCGACAGTTACAGATTTCTGTCCAAGAATCTCTCCCTTGCTCATTTTACATGATTTGCCCGGGAAAGATTTCTTGGTGACTGAGTTTTGGCACCAAAAATATATGGTTTTCAACTATAAAACCCCCCCTAATCCACCATTTCAAAAGACCGAAAATTCAACTTACAAAAACTATACACAAATCATTTCCAAGGCATTTTCCAAAGCAACTCATCAAGAAGTGTTTGAAGTCACTTGAAGTTTAGGTAAAACTACATTTCTCCTCTTCTTCTCTACTTTATCTCTTTTCTTGTCTTGTATGTCATCAAAAGTGCAATCACCCAAACATTTTGGGACATTACACCAAAGATTACTTCACTCTATTGAAGTTAGTCAAGGAGTTATCTCCCTACATTCTAAAAAACCCCTTTAAACCCCTTTTATCATCGTTGAAGAATAGAAAGAACATTTTGATTATGTAGATTTTGAACAAGCAAGACCAACTTTATTTAGGCGAGATGGGTGTTTAAGTACTTCCTATCTCGTAACCTAACCCCCGAACCTCATAAACAAGAATCTCTGTTTTCGTAAATCAAACTTAGGCTACACATTAGGTTTTTCTTATGTTTCCTCAATAATATAGGTGGAGACTCTAAAAACAAGTTAGACATCCTAGGATCCATCCACCGCTCTAGCCAATCCGTGGTCCCTCCTGGGGTATCTACAGTTGGGTTAAAAGTTAACAAATGTGGCGACTCCGTTAAGTTTGTTTAGTTCACGTGTTTGGCTTCTTTCATCCTTGAGCGCACCCGTTTCACGCCAAGGGGGGGAGGATCCTTACACCAGTACGATATGCCTGAGGGACTCGTACCTCCTGCTGACGCGACCATGGTATGATTTATGACTCTTCTTCCATCATTTCTTGTCATTCTACCATTTCATTTTTCTGTTTATCATTTTTCTGAGAATTTTGATATCTCTATTTGTTTCTTCTCAATAGGTGCCCATTGCTGAGTATAGAGAGGTCACCGGACGGCTCGCCCAGTCCATGGCCTATGCCAAGAGGGTGAACAGAGAGACTGCAGATCTCTTAGGTCGATTGGCTCGCCAGACAGCGGAGTCGGCTTCTTGCAGGAAGAGACCTCGAACGGACGAGTGATCACGTGGCAATGGCGACGTCTCCTTCCTTTTGATGGTGAGTAGATAGGATCCCCCATTCCCTCTTTTTATTGACGATGTACTTGCCTCGGTGTAGGCGGAGGCAACTTTTTCTTTCTTTGGCTTGTACATATGCAACAGTTATTTCCTAACTCTAACACACAATATATTGGTTAATTTTAGTTTTATTTCTGACTGTGTAAATGTATTGACTCATATCCGATTGGTCAACCGAGGGGTAATTTTATGAGATGGATTCGCGTTGGGCCATTTGTATGTGATGTATGAACTGTTTCGGGTGAGTTTCTGAGGTGATTGAGACATGTTTTGACTTGCCGGGCAACCTGGGATTTGAGCAGAGTTGTTGCTGTTCTGAACTAGGAGATGCCTCGTACGAGACATCGATGTCTCGTATGAGTCATCCTCTGAATCTGCGGCTGTTTCTCCTTTTTCCTCGAGGATTTGGTGTCCAAACTTGTATATAAACACCTCTAGTCCGTCCTAGAATACCATGCAGCCTTGAATCAGTTCTGGGAACCTCTCTTTTGGAGTAAAAATTCTCAACCTTTTGCTCCCAATGGTCCTAAGTAAGTCCATCCCTTCGTCAATAATTGTTGACAAGTTCTCCTTGGACTCGGAATTAGTGGAATGCTACAAGGGTGATTTAGCAACGTTCTTTCGTTCATTCAATAAACCTCGCCAAGAGAGATTCGTGGAGATGTTCGGTTTCAAGATTCTTTTCACCTTGAAGAATCTAAAACCGGAATGGGACCTTTTAAAGGGAGTTGCACGCTTCTGGGATCCATCGACTCACCTCTTCAACTTTTCACTTAATGAGATGGTCCCTACTGTAGAGGAGATGGCGGCTATCTTGGATATGCCGTTGACCGGGGTGATTGCGGTTCCTAATTGTGACAAGGTACCGGCGGAGTCTCTTAGGGACTTATTGAGTATCGGCCTTCCCGAGGCGCAGAGTTATATTCACAACCAATATGTCGATCTCCATGCTTTGCCTAGGAGATTTAAAGGTCGGGTGAATCATGGTCACGGTGTGGATTCCCAGTACTGCCTCTTGGCCTTGTGCTTATTTCGAAGCGTACTTTTCATGAGCAAGTGTGGCATGGCGGACACGGAGCTTGTGGACATCGTTCTACAAGCTAGAGGACGAGCCTTCAACATAATCCCTCTTATCTTGGGGGAGACCCTTCATGGTCTCGATGAGCTACACCGAACCGGCTCTATGACTCGGGGAAGTCCATTATTGTTGACCATTTGGCTCAGAGAACATTTCAAATTGTTGGACTCTCTGGTCGAGTATTCTCCTTATACTTTCCATAGGCGGAGACTGTTGGTGAAGGGTCTTAGCATTGAGGAATGGGCTCATCTTTTTGCTAAAGCGGAGACTAATAATATTGCTTGGTGCCCATCCTTTTGGAAGGTGAGGAGGTTTGTAGCTAATACCCTTGGGTACGACAGGGTCGTCCTTCCAAGTTTAAGGGACTCCTCTATCTATTTTTCTCGGAGGGTAATGCGACAATTCGGTCAATAGCAGGACACTTTCTTGTTAGGGGGACGACCTCAGAACATTTCTTTCATGGACTCAGAGTTCTTTACGAGCTTGGCTTGCGCTTGGGGGCAAGGCACCACTATGGATCGTTGGACCAATCTTCGTCATGATGGAGGGAGTATCTATTTGTCCGACAAATATTTGGATTGGTTTCTGAAAGAACTCCGTCCCAGTGTCAATGGTATTGATGAGATCCATCGCTCTCTGTTAGGGGACCAATTCGAGCCTAGCTTGAATTTGAGGAAGAAGGAAGCTAAGGAGGATCCTTCTAATGTCAGAGCAGATGCCACTCAAGACTTTCTGGATAGTGACTTTTACGAGAAGATAGCAAGCGGTCTTCCCGGTAAATTTCAAGCTCTGGATAGGCCTCATGTGTTCAGTCGACTTGATGTTCCTCCCGGTTTCGAGATACCTTTGCACAAGAGGAAGAGGAATGATAAGGCGGATCGTGGCCAAGCCCCTACTAAGTCAAGGAAGAAATAGATCCTTAGGAGTATCGAGAGATTGCTATAGATAGACCAATGTTTAGATTTTTAGTATTTTGTTTATTTTCTTTTGCAAGTTGGTATTCATGTTAGAAATTTTCTCATTGCTTTCTTGAAATGCATTCAGTTAATAAGAAGACAAGATTTTGATTTTATTTATTAAATAGACCGGACCAAAAGGCTGCCTACGTTCTCCTTTTACATCAATTAAATAAGGAGCTCAGCTCATCGTAGTTCTTGTTTAAGAAAGAGAAAATTACGTCTGCTGACTGACATGTCTCGCATGAGACATAGGTGTCTCGTACGAGACTGTCCCTTTTATTTTATATGCACACCCTGACTTTTGCCTAGACCGCCCTTTCAGGTTTTCAATCTAGCAGGGTTCTTTTCTCGTGCTTTCTGTTCTAATTTTTGCCTAAGCCGCCCTTGCGGGTTTTCAACCTAGCGAGCCTTTTTTTTTGAAATAGGGGACGGAGCTATGAGTAGTACTTCTTCAGCTTGTCCATGTTGACGGACTTCGGCAGTTGATCTTCATCTAGGTCTGCGAGTTGTACCGCTCTTCCGGAGAATACCTTCTTGACTATGTAAGGGTCTATCCATCTTGGTCCCCATTTTCCCATGGGATTGAATGGTCCAGGACGATATTCACGTAGGACAAGGTCCCTTTCTTTGATGTTTTTGGATTTGACTTTCTTATTGAATGCTCATGCCATTCTCCTTTGATACGCTTGGATATGCTCGGTGGCTCGAAGTCGTCGTTCATCTAGCAGGGCTAGTTGTTCATAACGGCTGTCTAACCATGCGACTTCATTCACTTGGTTTTCTAGGAGAACCCTTAGTGATGGTACTTCTAATTCGATTGGTAGCACTGCTTACACCCCATAGGCTAGGGCGTATGGAGTTTCACCGGTGGCAGTACGGATTGAAGTACGGTAGCCCCAGAGTGCAAAAGGTAGTTTGTCGGGCCAGTCTCTGCCAGTCTTAGCCATTTTCCTAATGATGGTCCCAATGGTCTTGTTAGCAGCTTCGACTGCTCCATTGGTTTGTGATCGGTACGGTGACGACTGATGTCTCTCTATCTTGTATTCTACAAGTAGTTGGTCGCATTCTTTCTGAAAGTGTGAGCCATTGTCAGATATCATCTCATGAGGCACCCCATATCGGCATATGATGTTGGTCTTAATGAATTCAGCCACCTTTCTGGCATTTAAGACTTTGTAGGATTGGGCCTCGATCCACTTAGTGAAGTAATCAACGGCGACTAACACGAATGAGTGCCCGTTATGACCTATCGGTGAGACTTTGCCAATGACGTCTATTCCCCATGTAGAAAATGGCCAAGGGGATTTCATAGGGTATAACACGGACGGTGGTGCGTGTTGTAAGTTGGCGTGTATCTGGCACTTGTGGCATTTCTTAACCATGTCGGTGCAGTCGGCTTCCATTGTAGCCCAATAGTATCCCAGTCAGATGATTTTCTTTGCTAGCATATTGCCATTCATGTGGGTTCCACAGACTACTTGATGGACTTGGTCCATAATTTCTATGGCTTCGTGTTCGTCGGCAAAAAGTAGACACTGCTCGTGGTGTTTCTTGTAAAGGCGATCACATATAATAATGAATTGGGCGGCAAACCGTTTGAGGGCTATCTTCGCTTTAGGTGATGTGTTTGATGGAAATGTTCCGTCTAGGAGGAAACTTCATACATCATAATACCAAGGTTTATCGTCCAAGGTATTTACAGAAACAGAGCCACACTCTTCTTTACAGTCATGCAGGTCTATGATTGAGTAATAAGTGGGAGTCGTTCGTCTCGTGACTTTGAAGGTTTTAACCTCAGTCCATTCGGGGATCTCCACAAGTGATGCTAGCATGGCTAGCGAGTCTGCCAAGCGGTTCTTATCTCTAGGAAGATAGTAGAAAGTGACCTCTTTAAACTGTTTCACCAAGTCTTGGAGATGGTCGTTATATTTCTGGAGTGTAGGATCTTGTACCTTCCACTTCTTGAGTGACTGATAGATTATAAGTTGTGAATCTCCATACACTTCTAATTCGGTCACATTTCTTTCTAAGGCTGCTTTAAGTCCCGCTATGAAAGCTTCGTACTCAGCAATATTGTTAGTGGCCTCAAAGTCAAGGCGGATTGCGAGTGGAGTGTAGAAATCTGAGGGATCTACCAGTAACATGCCAATGCCATATCCCCGTTTATTGGCAGCGCCATCAAAAGATAATTGCCACTTATTTTCTGCTATTGCCAAGATGTCCTCATCAGGGAATCACGGGTCTTCCCCCTTCGCTTCATCACATGGAAATTCGGCTAAATGATCCGCGAAGACTCTTCCTCTCACGGATTTCTGTGTGATGTAAGTGATATCGTACCCCGCGAGCATAAAGTACCACTTGGCTATTCTAGAGGAGATATGCGACTTCTCGAAGATATATTTCATTGGGTCCATCCGGGCAATCAGTTGTACTGGGAACGCTTCCATGTACGGCTTTAGTCTCTCAGCTACCCATACCAGTGTAGCACACGACTTTTCTAATGCAGAGTAATTCAGTTCAGCCCCTTGGAAGCGACGGCTGACAAAGTACACGGCGTTCTCTTTCTTCTAATCGGGTTGCTCTTGCGCTAGCATAGCCCCTAATGCAGTGTCATTGACTGTGAGGTACAAGGTCAACGGTTTCTCTTTATGCGGTGGGAGCAATACTGGCGGATTCACTAAGTACTATTTGACCTTTTCAAAGGCTTCTTGGCACTCTTCGGTCCATTCTAGGGATGCATTCTTCTTGAGGAGCTTAAAAATGGGCTCGCACATCGTCGTGAGCTGATTAATGAAACGACTAATGTACTGAAGACGACCCATGAATCCCTTGACTTCTTTTTGCGTCTTAGGTGGAGGCATGTCAATGATGGCTTTGATCTTAGTGGGATCCGCTTCTATACCACGCTTGGTGACCATGTACCCAAGAACTTTTCCTTTCACTACCCCAAATGTGCACTTGGCCGGATTAAGTCTCATCTTGTAGTGTCTCAACCTTTTAAAGAACTTTCTAAGGTCGACGAAGTGTTGCCCATCGGAGCCTTTGGAGTGTATGATCATGTCATCAACGTACACCTTCATTTCTTTATGTATCATGTCATGGAATAACGCAGTTACAGCTCTCTGATAAGTGGCTCAGGCATTTTTTAGTCCGAATGGCATGACTGTATAACAGAACGTCCCCCAAGGTGTGGTAAACGCTATTTTGTGTTGGTCCTCCTCGGCCATGAGTATCTGGTTGTAACCGGCGAATCCATCTACGAATGAACGGACTTCGTACTTCGCGGTATTGTCAACGAGCATGTCTATGTTGGGAAGAGGAAAATCATCTTTCGGAGATGCTCTATTGAGATCACGGAAATCAACACAGACGCGGACCTTTCCATTTGCCTTGGAAACCTACACAGTAATAGCCAACCAGGTTGGATACTCTATTACTTTGATGAACCTGACACTTAGGAGTTTCTCTATCTCTTGCTTGACTTGTACTGACCACTCTTGCTTAATTCTGCGGAGTTTCTGCTTGACTGGCTTTGAATCGGGAAGCAGCGGTATCTTGTGCTCAATAATCGAATTGGCTAGCCCCTGCATATCTTTGTAGGACCAAGCGAACACATCTACGAATTCTCGGAGAAGCGCTATGACGGCTTGTCGGTCTTCCCCCTTGAAGAAACTACCAATCTTGGTCTCTTTCGGATCATCGTCCGTCAGATTAACTGTTTGCATTTCTTCGGCATTAATAGGACCATTTCCGCCACGAAGACCTACTTGCTTATTAATTTCTTTTAAGATTTGTTCATTTTCTTGATCTATCTTGTCATATGACTCATTATTATCTAATTTGTTAGAGTTATTAGTTAATTCATCATTTAGGATGCTAGCAATCTCGGGATACTCAGAAATATCTATTTTTCATTAAGAAAGTAGGGCAATACACGTTCCGCGATGGCATCCAAGTCCTCTTGGGTGAGCTCATCGGTAGCGGTATCTGAATCTAAAGTAAGAGTTACAAATTTTCTTTCTCTATGGGGATGGGGAGTACATCCTAATTCTTTGGTCAGGAAGTCTTCACTTGCTATGGGTCCCCCAGTTGTGTACCAATTCTGGATAGGCTCGTCACCCTTCTTGATGAACTTGGTGTAGTCTTGGTTCGGAGCGTCCCCCTTGTCTATTGCATTAATCTGAGTGTTCTCTAGCTTGCAAAGGTTGAGAAATTGATGCAGTAGGTATTCTCCTAACACAAAGTCCCACTCACTGAATGCTTCGGCCTTGGTACCCCCTAATTCTCGAGGTAGCAACGAGAATTGCATCGGTTCTATTTCAAGCGAGTATGGATCACAGTCACTGAAGATTTCAAAGCCCGGTTGGCGCTTCCCCCTATGGTCAATCCATGGTTCAGGGAACATGAAGTATGGCAAGTTTTCCCCCTCGCGTACAAAGTACCCGTTTAGAGTCCTTCGATAGGGCGGTGCTAGTGGCACTATGTATGAAGTCCAATCCCTTTCTTATTTAGGGATGCCTTTGAATGGTGACACATACCCTAGACCATATTCTGGGGGGTATAGAATGACAGGTGGTGGTTCCTTTATCCCTTGTAAATGCTTGACAAGTCCAAGACCGGGGAAGTATCCTTCTTTTAGCATCATGTTAAGTACTGGGCGTGTTCCGGAGAATGGAATCGTCTTAGAATAGTCGTTTTCATTGTGCACTTCTACCATCTCTACACTACTTTGCTTTTTGGAAAAGTACGGAAAAGTGAGAAATTTAAAAGAAACTAACTATTACTAAAAATTGAAATTGATAGGAGGGCATGCTCTCACCCACAATGATTCTTGGGTGAGTAGGATCCCTTAAAGAGTGAAAAACAACTAGTTTAAAAAAGAAAAGAAAGAAACGTCTAATCTATGAAAATGAAGAATAATTAGTCTATTAAACTACTAACTAATGTACTGGAAAAGGAGCTTGAGGTTTGGACCCCTCATTCTTCAACACGAGACCGATTCCATTGCCTATTATCTGTAGAGTGCCTTGGTCGATAAGATCTTGGATCTTATCCCTTAAATTGTTACATTTATCGGTGTGGTGACCGCGGCACTGATGGTAGTAGCAATATAGGTGCAAGGTCCTTCCGGCCCCTTCATACTTGGGCTTGTATCCTTGCATAGGTGCTAGCTTGGCTTCTCTCTCAAGCTCACGGAACACTCTCCCAAGTCGGATTTGACTTAAGTCTATGTAGACTCTCGGTGGCTTAGGTTGGAGGCTTTGCATGATATTTTCGTAATGGTCCCTCATGACATTGAGGTGATGATTATGTTCCTCCTCCATTTGGTTCTTTAGGTCTTGATAAAGCAGGCTGATGCAGTTACCTACCTCATCATTGATGACCTTTTCTTGGTTGTCTTCCAAATTCTGAGCCCTCTTGATAGAGGCATTGTACCACTTACTCATTTCATTGTATTCAGCTTGTAACATTTCGAGCTTACTGCCGTCGATCATCTTCTCGATCTCAGCCCAGTCTTTTTCGCTTTGCTCATTACGCTCTTTGACTTGGTCATGAGCATAATAAGAGGCATAGTCGAGCCCTCTGAAGTGAAACTCTTGCATGATATTGATTTCTGGGGCCTTTCCGTTGGGTAGGCCTTCTTTCCAACCTCCGGTGGCTTCCATCTTGAAACGCAGATTTTGTGAGATTTCTCTGAGAGACATTTCCGTGCGGGCGGGCATTGTGTTAGGAGCGTGGAGCTACTTTGCTGATCGGACGGACCTAGAGTGCAGAAATTGTGTCAAATCCAGGCTGGGGTCCCAACAAGTTGGCTTTTATGAAACAGGGTTGACCAACACGGCAGATTCACAGAAAATGAGAGATGTCTCGTATGAGACAATGGATGTCTCGTACAAGACATCTTACCTGACAGTCAGATTTGCAGATTTTAATCCTATTGGTCGGATGGAATTTAATCCATTTTGAGAGGTTACTACTCTAGTTCGTCCTGGAATAGTGGATTCTGTCACCCTAGAATATGAGACCCTTGTTTTTCACCTGTATTGCACTCTCCCAAACGGACAATTCGGGCAAGGGTCTCATATTCTCATCAGAATCCACCATTCAATTAACCAAACCTAAGTGATTCCGTATTTGTTTTGCACTTTGTTAAACAACGCATTAATGCAACCAAACCTTGTGAATTTTAAGGGACAACCGAAAGGGACATGTTGAACGGTGCGGTCGAAACTAAGCCAAAATGGCATCCACAATCCCGCACAGAATAGTGAAAGTAGGAAAACACAAGCTCGGATTTTCGTAGAGAGGTTCTCCATTCTTTCAAAATCCTTTGTTCAACACTTTACCGAAGGGACATTCGTCATATTCACAAGGGAGGATTATAGATTGTAAAGATGCGTTATTTTGGGCAAAGATTAAAACAACCCTAAGAATTGAACCGACCGGTCTCGAGGAGTGCCTTATTAGCTAGTATGTATGCATGAGGCTGATTCAAGGCTTACGGCTAAGGCTCCCCATGAACACAGTCTAGGAGCGTGTCACGGAGTGGGTACACCATCTTTGGAGAGACCGGCGAGGGCCATTCGTTAGAATGGTGGTGCTGACCGACATCCGTCCTCCGATTGGGACCCGGGTTTATAGGGTATATAATGCAATTATTATACATGTGTGCACGTGTGTGAGAGTCAAGATCTAGGTGACAAAGAGAAAATAGAGAGTTTTTTTTTAAAGAAAAAAAAACATGCAATGGCCGGGCCAAGTGGCTGCCTACGTTTCCCTCTTGTGGAGGAACTCAGGCCGTCGTAGTTCACACATAAAGCAAACGCAACTAAAGCAAAGAATGAAACAAATATCAAGTACTCCTGCAAAACAAAGGTTAGCCTTATGATATAATGGGGAGTTTCTTCGTCGTTAGGGAGGTCCTAAGACTCAGAAACAGAGGGGAGAGCGGATCTGAAACCCTGTGTACGTGTTTGAACTGAACAAAAATCCTTTTTCAAACCAGAGAGTCAGACCAGCCGGGCAGAGCTGAGATGTCTCGTACGAGACAAGTGATCCCTCGTACGAGGCATCTCAGTCGGGGAACAGATAACAGTACAAAATGCAGAATTTTGAAACAACGATGATTTCTTTCAACGCAAGTCTAACCCACTTACTGTGCTCATCCCCAGCGGAGTCGCCACTGTGTATTAATTTGTTCTTCAATCTAGGATGTCTTAGAACAAAATAAAACTCTCTCAAACTCTTTGGAATTTGCACAAAAGCATTAGCATTGATTCTGTCCGAATTTTGCTGTTTATATACAAGTTAGACCTATTCCAAATAGGAAACTTGTGTCTAAACCCGTCCAAAATTCTTTTTCAAATCAAATTAGGAAACCAGTCCCGACATGGTGTGCGGCCGCCGAAAACCACCTGTGCGGCCGCACATCTATCTGGAAGGTTTCTGGTACTTTTTGAGCCAAGCTGTGCGGCCGCCCAAACCCATTTGTGCGGTCGCACACCTGCCCCAGATTTCCCTAATTTCCAAATTCCTCCAAAGTCCTTCGACTCAATATTTCGATATAGTCCTTATTTAAGATTCGTTCTATTGTGTGTGACCCTCTAGGATTACACTAAGTTGGCAATGGGTTCAACCATGAAACCATAAGATATGATTAGGTTCTAACAAACCGTCATACCTACCCAAAAAGTATAACTAGATACAAGTTCGCATTCCTTTAGAACATGTCATAATCCCTTTGTCCACGATGTCATTGAACACAAGTCATGGTCAACAAGTCAACTAGTTTTGTTCAATACTTTCTCGATTCCGAATATGTTGATAATACAAATGACATTTGTAACGCCCGTCCTAATTCCTGTTAAATTCTTGACTTGCATATTTATATGCTATTTTATTTGAGTTAATTATTTAACTAATTGAGCAAGTTTAGGTCCTAAGTGTTCAAAGTTGGAACATTAGGGTCATTTGTAAAAAATTAAAGTTTAGGGGCTAAAATACTCAAATAAATACTTGAAGGGCCTTTTTGTCAAAGTTGAAACTTGAGGGGCCTAATTGCAAATTCTTGAAAGTTATAAGGATAAACCTTATGGTTTGCCTTTCTCAGATCATGTTTCCCCAAATTGCTTCTCGTTCTTTCTCTCGTTCTCCCTCTGTCTCGTAAAGAAAGTTAGGGTTTACCCTATTCTCGACTCCTCTTGCTTAATTATGCTTCTGTTCGAAAATACGACTTCGCATAAATGATCAGGGCGGTGAGTAGAGCATTTCCTGCCGAACAAAAATTAGTTTGGGTGAATTTGATTTCGGACTAGGTAAGTCACTAGCTCCCCATTGCTTGTAATAACATGTCTATGTGTTATTCTTGATACTTGTGCTTGTTAATTTCGTGATTTGGATGAATTTTGTGATACTTGTAAATTTGGAACGAAGGGAGTATTAGTATGAATTACAAGAATGAATAGCCTTGAAAGTGTCCTGGGAAAGTTGAAAAAAATATACTCCTATTCGTGGGACGGAGAAATATTAACTTGATTTAAATATTATTAGAAAAATTGTACCATTATTTGTGGTACGGGGAAATGAATGGAAGTATCCCTAAATGGGTCTATTAGTATATTAGAAAATTATACTTATACTTTTGGGACGGTGAAATATTTAAATGGAATAAAAGAAAATTATCCTATTATTTGTGGGATGGTAAAAAGAATGAAATAAACTTGAAAGTAATATTTTGAACTTGTTAGTATACTCCTGGGCATTGCTTGGATGTTAGAATGTTAATAGAAAGTTACTCCTACGCTTGGGACGGACAATTGTAAACCTGGGAAAGAAATAAAATTTCGAAATTTTAGTACCTTGGGCGACCGCCCATGTTTGGCCAGGCGACCGCCCATCTATCTGGAAGATTTTTCTCTTGCAAAGTCTTGTTTTGGGCGACCGCCCATATCCTTTTGTGCGACCGCACACCTGCCCTAATGAACAAAAGTCTTGAATAAAGTTTGTATAAGCTAGAAATAACCCTAGTTAAGGTATATAGCCTTAGTACAAGATGTCCTAGAAAGTGTTATGACACCTTAGGGGCATCAGAACTTGGTCTTGAACATGATTATTCAATGATTTGAATAGAGAATTTGAGCCTAAGAGTAAGAACTCTTTTAGATGTCTTAAAAATGCTATGAACAAGCACTAATGTGTTATATGTGTCTTGAATTCAATGTTTGTGTACCTTAGGGGCACTAGAACAATGTCTTGAGCTTGAACATCCAAAGTATAGGATTAAGAACTTGTAAGTATGAGATGTATAACTCATCTACTTAGCTTGAAGTTGAAGTATAAGACAATTAAATCTTGTACATGACTTGAATATCCAAAGATTAGAATAATAACTTGAGTATAAGATAATTAATTCTTGTACATGTCTTGAACATCCAAAGAATTGGATTGAGAACTTGAATGTAAGATGATAAAATCTTGTACATGACTGGAAACCAATACATGTGTATGGTAATGAACTTGAAAGTGCTATGAACAAGCACTAATGTGTTAGAACTATCCTTGATGTGTATGTGCAAATCTTGCACATAATTACTTGATAGAATGTGGCTTGTTGACTACTTTATACTTGGTATGAATAACCAAAGAATTGGAATGTGGAACTAGATAGAGAATGATCAACTCTATTACATACTCGAATCTAATACGTGTGTACTGAAAGTGCTATGAACAAGCACTAATGTGCTAGTACTTGGTTTTAGTCGTGCATATACTCAATGAAGTATATAAAGTATAAAGAAGATATCTTGTTCTTGAGATGAGTTCCTAAAGAAAGAGGGACTAGTGTAATATGAAGATAATTTATAAAACAATGATTATAGAACACAATATGTGTTGGAAAATGTATTCGATTATTAACGATACATATACGCGAGATATGATTTTGACTAGGTACAATAAAACCTATTCGACTACGAGCTTAGAGTCTAAGATGTTGGGCTCTACTTAAAAGTAAGGGTATCGTGATAGACACATTAGTGTGTTAAAGGTTATATGAATATGTATGTGCAAATATTTCACATGACAAAGTGACATAAAATGACATACCCTACTACTTGGTTGAGGTTTGTTGTTAATAGACTCTAATTTGGCTTGATTGTGTTACGTGGACACATTATGTGCCATTGTTATACTGATTTGTGTTTGCAAATATGGCATACGTGTACTTGTATTTGGTGAGCACGTGATTACATGGTTCCTGAAGAGCTAGTCCACTACTTTTGGACTTAGTTCTATACTCTTGTAGTTCAAGTAAACATCTACTTGTGCATTCTTGTGTGAGTCCAGCTGGTCACCTTGCTTGTTCGGAGATGTATAGGTTC
Organism: Campanula takesimana; assembly: GCA_026119855.1. Lineage (NCBI taxonomy): Eukaryota > Viridiplantae > Streptophyta > Magnoliopsida > Asterales > Campanulaceae > Campanula > Campanula takesimana. The sequence goes on from JAOWBW010000258.1 coordinate 1,083,617, forward strand.
ACGCTTATCATGAGGCTGGGGCCAAAGTGATAATCGGGTGCCTATGTATCTGCGCTTGACCCCTTACTACAGGCCATAGTAAGGGCATAGCTTCCTTTATTAGAGAATTACGCCTGATAAACGTGAATGCTAAACTCGTGAACACCTCGTGAATCTTGTTCTTGTTAGTGACACTGGTTACCTGGTCCTCTTGTGTACTGCACAGCAGCAATTTGATTTATCGTGATTTGTCAACTGCAACAAGCAACGACAACAATGGTTTACTTGGGACGAATAAGGTTGGAATATCCTTTGTAACGTGATAGTTTAGCCTTATGTGTTAGCTACTTGATGAGTTGGCTTAGCCTCTCATATACTTGTTACTTGATGACATCTTGAGCATGATTACTTGATAATCTTCTTGATTTGCATGATTACATGATAACATGCTATGTACTTGTATCTAGTAACTTACTGAGATTTATCTCACCCCGTTCCTTGTTTACTTGTTCCCCCCCCCAGGAAAGCAAGTGGTAATACGTTGTGAGGCTCGACTTAGCAGGGGCCTACTTGGCAGGTTGTTCTTGGTTGGAGATTGTTATCCTTTCCAGTTTTGGTGAGGACGATTTGGTATCAGTTGTTTAGACTCAGTATATTGGGTAGACTTGTATAGTTCTTGTAATGCCAGCTTAGGTGCTAGACATATTTTCCGCTGTGTACAACTATTTGGTTTAAATTTCTTGGTATAGAACTCGTTGTGAGATATCTTAGCTCGTTTCTCTTGAGTATATTTATGATGTCAGCTTGATATAAGCAGATGTCATTCGGTTTCTCGTTTCTTGTTAGTCACGCGCACCAGGTTCGAGGTTCTATTACGGAATCTTGGGACTTGGGGGCGTGTCAGTTTTGGTATCAGAGCTATGGTTTAGCTCTAAGCCTGGATAGGGTCTATGGCCTAGGTTGGGTTAGTCTTGGGTGTGTTTTGACGCCGAGTGCTTCGTTACTTGTTATACCAGGCATAGGACTGGTGTTGATAGTGTTCATAGTGTTCCCCATTAGATGGTTTGAGAATCGAGAGCGCGAGACTTTAAAGACTTAGGCGTATCTATCTTATGCAGTGGACATTGTTTCGTGCTATATATGCATGCTTGTCCTCATTTCTTGATTTACGTGAAAGTGTATTCTCTAGTAAGAGACTACATGCTTGATATCGTTATCTATAAGAGCTTGATAGAAGTGTGGGTGATAACACCCTATACGTTATATGTTAACTTGGTCATGTTACCTGCATGGGGCATTGATGTGATACGTGTTATGGCTTGGCTTTTTATGTGTTAGGCCTTTCTTGTTTGCCATAATAGATGGTGAATATTTCTATGCTAGTATGCTTGACTATTTATATGAGCATGATATAATATATGACATTCATGTTCTGCATTGAAAGCTCGAAAATGATTATCAAGGTTGTGCTGGATATTTAGCATATCTGGTTGATAGAAGAATGTCTACACCAAAAATTGAAGGATGTATCTATTCTTTGTGAGATCTCAGATATAATTTCTACTGAGTAGTACATGATACATGATGAGAACCTTGGGTTATCTTGATTTTCTACGGTACAAATATAGTGCTGATATCTAAATCAATGTTCATGACATCAGTTGAGTTAAAAGAGTTGAAGATTCAACTTGAGGAATTTCTTGATAGAGGATTCACCCAGCTTAGTATATCTGCTTGGAGTGTATCTGTATTGATTGGCATGAAGAGATATGGTACTTTGCGATTTCATATTGAATGCAAAGAGTTCAACCAGGTGACTATAATGAACCAGTACTTGTTATCGTGTATGGATGAATTATTTGATCCCTGAAGTTAATCAGTGGTCTATTCAGTGTTTGATTGATAAGTGGCTACCATTATTTGGAAAGTCAACTATGAGGATATACTGAATACATCTTCTTATATCAGGTATGCTCGTTATGAATTCGTGATTATGCTATTTCGATTGATATGTGATCTAGCAGTATTGATGGATTTGATGAATAATATCTTCAAACCATAATTTGATTTCTTTGCGATGAATTGATTAATGACATGTTGGTGTATACAAAGTCGCAGATTGAGAATTGATTGTATTGAAATTTCTCGAGAGAACAATTGTTTCCAAAAGCTAGCAAGAGATAGAGGATCTATTATCTTGAAGTGGGTTTACTTCAAGCATCTTTGTTGACCTATACAAGTGGAAATAACCGAGGTACGATTATTCTTGAGATTTTCTTAATATTGTTAGAGATTCATTAATGAATTTCGAAGGTAGCTCTATCATTAACTATTTGAGACAGAAAGCTACACTTTCCGATGGATTGATAAACGTGAAGCCAAATTTTTAAATATTGAAATGATGGATGACCACAACTTCAGTATTTGACATTGCCTAGTGGATTCGACTAGTATGATAGTTATTTGGAGGATATGACCAGTGTTACCATTTTCTCATATATGTGTCAAGATTCACCAATATAGTGGATATGATAAATTCATTATGCATAGTGAAGCTTGAACAAGAGATAAAATGTGTGTTAATTCAAAATGGTAACGTACTTGTATATGCTTCGAGGAGATTAAATCTTTATGAATAGAATAATTCTACTCATGACTTGAAACTGATTGTGATCCTACGGCTATTGTATTAGCGGATTCATTGAACATAAAGACTTGTATTTCATGATTGATGGTACTGAATGGGAGAAAATTTCTGAGTATTCAACTAAATCCTTGAATTGCGATTATTTGAAATCAGAATATCAGAGATCGTTTGATTTGCTATAATCCTTTGAGATTTGTGAATATATGAATATATTGCGATGGATTTCGTGGAAGGATTATCATTTAATAGATAAGTCCCGATGATATTGGTTATAGTGGATTGATTAATCAAATCTGCTTGAGTTTATGTGTTGTGATGTTATGATCGATACATCTTGATTATATGAGATACCTGTGGATATAATATATGACAGGGATTCTTGTTCTACATCGTGTTCTACACCTTGTTTTACATCTTGATTATGGTAATTTTTCTGAGCACTCTGGATATTTGACCGAGGATGCTTCTTGATCATATGTTGCGAGCATGTGAAGTGGATTTCCTTGTGGCTATTATATGAGCTTGCTATTTAGTGGAAATTCCATCACACGAATTACTTAGTATATGGGTAATTGCTTGTATGGATACTAGATTCTAAAGAAAATGTCTTGATCACGAATACTTCTTGTGAAAGTTCATGGGAAAGTCTCAGTATTGAGAAGGTTATGTGAGAATAATACTCGCAGGTAATTGATAATATGGTGTGTGTTGGGTATGCTTATTATAAACCACTCCTATTACCTAGATTTGATTGATCCCATAACCTTATTTTACTTTTGTGGACTTTAGGATATATTGTAAGAAGTACTTGTACTTCATTTAGAATAGTCCACTTTCTAGTTTGATAGGCTTAGCAGATTAGGACCCTAAATTTTTCTAAGTCTGGAGATATGTGGCAAGTACTCAACCTACCGCATGAAGACATCTACCGCATGCTCCATGCTTGCCGCAAAAATCAACTTAACTCATGCAAGACATCGACCGCATAATGCAAGCCTACCGCATGGCTTATTCGACCGCATGTAACCAGAGTTGAATAAACTCAAGTTTGGTTCAAACTTAACCATGGTCACACTTGTGTCCAAAACCTTGGTTAGTTTAGAACGTTGCAAATTCAAATTTCAAATTTGAATACAACTGTCATCATAGTACAGTTGGACCACCATGACTCTGCAACAAAAGGACAACTCAGACTAAGCTCCAATTAGAAATCAACAGCTCATTGTCCTCCAAACTTGCCCTCCAAGAATTCAAACGGCTAGTTTCTCCATCAAGGCTATAAATAGTCCTTGTGTTTTTCATTGAAAAAAAGCTGAGATTCTAAGAGAGAAATTGCTGTTGAAATTCTTGGTGATTGAAGATCATATTCAAGATTTCCAGAATCCTTCGAATCTTCAAGCACTCAATCTTCAAGTCTTCAACAAATCTCCAGCAACCTTCAAGATCAAATCTCAAGTCTCTCACACAAGATTCATTACGCTCTAAAATCATATAGATTCCAAAGAGCTATTGATTCTTAACACACACACTCACCCCGATTGATCAATCACATAGATTGAATCATTAGGGATACACTGGTCTAAGTCTAGGATTTGAACTTCATAGAAATAGGTGTTGATTCAATACTTCATCTCTGTAATCTGTACTCAAGAATCAATATATACCTCATTCAAAATCCAAGACTGACCATCTTGGTAAAGGACGTAGATCTTTTAACAGATCGAACCTTTCCAAATCATTGCGTTCTTTACTTACTGCACTTTACCTTTCTGCAAATTTACTTTAAGTCTTGTTTATCTTGTTCCTATTGTTCTTCACTTGTTCATATTAATCTTGTTTGTCTTTTAGTGTTTGATCTTTCAGATTTAAGAACAATTGTGAATTGTGTTTGTTTGTCTACCTCATTGCCTAAGTTAAAATCTTACTAACTTATCATTTGCCAAAATCTCTAAGACACAAATTTTCAATCTTTCAATCTAAATCACTTTAACCTACCGCACTCCTACCTACCGCACTTTAACCTACCGCACTACCTACCGCAAACTAACCTACCGCATTGAACTTATCAAAACCAACTCTTAACTTATTTCAACGAAAACTTCCGCTGTGCATTTTATACTTGACCGCGTGGTTTTTATCTACCGCAAAATTCAAGTGTAAGCATAAAGGTTGAATTTTGAAAAAGGGTTGAAATTTTAAATAGGCTATTCACCCCCCCCCCTCTAGCCTCTTTTCATACCCTTGTTGTGTCTCTGGGACCAACAGTGTGGTATACCATATTCTTGCTATTCTTGAGTTCTATTTGTTGATTATATGTGTTATAATCTCGATTAGTAAAATTCGAGGACGAATTTTCTTTAAGGAGGGGAGGATATAACGCCCGTCCTAATTCCTGTTAAATTATTGACTTGCATATTTATATGCTATTTTATTTGAGTTAATTATTTAACTAATTGAGCAAGTTTAGGTCCTAAGTGTTCAAAGTTGGAACATTAGGGTCATTTGTAAAAAATTAAAGTTTAGGGGCTAAAATACTCAAATAAATACTTGAAGGGCCTTTTTGTCAAAGTTGAAACTTGAGGGGCCTAATTGCAAATTCTTGAAAGTTATAAGGATAAACCTTATGGTTTGCCTTTCTCAGATCATGTTTCCCCAAATTGCTTCTCGTTCTTTCTCTCGTTCTCCCTCTGTCTCGTAAAGAAAGTTAGGGTTTACCCTATTCTCGACTCCTCTTGCTTAATTATGCCTCTGTTCGAAAATCCGACTTCGCATAAATGATCAGGGCGGTGAGTAGAGCATTTCCTGCCGAACAAAAATTAGTTTAGGTGAATTTGATTTCGGACTAGGTAAGTCACTAGCTCCCCATTGCTTGTAATAACATGCCTATGTGTTATTCTTGATACTTGTGCTTGTTAATTTCGTGATTTGGATGAATTTTGTGATACTTGTAAATTTGGGACGAAGGGAGTATTAGTATGAATTACAAGAATGAATAGCCTTGAAAGTGTCCTGGGAAAGTTGAAAAAAATATACTCCTATTCGTGGAACGGAGAAATATTAACTTGATTTAAATATTATTAGAAAAATTGTACCATTATTTGTGGTACGAGGAAATGAATGAAAGTATCCCTAAATGGGTATATTAGTATATTAGAAAATTATACTTAATTTTTTGGACGGTGAAATATTTAAATGGAATAAAAGAAAATTATCCTATTATTTGTGGGACAGTAAAAAGAATGAAATAAACTTGAAAGTAATATTTTGAACTTGTTAGTATACTCCTGGGCATTGCTTGGATGTTAGAATGTTAATAGAAAGTTACTCCTACGCTTAGGACGGACAATTGTAAACCTGGGAAAGAAATAAAATTTCGAAATTTTAGTACCTTGGGCGACCGCCCATGTTTGGCCAGGCGACCGCCCATCTATCTGGAAGATTTTTCTCTTGCAAAGTCTTGTTTTGGGCGACCGCCCATATCCTTTTGTGCGACCGCACACCTGCCCTAATGAACAAAAGTCTTGAATAAAGTTTGTATAAGCTAGAAATAACCCTAGTTAAGGTATATAGCCTTAGTACAAGATGTCCTAGAAAGTGTTATGACACCTTAGGGGCATCAGAACTTGGTCTTGAACATGATTATTCAATGATTTGAATAGAGAATTTGAGCCTAAGAGTAAGAACTCTTTTAGATGTCTTAAAAATGCTATGAACAAGCACTAATGTGTTATATGTGTCTTGAATTCAATGTTTGTGTACCTTAGGGGCACTAGAACAATGTCTTGAGCTTGAACATCCAAAGTATAGGATTAAGAACTTGTAAGTATGAGATGTATAACTCATCTACTTAGCTTGAAGTTGAAGTATAAGACAATTAAATCTTGTACATGACTTGAATATCCAAAGATTAGAATAATAACTTGAGTATAAGATAATTAATTCTTGTACATGTCTTGAACATCCAAAGAATTGGATTGAAAACTTGAATCTAAGATGATAAAATCTTGTACATGACTGGAAACCAATACATGTGTATGGTAATGAACTTGAAAGTGCTATGAACAAGCACTAATGTGTTAGAACTATCCTTGATGTGTATGTGCAAATCTTGCACATACACATCTCGTGAATCTTGTTCTTGTTAGTGACACTGATTACCGGGTCCTCTTTTGTACTGCACAGCAGCAACTTTATTGATCGTGATTTGTCAACTGCAACAAGCAACGACAACAATGGTTTACTTGGGAGGAATAAGGTTGGAATATCATTTGTAACGTGATAGTTTAGCCTTATGTGTTAGCTACTTGATGAGTTGGGAGGAATAAGGTTGGAATATCATTTGTAACGTGATAGTTTAGCCTTATGTGTTAGCTACTTGATGAGTTGGCTTAGCCTCTCATATACTTGTTACTTGATGACATCTTGAGCATGATTACTTGATAATCTTCTTGATTTGCATGATTACATGATAACATGCTATGTACTTGTATCTAGTAATTTACTGAGATTTATCTCACCCCGTTCCTTGTTTACTTGTCCCCCCCCCCCAGGAAAGCAAGTGGTAATACGTTGTGAGGCTCGACTTAGCAGGGGCCTACTTGGCAGGTTGTTCTTGGTTGGAGATTGTTATCCTTTCCAGTTTTGGTGAGGACGATTTGGTATCAGTTGTTTAGACTCAGTATATTGGGTAGATTTGTATAGTTCTTGTAATGCCAGCTTAGGTGCTAGGCATGTTTTCCGCTGTGTACAACTATTTGGTTTAAATTTCTTGGTATAGAACTCGTTGTGAGCTATCTTAGCTCGTTTCTCTTGAGTATATTTATGATGTTAGTTTGATATAAGCAGATGTCATTCGGTTTCTCGTTTCTTGTTAGTCACGCGCACCAGGTTCGAGGTTCTATTAGGGAATCCCGGGACTTGGGGGCGTGTCAACATTGATCTAATCAATTCATTTAAGTCCGGCTGAACATTTTCATCAACATCATTCCTACGAAAGGCCTAAGCTTGACATCTCTCCGAAGAGGGACATTTAGCTTATTACTCTTCCCTACGTGAATCCGATTATGCCAATCATACCCTTTATAACTACCCGATTAAAGATAGCGTTTGAATATGTCAAACATAATGCATCAAGTGGAAGACTATAATAACTTCATGTCTAAGGATTCAAATGACATAACTAATATGAGATATATGTACGACATAAACCATGACATAAATCTCATACAGCGGGTCATGTCCAGTACCTTGTTCCAAACAAGTACCCATAAATCTAACATGATCATTTAGCCTTTATACTAGTGCTTAACAAGTACTAGGGACGGAGATTATTTTAAGTAAACATGAACAACAATAATAATCAAAATATCTCTTTATTGATATGAAATAAATGATAACAATTACAACGTTTATTAAACGTGCCTAGGGCACCACTACCAACAACATGGGATGGACTTGCTTGATTCTGATTGTGATCAGCTTCATTATCATTCTGCGTAGGTGCAGTTTGTGGCTGCGTACCTGTCTCAACATTCTCAGCAGAATCATCAGAATCATTTGGAGCCAAATGTGGCTCAAAGAGAGAATGCTCATCAAATGTAACATGTACAGATTCTACAATTACTAGAGTAGTTCTATTAAAAACACGAAAAGCTTTAGAATGTTTGGCATACCCAACGAAAATACCTTCATCTGCTTTGGCGTCGAATTTACCTCTATGATCTTTGCCGTTATAGAGGATATAGCATTTGCAGCCAAAAATCTTGAAGAAAGCGATGTTGGGCGCTCTTCCTTTCCATAGCTCATATGGAGTTTTGTTGTAGGATTTGTTGATGAGGGATCTATTCTGAGTAAAGCAAGCAATGTTGACAGCTTCTCCCTAGAAACACTTTGGAAGCTTTGCTTCTGCTATCATTGTTTTTCCAGCCTCAATCAATGTGCGATTCTTTCTTTCCACAACACCATTTTGTTGAGGAACTCCAGCAGCAGCGAAGTTGTGATCTATTCCGTGGTCATCACAATATTGAACGACACCGTTATTCTTGAATTTAGTTCCATTATCTGATCTAACGCTCACGATGTCGTCTTCCTTTTGAGTTTGGAGCTTTTGAAAGAGAGCAGTCAAGATATTATAGCAGTCATCTTTGGATATCATTATTTCAACCCATGTGTATCTTGAGTAGTCATCCACCACAACTAAGGTATACTTGTTTTCTCCAATGCTCACGGTGGTGACAGGTCCAAACAAATCCATATGAAGCAGTTGTAAACAATTGGAAGTTGAGGAAGCAATCTTGCTGGAGAAAGACTGCTTAGGTTGTTTACCGAGCTGGCATGCTGCGCATTTTCTGACATGATGGTCAGCTACTTTGGGAAGTCCTTTAACAAGATTTTCCCGTCCTAGCTTAGCCAAATACTTGAAATTCAAATGACTTAAGCGCTTGTGCCATAGCCAGCTGCTTTCACTTACATTCTTTGCTACAAAACAGAGATTAGTGATAGAATGTATAGCAGTAAGATCAATGATATAAACATTTGCCTTACGAGTCCCTGTGAGCAAAGTGAGTCCGGATTTTCCATCTTTGATATAGCAATGCGTTGAAGTGAAATGGCATTCCAGACCTTTATCGCAAAATTGTGATATGGAGAGAAGGTTGTGCTTGAGGCCTTCTATGAGCGAGACCTGTTCTATGCACACTTTATCCTTTTTGATTTTTCCATATCCAACAATGTGCCCTTTGTTGTTGTCCCCAAAAGTTACTTAGGCACCTCTTCCTTCATGCACATCTTCAAGGTTGTTGGCATCTCCAGTCATGTGTCTAGAACATCCACTGTCGAGATACCATATATGCGCTTTAGCTTGTGAAGAGTTCGCAGTGAAGCAGGAGACCTGAAAGATAGACATTAAAAACGCAGGTCCCCTTTATTCTTGGGTCCTAGAGTTAGCAACTTTTGACAACCCACTCCTGTCTGACCTTAGGATTTTTACGTCCCTTGGCATTAGGAGCAAATCGCAAAAGGCATTCTGCAGCCTTGTGACCTAAACCATCACACACAACACAATGATGTAAGCCACTTATAGATTGGGTTTTTACAAACTCTTTACTATTCTTTGGCTTAGCATTCTGAACTGGAGCAGTTGAACTAGCTTTGACAAATATCATTTTCTGAGGTTTGGGTGCGCTTTTCTTAAGAATGCGCATCTGGTGTTGGGGCGCATGGCTTTCATGCGCATGACCCTTTTGCGCAGATTTGACATTCGAAGTTGAAGCGCAGCCATAGTCAGAATATGAGAAATCATGCGCAGATTCAACTTTAGCCTTACCCTTGGCATTCCCAGTTTGCTTCTTTGGGTAGACATAATGGAAATTTTGTCTCTGGACTTTCTCCTGTCCTTTACCCATTGAAGCAGAACGCTTTGCTTTAGGAATTTCAACCGTTTGTTGGGGTGTAAAATCCTTTTCTCTTTCAGAGCAAACGGCGCATTTAAAGTTGTCACTAGTTGAGAACCCCAAGCCTTCCTTATCTCCACTGGCTTTTTGGGATTCTAGAATTTGATCCATAGTGACACGAGATTCAGCTACTTGAGCAGCTAACTCTTCGTTTCTTACTTTAAATAACGCATTTTGATCTGTCAAGAAACGGTTCTTTTCAGTAAGAGGAGTCATGCTCTTAATCTGCTCCTTAAGGAGGGTGTTTTCAGATTTTAAAAGAGATTTCTCCATCTTAAGCTGTGAAATTTCTCCAATTGATAAGTCCACTGCTTCTTTCATAGAATTGAATTTCTTGATTACCGTTTTAGCTTGTTGAAAAACGGACTCGCGGTCAGTGGCAGAGTCATCATTTTCTTTTACAATTTCAGTAGGGATTTCAAGCGGTTCTTTGCGCGGAGGCGCTGCTACAAATTTCTTTGATAAGTCTGCTCTGGAAAATAAGTACTTGCCATTCTGTCTACTTGGAGTCAAATGTCCCATCTCTACTAGTTCAGTGATAGTGGGACCTTTCTTCTTTTCTATCTTCCTTGGCTCATTCGGTGTATTCATATCTGGAACATCATTTTTTGAGTCGCTATCATCAGCATTGGCCATTAAGCAGAGCAGTCCATCCTCAGAGTCATCATCATCACTGTCTTCAGTGTCTGTCTCTATCCAGGTCTTGAGCTCCTTGACTGCGCGTCTTCTTCAGCAACCATTCCTCGCTGCTTAGAGGATCTCTGCACACCGTTCCTCTTAATGTACTCAAATTTTGGAGTAGGGCATTTTGATGCAAAATGACCAGGCTTTCTACAGTTGTAGCAAACCAAGTCATCATCTTTATTTGAGTCTCTTCCACGAGAGAACTTTGATGGAGCTTTACTTGAGGATCCAGGTTTTGAGAATTTCCTGAATTTTTGAAATCGCTTTACAAACATAGCGAAGTCATCGTCATCCATTTCAAGTAAGGATGAAGTAGAGACTTTGTCTGAGGTTTGAGCATGCGCAGGTTCTTTTTGAGCAATCATTGAGATTGTTTTTCCTTTTCCTTCTGTTTCATCAATTCGATCAAGTTTTAACTCGAACGCTTTCAAATTAGCATATAAACTGCGCAGAGGCCAAGTATCCAGAAATCCAGAATCTTCCAGATGACTTGCCTTGTGCACATATCTAGAACCAAGCGCATCTAAGAATTGAGCATTAATTTCTTTATTGGTGAAAGTCTTTCCCAGAGATATACAAGAGTTTACAATGGCACAATAGCGATCATAAGTTTGTCTAAGGGTTTCACCATCTATCTTCATAAAGCAGTTGAATTTTCTTTGCACAACAAATCTTTTATTTTCCTTGCTAACTTTGTCACCATTCACATAGCCTTCAATAGCATCCCATAGCTCTTTTGCAGTTGCGCAGCTCACAATCTGATTGTGCGTAGAGAGGTCCATGGTGCTTATGATGATGTTCCTTGCTCTTCCATTATAACCAACCCATTTCTTTTCTTCATCAGTCCATTCCTCCTTGGGCTTCTTGATGGTAGGATTGTCCTTGTTGGTAGCAGCATCAGGATTAGCCTTCATTGGGATATAGGGTCCTTCAAGAATGATGTCGTGGAGGATCTCGTCAATGGAAGAAAAATGAGTGAGCATGCAGTGCTTCCAGATGTCGAAGTGATCTTCGTTGAGCACAGGAACATGTGAATAGTTAGCCATTGCCAAAGATTTTGAAGCCATCTTGAATCGGCACCCAAGCTGTTAAGGTTGAAAAACAAAACAAGTTTCATGAAGGTGTTTGCTCTGATACCACTTGTTGGTCCCAAAGGGGCAATAAGGGTATGAAAAATGCTAGAGGGGGGGGGGTGAATAGCGTTTTAAAATTCTTTTCAAACCCTTTTTCAAATCAATGGCAAATGCGCACAGCTCTAATTTTGGCTAAGTATAGCGCGCAACAAGAGTGTGAAATGCACAGCGGAAACTTAAAGCAATCACTGATGCGCAGGTATATGCGCAGGAGTGTAAAACGCACGCACTAAGTTTGGCTTAAAGAAAGGCGCAAAAATGTTCTAAGGCAGAAAGCAAACAAACACAATTCAAACAGTGCAAGACAATCTACAAAAATCAAACAAAGCAATATATCAGAAAAGCTTAAATGTAGAATGAAAAGCAAAGTAATGAGACAAGCTATTTGGAGAGGTTCGATCGGAAAGATCTACGTCCTCTACCAAGATGGTTAGTCTTGGATTTCTAACGATGAGATTTATATTGATGTGAGGAGATTTTACAAGATTACAAGGAATCAAAACTCAAATCAAAATCTATTCTATGAAGAGCAAATCCTAGACTAAACCGGTGTATCTCAAGAAGTTAGATCTAAATGATCAAAGCTTCAAGAGGTGTGTGTGTGTGTGTCAGGAATTCTGGGCTCTAAGAATCTATGAGATGAAGAGCACAAAGAATTCTGGGTGATACAAGGCTTTATAGGATCTGGGCTTGGTTGAGTATGAATGTATGAAGGTTGATCTTGAGAATTCTGGAAATATGCAAGCAATCTTCAAATCTTCAAAGATTCTCTTTGGAAGCAAAAACTCAAGCAACTTGGAAATGAGGATGAGCAAGGCTATTTATAGTGGAGCTTTAAAAACTAGCCGTTGGAGCTCTGAGCAAGGACAATGTGCTGGCACAATGTGATTGGTGCGCAGGTGTCCTTTATAGCCGTTGGAGACAGAGCAAGAGGATAAGCTTCAAACTTCTTCTAGAAGGATGACAGTTGTCTTCATTTTGAATTTCAAAACTGAGGCGCGTCTCTATCTACGTGTATGCTGAGTGTGCACGTTTTATCGTATGTACACATCAGCACTTTGGCTCATTCCAAAAAGCGTAGCTTGACTTGACGCTTTCCAAGCTTCTAGAATGAGGTCAGGAAATGAGAGAATTGACTAAGGCAAATCTGCGCGCGCACGGAAGCCATGCGCATTGAGTTGCGCAGATGGGTACTGCGCATGGGAGAATGCGCAAGTGATGGATGCGCAGATGATGATCTGCGCATGATCTTCATGCTTTCTCCTTGGTCTTCTTCAAATCTTGAAATTAAGTATAAGCGCTTTCCAAGCTTCAAGAATATGAGGTTGTTGAAAGATAAGCATAAGGACCAAGTTAATCTGCTCTGCTCATAGAAGTCATGCGTATAGAGAATGTGCAGACGTTCTGCTCATGGAAACTAAGCAAGTGTTGTTCTCCACATGAAAGGGAGCAGATAATATTCTGCGCATGGAAATGAGCAGGTAATGCTATGCGCGTGGAGAAGGAGCAGGTGTTGCTCTGCGCATGGAAAATAAGCAGGTGATGCTCTGCGCATGGAGAATGAGCAAGTGTTTACTGCGCTTGAAAATGAGCAGATGATGCTCTGCGCATGAAATGTCCTGCGCATTATACTTGGTCTTCAGTAATTGAAACATCAATTCTAAGCATAAGCCCTAACCACTAAGCCTATTCTAAAAAGTGGACTTAACTAAAAATTGAAGTTATAAAACTTCTTACATAGGATCCTAAAGTCCATAAAATATACTTAGGTGATGGTATCAATCAATTCTAACATAAATTGGGAGGGTTAAGAAATAAGCATACCCAACACTTTCCAACAATACTTGGCCCTCCAAGATCACCCTTCATCTTAGAATTTAGTTCAATCCCATGATACTCAACATCTACATCCACATCATATTGCAAGTCATCTTCTGCACTTCCATATTGACTATCAGAATATGACTCACACTCAGATGAGGATGAGGATGAGGATGAGGATGAGGATGAATATGAGTGTGAGTCATTAGGGGCCTCATCCTCAATACACATTTTCCTTTTACCCTTACCTTCTGACCTCACTGACCTTGACTGTCCAGTTCTAACATTAGCCTCTTCAAGCATTCTCACATTACTCTCCTCAATCACTTTCTCAACATAAATTTCAGCTTCTCTTTCCTCCCTTGCCCATATAAACTTTGGTATTTCTAGCACATCCTGGTCACACTTTATAACTCTGTAACCATCATGAACATTTCCCTTATAAACTTTCTGATACAAGTTAATTGCATCAACATTGTAATCAGACTCCAAAGTTTTAACCATATCTTTCAGATCCTTAAGTGTAATCTTCTCACCAACAACAAAATCAAACCAACAAACACAACTGCCTGTGTACACTCCATATGGTTGTGCTTTGCAAAAGGGCATTTCCATTTTACCACCATAAACTATCTTCACAGTGTAGTAGGTATTCTTAACTACATAATATATATATATATATATATATATATATATATATATATATATATATATATATTGATATAGCAAGAATTAACATGAGTATATGAAATACAAATGCATGTGACACTAGGGGACCACACAAGCATTCATGAATAAACAAGACACTGAAATAATATACTTAACTGACAATGCTAGCACAAACAACAACAAACATTGGGTTCCATTGACAATAAAGCGAGAAAATGTACAATATTTAACTGATTTCGAGTAGGAAAAGATTCCAGAAACAAAAGAAAAGGCGAATATATAACTGACAATGGTACCACACACAACAAGAATCAAATCTTTCATAACAAAGTTGAAATTGTTACTCACCATACATCGGTGTACCATCTTCTAAGTACTCGTCCAAGCGTTTGAACCATCTCACTTCTTCTTCGGTTGTCATCGCACCAGAGTATGAACCCTAATTTTTCGCCCTATTTCCCCCTTTCCTTTGAAAGTTGATGAAATGAATGAAGTGAATGAAGTGTGAGTAAATATCATCGCGACCTAATTTCAATTGACGTAGGCAGATATATTATGTGACATTTTTACCCTCGTTTAAAAGACACGTGATCGCACATGGTGGGATTTTGTTAGTTTCTTAACTGGGTAATGAGATTTACAACAAATTGCTCCGGTTCAGTAAACTTAAGAGTCGGATAGTAACTTTTACAAACCTGGTAACCAATTACAAAATTTTGTAAAACTTAGGTAACCAAATTGCAATTGGCCCTAAAAAGAAAGCATCATTAGGCACTACTTTTCAATAACACTACATCACTCAAGGACCAAGTCAGCAATCCACCCACTCAAAAAAGAACATAGTCAAATCCTGTCGAAACCCCCACTTGCAATTTACGACATTTATCTTTCACATCATCGGTTTCCGTTTCTCTTTCACCGGAAAATTGAACTGCAGTTTGAGAGAGAGAGAGAGAGAGAGAGAGAATGGGGCATGGAAGCTCGAAATCAAGCAGTTCAGAGTCGTCCGATGAGTCAACGGTCGCCGTCGACGATGGTTCAAAATCAGCGTCTCGCATCACCAGACTCAGGAAACGTCTCCATCTCCACCGTCACCGTCGTCGTAGCAACGGCGGTTCTCATACTTCGAAACTCCTCAACTCAGACGACTTCGCCGGCATCGCTTTGGTTACTCTCATTCGTGTACGTTACTCTCTTCGCAAATGATGCGTGTCGATATTGAGTGTGTGATTAGTGCTGAACACAGTGGTTGAAAATGTTACAGGGGGAGATGAAATTTAAGGACAAATGGCTGGCTTGTATATCACTTGGAGAACAGACCTTCCGAACTCACATTTCTGACAAGTTAAGTGCTTTCCCCCGGCAACTTTCAATTTACATTTCTGGATATATAATCCTTTGGATTGGAATAGTTTCAAAAGGGGCAAGTCTTATGATTTTTATTTTTTTCAGTTTTTCCTAGTGAATCTCGGGGTTTTAAAAATGTTCGTATACAAGTTAAAATTGCTGGTTCGATCGTGTGTGTCTGCCTTACAATTTTAACTGACAATTTGACAATTTTAACTCATAAGCTGGAACCCCACTGAAGACCAAGTTGTAAATTAGGTACCAGATTACAAACTAAAATGGCCAGATCGTCAGTTGAAACTGCCCGTCCATTACGTAAAACCCCTAGGCTAACACAGAGGAACTGACAATTGTAACTGATGATCGGATAGTTTTTAACTGGTAATCTGGGAGTTTTAAAGCCCTAGAAAACATATTTCTCCTTGTTTTAGGAAAAACTAGTTGATTTTATAAGATTTTCTGTTCTAGAAGTGATCTAGAGTTTAATGAACGCGCTTTGAATAGATAATTACCAAAAGAAACTCCGGCAGTATATTGCTAGCTTTTGTTTTTCTATGGTATATTCGTCTATGCTTAATATGTCTATGATTTGAATAGATTGCCAAAGCTTAGAAGACTTAGTTTCTTAAATATTCTGAAGGAACTCAACCATGTTCTTTCTTTTTGTTCCCTGCTTTGGTAATCTGATTTCTTCAGTTAAGGTACTCATTCTACAGTTTTTATTTTTGCAGCACTGACAAGCCTGTATGGAATTCTGTAAGTGTATTTAGATCTCTTTGTAGTCCTTTTCTTGAAATACCTATCTGATTCTCAAAAATTCCTTCAGACAAGGCTATATTGTCAATCCTTGAACATTTGAAGTGTAGAAATTAGCATGGTGGGATGTAAATTAACCAAAAACCTGTCTAATGTTAGGTACGATGAAGAATTGCACATATCAAAGAAGACAATTATGATAACATGCAAAAAAATAATAATTATAAAAAAGTTAATACTCAGTTTAATAGCACCATAATCAGTATGATGAGATTTATCAATATTTGCAAGCTAGAAGCTGAAATCTTTATGATGTGCTTATCATTGTAAAATGTTACTACCTCGGTCCCAGAATGAATGCCCATTTTGTTCTTGATCAAGAACAAAAATGAACATCTATTTTGGGTCGGATTAGGTCTTTTAAACATTTAAAAAAAACCAAAGATACATCCACTATTGAAAGCTCTCAATTACAAATTAGTAAGAAATAAAGTGCCAGGTTCTTTAGTATTCTTTGAATACACAAGGTCTTTTATGTTATTTTTAATCAACTCAATTTTTTTTAGGATTGAGAACCTGATGCAGTATATCAATTCATTCCTATTCTATGCATGTTTTTGCTACTTTTTCATTTATGTATTACAGCGTATTGGACACTAGGTAATTCATTCCTATTCCACAATTTATTTCTGGTTGGATCCTTGCTCATAGTCACTTGAACTGAATTTGTATTCCGAGCTTTTTGTTTAATCATGGCGTGGAGACAAATTCTTTTAGGGGTGCTTATGTATGGATAGAGGTAGCCATCCTTCTACAGAAATTACGTTAGTTTACTCATGAGATTGCAACGATGCTCAAATATTGCCATCTGTATACACTCTATATATCCTACATGGATCCATCTCTTTTGCCTAACGTGTCAGCAACACAATACGATACGGGTATGGAGCTATAGAACTTAAATAGTATGAAATAAAAAAAATGATGTTTCAAACAGTAACACCAGATTCATACATAGATCCAAGTCATTGTAGTTGAATCTAGGTAGCACATCTCTCTACTAGGTGGGCAGGTGATTGGAGAAATGAGTATATTACTGACATTTTCTTACTGTTGGGACTTGGGATAAGGCGTTTATGTTTTACCTTGTTTTGTGCAATCAAGTACGAGTTTTAAGGCAACTTGTGATGAGGTTATGATGGCTCCTTACTATTGGTCCAGTTACCCCTCCATTTTAGCAGTTGGGAAAGGCTTTTATTCGTTCATTTACTTCATTCCGTGCAGTCAAGTAGAGTCTTATGAGATTGTCCCATGAAGCTATCAAAGCTCGTCATAGTGATATATGTCACCTACTTATTTTTGTATAATGTGAGGGGGTGCAATGAATCTGTGAGAGACCGTGCTTCTTGCTTATGTAACTATAATTTGTCTGATTGTACTCATTGGTTTCTATAACAATAATTCATTGCTTTTCTACAGGAGAAAAAGTTTCTTTTGGAGAGAAATGGGGCACATCTTGCAAGGATATCTGTATTTGAGGTTTGTAGAGCTCTACTTAAAGCATGGTTTGCCAACATGAGTTTTTATGGTTTCTTCACAGATAGAACTTTTTATTATTAATATCCCTATATGATATAGTCACAAAGCAAATGAATGTTTCTTATGTTCATTTGATATGTCATCTGGATCTGAGCATCTACAAGCATGACACGTAATTCGATTATGAACATGAACAATTTGGGATTACCTGACCATTAAAAGGCATTGGAATGATAACTTCTTTCTGTCTCTCATGGCGTTATGGTGCAAATTTTCATCAAAGTTTACGTTTTTGTACCACCTTGTCCATTTCCAAGCCAACTATCCTTTTATGCTCTAATGGATAATCTAGAAGCTTGGGTAGTCAGCATTTCCTCTATATTTCCTTTTTAAACGTTTTGTAATGATCTGCTTTCTTCATTTGCAACCTCATTCCATGTATAGTTGCCTAGGGAGATTTTTTTCTTCCTTTGAGTTTATCTTCATCGTTTTGTTTGTACTTTATATTTTAAGCAGCCCTGTATATGCTATCTCCAGTAAGCTTTCCTTTTCTTGTACTGCACCTCATTTACATTTTGTGATGCAGACAAATAGAGTGTCAAGGAACAACCTTATTGGATATTGCGAGTTTGATCTCTTTGAATTTCTCTCTCAGGTGAGTTTATGAATTTCTTGAAGTTTTAACTTTTATCTTTAACAACATGCCATACATCTATCATTTTTGGCTAAAGCACCCGCGTTGGCGGGACAGAAAAAGATATTGTGTGGGTGAGGATCTAGAAATTATACACTAAACTAGTTCAAAATCTTAAAATTTTGGCGGATCAATCACCCAGATCCTCACTGGTATGTGATAGCCGAGTCCAGGTATAGATAATTAAGCAAATGGTTGAAAATTTTTAAACAAGGATTACCACATTTACAAAGTATCAGAGTCATGAAGGTTTCACATTCTTTCTCTTTTCACATGTGGCACAGTCACAGGGGTCTCAATTCTCATAGCTTTGATGTGACGTTCAATCTTCTGGTATTTTAATTGCAGGCTTCAGATTCTGAGGCTAAGGTGTTTGGATTGTTTGATCCATCATCATCTGACCTAGTAGTTGGCCAAATTTCTCTTTCTTGTTCAGTAGAGGTGAGTAAGTAGGATATCATTTTTTGTTTTATCCCATTTTTTGTAGGCACACAATAATTTGTTGCGAATGACATAGCAATTATTTGTTGGCAGGACCCCATTGAAACAGAAAAGAGTTTCGCGAAGCGGATTTTGTCTATAGTGGTATGCTTGAGATCATCGTTTTTCTCAACTGATTACCATTTCCTTTGCAACTCCATAGTCACCCTTCTGGTCTACCCATTATTACTTATGCACAATACAAGCTCCTTCCTGTCGATTGAAGTACTCCCTCCGTCCCACTCGAATTAGGACAAATTTCCATTTTGGGTGTCCCATTCGAATTAGGACAACCCAAAAATGGAAGTATTTTCTTTTATGGGACCCACATTCACACTCACAACAACTTTTCACTCATTATTCTCTACCCTACTTTCTCTCTCTTACTTTACTTTTCATACTCACAACACCTACTCCACTAACACTTTTCCTTAATCCCCGTGCCCAACCCAAAATTCCTAATTTGGGTGGGACGGAGGGAGTATATGTATGTATGTATGTATGTATGTATGTATGTATGTATATTTATATATACAAGTTTTTTATAATGATATAAAAAACAGGATGACATATAGTTCACGATGACTTTGGCAAGTGTATTTTCAGATTTACAAAAAATAAATAAATAAGAGTTTATCCTCGATTGACGGTACATTTTAGTACCTTTGAAAATGAAACTAATTTTTGGAGGCATGTTTTTGTGTCATTCTAAGGAAAACATATTTCCACTTGAAGGCCCAAACTAGGGAGAGATGAGTAGTTGCTTTATGTTTCGATACTATCATCTGATTCCTCTAACTATAGAGAATCTCAATCATGCTTACCATTCTTACATTTTTACTACAGTCAACCGGATGCCTTAAAGACTTTGAAATCATTTATTTCCTGTATTATCTCTTGGTCCCAAAATAAGTGTCCCCAATTGATTATAGGCGAGTTCTAAGAAAGCACTTGACATCAAGTAAGTTTCCTTTAATTCCTTCTGACATATCATGTAAGTCAAGTCAGCGACACCCATCTTTTTCTATTGGCCAAACTCTTTTTTCATCTGTTGTACTTCAAGGGTGTTTTACTTTTACCATTATACTTTTGTTCTTCAAAAGTACCACTGTAGTTTAGAAAATGTATCATTCCAATCCTGACACTGCGGATTGAGGACAGATTAGTCACTGGTTTAGAGACTGATTTGAAGTCAAAATGATATATTTTCCAAAAGTGCAGTGTTATTTTGAAAGAAAAAAATATAATGGTAAATGTGAAACACCATTGAAAGTACAATGGATGAATACGGAGTTCGCCCTTATCTATTTAACAATTAGAAAGGGTGTTTAGACAAATGGATTGCAAAAACTTCTTAATATGAAGTTAGGAACACTTATTTGGACAAAAAGGGGGTAGTATTTATAAAACGAGACACTTATTTTGGGGACACTCAATTTGGGAAATCCCAAAATAGAGTAAGGAACACTTTTTTTGGGAGAAAGGGAGTAGCTTTTTTTTAAAAAAAACTCATGAATCAACATAGAGTTTCATACACAGTTTCTGAAACTTAGTTATGTATTGTTATTTGTACATATGACCAGCAATGAGTGTATTGAAGAGAGCAAGTCTCAAGTAGGCAATACTTGTACATCCTCTGTCTCTAAATGAATGTCAATTTCTAACTTTGAGGTACGTTTGAAAAAGTTGAACTTTAAGCAACTTTTACTAGCATAACTACATAAACACCTTTAATGATCTCACCTTATGACATCACTATAGTAAGTCTAATCAAGGACGTGATGATGGACTAGGGAGGGTTTAGTAACTTCTCCGTAAAATGGACGTTCATGGTGGGAGTACAAAAAAGAACAATAATCTGGTCTACAACTAAGTACAGTTACCTATCTGGCAAGCATAAAAGTAGACTTGTGCACTGTCTAACAGATTTGAATAACTAAACCCACAAATATTTAAAAGAATTTCTCCAACTTCCGTTTTACATCTTTCTCACGATATTAAACTAAATTCTGCTCTTTCATCCTTTTAGATTTATTACTATAATGTTGAAGAAATGATGCGAGATTCATTTTTGCGAAGTCAATCTATTTGTTGCATTTGAGCATATATGCTAGCTGTTAGATTTTGTTTCACCAGCTATTATTTGTGTTTCTCGTTTTCAGTATATGTCCTTTGCATGATGCTCACCATCATACAGTCATGATTCAAAAGACATGAGAGACTTATATGATACAGGATCAGACAACTATGTCCCAATTGCTGCATATAACTTGTGCTTTTGTGGTTGGTACAGGACTATGATGGAGATGGCAAACTTTCATTCTCTGAATTCTCTGACTTAATAAATGCGTTTGGCAATCAACTAGCAGCGGACAAGGTTTGACTTATAAATCTCAAATTCTTGTTCCAAATTAGGCATGTTTTATTCCTTTGGGAGGGTTAATTAAATGGTCCATGAAGTTTGGATGCCTGGATTTCGCCCTTGATATTAAGTTTTCTTCTTAGATTGTCTTGATAGCCACCTTAGCCTTAATTTAGTTAGTTTGATTTGCATTTAGGGTCCTTTTATGATGGATTCTATCTTAATCACAAGTGGGGGGGGGGTCGTTCTTAGTTCCCTTATCTTCAACATGGAAACTCATAGATACTGAGCAATCAGCGACTTTTCCATCTAGTTTTGGGCATGTTTGACAATCAAGTTTCGCATTCTTGTCTGAGATAATGGCATGCGAGTTGGAAGCTGTTTCATTGCGTACATATATTTTTTTTTTTTTTGGGTGTAATCACAGCATCATATAAATAAGAATGAGAAAGAAGAGCGAGTTGTATCTCAGAGAGAGAGAGAGAGAGAGAGAGAGATAAGGATGATTTGTAGTCATAGGGTAACCATGTAGTTTCCATAGAGTATGCATCTTTAATTATTTACAATAGCATCTGAATTTTATTCTAGGCCCATTAAATCAACATCTCATTTTGTACTTTTGAAATCTGGTCTTGTGGATTTTTATCTTAGCAAATTTTCTACTTATCCTAGAAAGAGGAACTCTTTAAAGCAGCTGATGAAAACGAGGATGGCGTGGTTAGCATGGACGAGTTGGCGACACTTCTAGCTCTTCAACAAGAAAAGTAGGGCCATCACAAGCTAAGCAGCTATTTAAATTATGAATCTCATTTTATGCTTTTTATGTGACTCTTATAGACTGAAAGGGAGCCTTGGCGCACTGTTTGAGGTGTTACCATGTGATCTTGAGGTCACGGGTTTGATTCCCGGAAGCAGCCTCATGCAGGGTAAGGTTTGCCTACATTTCACCCTTGTGGTAGGGACCCTTCCCTGGACCCTCGCTGCGCTGAGATGCTTTGAGCACTGGGCTGCCTTTTATGCGCCTCTTATAGACCTGTTACCTAGACTTCGCTATGAGGATCAGATACGGGTGTGGATCCAGATTGTTGAATACGCCGAAAATGGAAAGTTTACATAAAATGTTGTGTAAACTGCCTTATCCGGACAAATATGGGGGAGGAGGTGGAAAGTAGATATGCTCCGTTAATTGGTTGTCAAGTGTTGTCGTGGCCTTTATCTTATCTTGGGGTTCCTCTTGGAGGTAATCCCCGGTCCATCTCTTTTTGGGATCCGGTGGTGGAAAGAGTTAGTAAGCGTCTTGCTAGTTGGAAGAGGGTCTATTTCTCTTTAGGCGGCCGTATTACCCTCATTCGAGCGTGCTTATCAAGTATTCCTCTTTACTTTTTGTCCTTATTTCGGATTCCAGTGAGCGTAGCTGAAAATATTGAGCGGGTTATGAGAAACTTTTTGTGGGAAGGCTCGGGAGAGGGTAAGAGAGATCATCTAGTGGCGTGGGAGAAAGTGTGCTGTCCTAAAGTGGAGGGGGGTTTAGAATTGGGGAACTTGGTTAAGCGGAATATCTCCCTCGTGAGTAAATGGTTGTGGCGGTTTCCTCAAGAACCTAATTCTATCTGGCATAAAGTGATAAGGAGCAAGTTTGGTATGCACTGTAATGGTTGGGATTCTCATTTCCGAAGTTCTTGTTCTCATAAAAGCCCGTGGAAGTACATTCATCAGTGCCATCATCTGTTCCGTCCTTTGACTCGTTTAAAGGTTGGGAATGGGGCTCGGATTCGATTCTGCGAAGATGTGTGGATGGGTGACTCCTCTTTGTGTTTGTTGTTCCCTCGCCTATATCGTTTATCTTCGGTTCATTTGGCTCCTATTATTGATTTTGTTGTTCTTGGGGATGAAGCTCAACTTTCTTGGAACTTTCACTTTTTTCGCAATCTTAATGATCGTGAATGTGTGGAGGTGGGTGTTCTTCTTGATTCTTTATCTCGAGTTCGTTTGTCTCATAATCAGGATTCTAGAATTTGGTCTCTTGAAGGGTCAGGAAAATATTCTTGTAAATCTTTTATGACCTTCTTGATTTCTAGTCCTATTCCTTCTCCTTTCCCCCTTGTTTCATTTGTTTGGAAGTCTAAAACTCCTTTTAAAATCAGAGCCTTTATTTGGACTTTAGTACTTAATAAGCTTAATACCAATGATAAGCTTCAAATTCGACGGCCTCTCAAGTGTATTTCGCCTAATTGGTGCGTGAACTGCAAGCTTTCGGGTGAATCTCATGACCATCTTTTTCTCCATTGTACCATGGCTCAATATCTTTGGAATAGTCTTTTTGAGGTGGGTGGAGAATATTGGGTGTGCCCTAGTACTTTGAACTCCTTTTTGCAAATTCAGTTTAGAGGCTTCAGAAAAGGCAAAGATGTAGTTCTCTTATGGGATTGCGGAATCTCAGCCGTCTTGTGGTGTTTATGGATGGAGAGGAATAATAGAATATTTCGAAATCATCATATTCCGAAACACTTACTATGGGAACGGGTGATTTCTATTGCTTCTCTTTGGGCGTCAGCTAACGGGGCTTTTCGGGGATTGTCTATTTCTGATCAGCAACCATATGGTAGAATATAGCTTCAAATTTGAACTCCTCAATAAATAACTGACTATGAAAATAAACATGACACAATCTGTCTGATGTTATTGGACACCTTATAGAGAACTACTTTAGACAAGCAACACACTAATCCTTGCCATCCACAGGACTAGCATGGTACCACATAACTGCAAAGGTAAGTGAGGAATAAATCAATCAAATTTCTCTCACAGCCTTCCGGCAAAAGATGTAGGAATGAACCTGCACAAACATGTAATATGCAAAAGTCTAAAGCATTGTCACTGGACACTTAATTTTTTTTTGATAGGAAAAGAATTTTATTAGATTAAAGAGAAGAATATACAAAAGACGGATAAGGTATCCGTCAAAGAGGACACAGAAAAAGAAAACACAAAATAAAGCAACAAAATCTACTATAACTTGCCCTGGAAATCAGTGTGACACATCAAAGCTTCAATTTTAGCTATTACTAATTATGAAGCCAAAACATTTAGAAATGCTTCTTGGGATGGACAGGTTGTTGACAAGTATAACTCACGCAAATCTTTGTCCTAATGATCCAGGGTCAGCTATATTATCACTTTTCTTTACCCCATTCTGACAAAAGCATGATTAACGGTCAAAGCCAGTTATACCCTTCTTATACTTTGGCTATTTACTGTTCATGCTGATACTGGTCATCCTTATCCTTACTGTTGTTTTTGCTATGTAGTTTCTCTCTTCTTTATTTGCGCTCATTGCTGTTAATAAAAAAAAAAAAAATCCGAAAATGGTTGAACATTACAAGTGAGGCTGCTAACTCGGTTGGTTGATTACCTTACACAACCCTTGCTGACGTCTATCAGATAATCCTAAACTTGTAGACAGCGCTAACTTTAATACCTCTATTTCATTATTTTCATACTTGTTTCTATGTTTAGCATCACCTTCACGGTCATACCTTCTATCTTTCTATGAATATTTAACAGTATCATCTTTCGTTGGCATATTGCGCATAGCAAATCCTTCTCGCCCACAGCCATACCTGGCTTATTACTGGAAATTAACATTTAATCTGTGTTTGCTTTTTCATTTCATACAAATCAACTCAACCTCATTTTCTAAAAAAGGGCTTGATTGTCCCTAGAAAGGTTGGATTATGTTATCGTGAAGGCAAGTAATTGTTTTCGAATTTCAACCAAATTAGACTGGGAAAGATGTAAATAATAAAAGTTTTCTCTCTCCAAATCAATTGTGAATTTTAAACTTCATCAACAAACATGATCGTGTTCTATGCTCTTCACGTGGATTCTTACTCATGATTTTATGGCTGATATCACTTTTTTCGTGTATATATGACCAGTTCAACTAAATGCATTTCATTGGCTCATATATGACATTGCAAGAGAATCCAAAGCCTTTTCTCGCTGCTGTTTCACATTTCACGTCCCTGCATTTGTCTCTCTGAACTTTACATTGTATAGAACTTCTTTTCTCCAAGAATCCTTCTTTTTCTCAGTTATGCTTGCTTCTAGGTTGCTACAAAATGGCCCCAATACTCTTTTTCCTGTTTTGCTACACGTTGTGGATGGAACTTGCATGACTGGTTATTCCACCTTTAATACTGAAATTCATTCTAATGGAATTAGACAAATATTTCAGATAATCAGGGTGGTTCATATTCAGTAATTAAGTACCCATTTTTCAAATTAAGTATGAAGAAAGTATTGTATAGCTTCCTGACTTGGGTTTATCCACCCGCTCTCGTTTGTGGAGTTGATGTTGCTTATGTGGAAGCATCTTTTTGTTTAGAAAAATTTATCTATCTTTCACTAATTTTATTGACACGTGTAGCTAGAGATTAAATATGCATTTGTGGTCATATTTGTGCAACATGATGAAAATATCTAGTCTAAAGTTTATATAGCTCCACGGACTGAAATTATACATGTTCTGAGTATCCTTTCTTCTAATCTTTATTCCTTTCTTGCAGCAAGACACTTATCAATTGCTGCCCTGTTTGCGGGGAGACTCTTAAAGTTTCTGATAAGCTGAACACAATGATTCATTTATCGCTGTGTTTTGATGAAGGCACTGGAAACCAGGTTATGACTGGAGGATTCTTAACTGATACACAGGCTTCATACGGGTGATTTCTTTTTGCACTTAAGAAGATTAATCATTGTTTGTACTATTAGAAAAAATATCATTTTGGCAGTAGAAAGATTCCTCCCCCTTGAACATTAAGTTTTTTTTTTTTTTTTTTTTTTTACGAGAATACTTATTTCTCAGTTGAATGTTATCTGTCTCTAGGTGGATGTTTAAACTTACTGAATGGGCCCATTTTGCATCCTACGATGTAGGCTTGAACTCCGGATCTAGTGCGTCTCATATAGTGGTATCTTCTCTCTCACTCTCTCTCCCGCCCATTTCTAGTTTAGCAAAACTACCCACGTGTCAGAAATCTTTACTATCCATTAATGAAGAAGTGATAATCGGTATTAATTGTTTTGGTACTCAAACTCACCTTAAATATATTTAAATGAAGAAACCTATTGGATATGCATAGTGTGTGCAAGGAAGACTAGTGCTGTTTGATGAGTATCATCGTTTCAATGCGATTTTTCACGGGGAATTCGGCCTTCTATTATCAAATTTCTTCTCGTGCCTAATTCTAGGTTAACAATACATCCTAAGTTGCTGTAATGCACTTCAGGTTCAAGATGTAGCATGATTTTATTTATTCACAATGTTGAGGGTTTTTCAAGTAAAGTGTTTAGGAATCTCTCTGATTTTAATTGCAAGCGTTCAAGCTTTTGTAGCAATCATTTGCTACTTAATTATAACTATTGGGTGCTTCTTTTCTCCTGTAATTGATACTTTTTGCCTGCAGATATGCGTATTTCTCTTGCACTTCTTATAATCTTCCTAAAAACTTTGATTTGGTTTTTTAGGAGTGGGGTTTAGGTATGGCGTTTGGGGGGGGGGGGAGGGAGAATGTGTCAATAATCTGATTTAATATCCAGAAACCTTGAACAAGGACATAAAATATAGAAAAATTGGAATTTTTGGAGTGATCTTTTTGTTATGTGTGTATCTCCATTCTGAGTAACTAGTTTCTACACTTGATGTATATTCACATTATCTTTCTGGTACACCATAAAGTGAAAAAATAGATTGTTCACTTTTTTATGTAGCATAATAATGGCTAGACACTGTGATAGAGTTCACTGCTTAACTTATGTTTCTTTTTGTGGTAATTCATGTTTTCTTGTACATGACTCCTGAAGGATATATCTGTATTTTTTTTTAGCAATTGGTACATAACTTGATGATGTTGCAATGGATGTTTTGGCGTCTAGGTTTTTGACAGGAGGAAGAAGAGGCTAGTGGAGGAAATTATTGATGGGAAGATTGTCTTATCAATGAGAGCTATTTATCAATCTAAAATAGGCCTTGGCATTATGGACAAAGGTACTTTATATTTTCATGTAAATATGCGAGCTACCAAACAATGCCATTCCTCTGCATTCATCTAGAAAGATCAACATGCATAAAGCCTTTTAATGTTTTGTATTGGTGTTCGTGTCTTTCTTTTCTATTATTTTCCTGAATCAGATGATTACTAAAAACTTTTCTGCCAACGTGATGCAGGGGCAAAAGAGATCTTGCAAAGCATATCGGAAAAACAGGGAAAGAAAATGAGTTCAGTTGAATCCGTCAAAGACATACCAATGTTTCTTGATCTTTTTAAGGCATGATTCTCCTTCTTAAACTAGATTATATTTATGTTTCATGTTTCACTTCAATAAATATTTTTCATCCTAGGAGTGTTACTAGAGGCTAATTATTATTTTGTACTCTATCACTGTGTCTTGGGCGTAGAGATACCTCTGCTCATTAATACCATATTTTCCCTAGCTGATTCACACCCTCCTCCTTTTGATATATCTACCATAATGGATTATTTTCTTTTTATTGCATTGCACATTGCCAGCTTCTCCTTAATTTGGTTAGACTTTTTCCTTGGTTAAGAGAATCAACATGGACCAATCTAATCTGATTCTGCAGCTACGTCTTATCTTCATGTGATATGTGAACTCTTGTGTGAGTGAATAGTAATTTCACGTAGGTTATATTATATTCTTGTTGTAGTTGAAAGGTAGAAGATAATACTTATCACCAAAACGACATAGAAAGTCCGTTATCTCGAATGCAACTCAATACAACAACAACAAAGCCTTGTTCCGTAAATGATTTGGAGTTGGCTAGCATGAATCATCATAAGGAGTTGACTAATGTCATAATAGTACCACAAAGTTTTATGCTAGCTTTCATAAGGCTAATGCAACCCCCTCCTTTTTTTGGGCTTGGGACAGGCAAGGATAGTTCCTTGGCGGACCAAACCCTAGCTTTGGCTACATCTTGGGAAGGTTTTATGAGATGGTTTTTTTTGTGTTTAAATCAACAAAACAACTTGGTACATAAAAAGAGCCATCTTCCAACACAGTCTCGGCCATCTGCGCACCCCCAAGGTTCCACCTTGTTGAAGTCTAGCTACTGTATCATACATATGCTATGAAGCCATTTGGAAAAATGCAGTAGATATTCTCTACTTCTTGTTATTCGATATATTTATTTTTGGGTGGTAGCCTTTGGATTTACGTCACTAGTCAGTGCTTGATTTTGTTCATATTAATTTGTTGTTCTCTTTGTTATTAAGTTATTAGAATTCTTGTATTGTTTTAATTCTTATTACGTTAATTCAATATGTAGGATCAAATAAATATGGCTGAAATGAAGTATCCTCTGGAGCATTTTAAGGTTAGTCAATTAACCGTTTATAACACATGGTGCTGATATATATTTTCTTCTAAACTTCTTTTGCTTAGTCTTGATGTCTGATCAAAATGGCTTACATAATGAAGGCTGATTAGGAAAGAGTGAACTGTTTGGATTGTATCATGGAAGTTCAGCCTTTTACCGTAACTAAGGAACTAAAGCTCATTAAAGCAAGTGGTTTACCATACTGAAATCAGTTTTTAAGCAAGAATATTCCCGGAGGACAGCAGCAAGATGCTTTAGTGAATAAAGGGTTATAATAGGTTCTGTCTAGTGATCTATAGGTTGGTTTTATTGACTAGAGTATTCAGTATTGAAAGGGACAAATTAAGAGGTACTCTGTAACACCCCGAATTTCGGAGTAATATAATATCCTTTAATTAATAAAATCCGTCCCCAAACGCGGGAAAACAACGGTCTTAAACCATAATTCAAACATCAACGGCTAGTATCTCTAACCACTATTCAAAATAAATAACGGAAGCGAATTTAACTGTCTTTTAAAACTCCAACGGCTAGACATAACCAACATTCAAAATAAACATTCATAACAATCCATTCTGACTACTACTAAAACTTCTTAAACTTCGTCATCAAGGGTCTTCATTATCACCTCAACAACTCCTCTTTTGTCCTTCGAGACCTTCTCCTATTTATATCCTGGAGAACAAATATTATGGAAGGGGTGAGCGAACAATGCTCAGTAAGTTCATACGGGATCTCTCCGGGTTCTAAGGAGAGATGACCGGAAGAACGAACAACAATAATATTTTCAAAGATACGCTTTCATTAAACAACAAGTTAACCGCTAAGATTCAAACAGTTAACAATAACCTTTTTCAAAAGAAGTGTGGCATTTACTTTCAAGTCCGTCAATTCCAAGATAACGTCACCATTTCAGGTGCAATGCCTGATCAGGGCATTTAGGTAAGATTTATCATGATAATCAACTACTTCAATAAGCAGTATAAAAGTCTAGTCCTTTTTCATTTCAGACCAGACTACCCTACTTAGTCCTTTTTCAATTCAGACTAAGCGAACACCTATACCAAATTAAGATATGGCAAATCTATACCAAATTCAGATATAGTAAGGTTTCAACTTAGTGTTCAAGGTACGAGAACACCATACAATTTCAAAGATATTTTGGTACCCATTGCTTTAAAACATGTCAAAGGGTAAGAGTCATTCAAAGACGTTCACAACTTTTTAGATTTCAAATGTTACCGCCACTAGGTAACTACTCATGAAAGAATATAAAGGAATCCTACATTAAAGGATTGAGACATTCAAGAACTAAGGAACGTAATCTTTTACCTTGACTTTGCGTTCTTCACTTAGCAAAATCACGTGCACAATCTACAAACATGCAAATGAGGATTTCTTAGGAACATGAATCACTTTAATTCCCCGTCCCCATTATACTTTATTTTACTTTCTTAGCTTCACGAGTTCATCTTCTTAAACTCTTTGTTAGGGTTCGTTCTACCCATTATTGGTATTCCCAAAATACCCCTTTCGGATTACTAAAATATCCCTAGGGTTACATTAATTCCATTCCCAAATAATCGGTTTTAGGGTTTCATTAATCCCATTTAAACCACTATTCACAGCTTATAAAATCACTATTCACAGCTTATATCACTATTCACAGCTTAATCACTATTCACTGATTAAATCACTGTTCACTGATTAAATCACTATTCACTGATTAAATCACTATTCACGGATTAATCACTATTCACGTTACTGTTCACGCACTAATTTCACCTTGGAAAAACACACACAAAACCCTAATACACACACACACACACACACCAACACACACGGCACAAACACATTCTGCACACACTCTCACACACACGCACACACCTTCTGCACCAAACACACACACACTCACTGTACACATATACACATTTAAATATACATGTATAATCTTATAATTCCCCCCTCTTTATATTTTAAAACTTGAATTTCTTAACCCTAGTTCATTGATATAGTTTTCTTTTTAGGATTTGGGTTCTAGTTTACACTCCCCCAAATACTAGATTAATATAACCTAAAGGGTTAAACTTAAGGAGTGGGGTTTTACCTTAGTTTGGATCTCCTTCTTCTTCTTCTTCTTCTTCTTCTTCTTCTTCTTCTTCTTCTTCTTCTTCTCACGCCTCTGCTCTCTCTTTCTTCTGCGCCTCTCGCCGCCGCTCTCACTCTCCCGTTCTCTATTTTTTTTTCTTTTCTTTTGTGATTAGTAAAGAGGGGAGGGTTTTAATTAATATAGTAATAGGGTTTCCCATTCCTATTATAAAAAGGTTAACTAACCTTATTGGGTTTTAATTAGTTTGGGCCAACTTTAAACCCAATCCATAATTTAATTAATAACAGCCCTATACCTTAATAAATAATTTAAAAGAGGCCGGTTGTTACATTCTTACCTCCTTAAAAGGGTTTGGTCCTCCAAACCGAACTCGTCATTCTGAAAATAGGTCGGGATACGTTTCTCGCATCTCGCTCTCGAGCTCCCATGTAGCTTCTCTTTCAGTATGGTTGCTCCATTCCACTTTTACATAAGGAATCACTCTTTTCCTTAAAATCTTATCCTTGCGGTCGACAATTTTTACGGGCCTTTCATCATAGCTTAAATCAGCTCGAACTCTAAGCTGCTTATACTCGATCACATGGCTTGGGTCGGGAATGTACTTCCTTAACATCGATACATGGAACACATTATGTACTCCCGCTAGCACAGGCGGTAAGGCTAACTTATAAGCCACTGCCCCAACTCTTTCCAAAATTTCGAACGGTCCCACGTACCTCGGGCTTAACTTCCCGCGAATACCAAATCTCATAATCCCTTTTGTTGGCGAGATCTTTAAAAATACTCGATCCCCGATTTGAAATTCTAAATCACGTCTTCTACGATCAGCATAGGATTTCTGTCTGCTCTGCGCAGTCAAAAGCCAATTTCTTATCTGTTGTACCTTGTCCGCCGTCACTTGGACAATTTTTGGTCCAGTCAACTTCCTTTCACACACTTCGTCCCAACAAGTCGGTGATCTACACTTTCGCCCATACAGTGCCTTGTACGGTGCCATTCCAATACTAGCATGGAAACTGTTATTATATGCGAACTCTACCAATGGAAAGTGTTCATCCCAAGTCCCTTGCCAATCTAAAGATGTAGCTCGTAGCATATCCTCCAACGTTTGGATAGTTCTTTCTGACTGTCCATCGGTCTGCGGGTGAAAAGCTGTACTCATTGTCAACTCTGTCCCCAAAGCTTGTTGCAAACTTTTCCAAAATTTTGACGTGAATCGCGCATCTCTATCGGACACTATTGACACCGGTATTCCATGCAACCTTACAATCTCATCAATATACAACTTAGCCATCTTTTCTAGCGAATCTGTCACCTTGATTGCCAGAAAATGGGCCGATTTAGTGAGCCTATCTACTATCACCCAAATTGCGTTATACCCTTTCAACGTCTTCAGTAATCCAATCACTAGATCCATAGCTATGTGTTCCCACTTCCATTCAGGGATAGGTAATGACTGTAATAGTCCTGCAGGCCTTTGATGCTCACTTTTTACTTGTTGACACACTAAACATCTTGACACAAATTCTGCCACATCTCCCTTCATATGATTCCACCAATAAGATTCCCTCAGATCTCTATACATTTTTGTGCTTCCCGGATGCACAGAAAACCTCGAACAATGGGCTTCATTTAAAATATCTCTTTTGATGTCTTCGTTGCTTGGCACCCAAATCCTTGATTGGTACCTCACAATCCCGTCTTCTCCCATACGAAAGTCCTTCCATTTTCCTTCCACTAAGTTTGCACGTACTTTGCTCACTTCTTCATCAGTTACTTGCGCCATTTTGATTCTATCCAACAGCGTAGGCTGTACACTCAAATGTGCCATATAGCCTTGTACTCGTACATTCACACCTAACACCTCAACGCGACTCCATGCACTTACCTCCTTAGGCTTTAACGTCGCTAGGGTTCCATGATTCTTCCTACTTAACGCATCCGCCACCTTATTGGCTTTCCCAGGATGATATAAGATTTCACAATCATAATCTTTTAATAATTCCAGCCATCGCCTTTGCCTCATGTTAAGCTCTTTCTGAGTGAAGATGTACTTAAGGCTTTTATGGTCCGTATAAATCTGGCATGTCGTCCCGTATAAGTAGTGTCTCCAAATCTTCAATGCAAAGACCACCGCGGCTAACTCCAAATCATGAGTCGGATAGTTCTTTTCATGGACCTTCAATTGTCTCGACGCATAGGCTATAACCTTGTCATTCTGTATTAGCACGCATCCTAACCCTTTAATCGACGCATCGCTATATATCACAAACCCGTCTGATCCAGAAGGTAACGTAAGAACTGGTGCAGACACCAAACGTTGCTTCAATTCTAGGAAACTCTTCTCGCACTCTTCTGTCCAAACGAATTTTACTCCCTTTTGGGTCAGTCTTGTCAATGGCATAGATAATTTAGAGAAACCTTCAACGAATCTCCTATAGTAACCAGCCAATCCCAAAAAGCTCCTTATTTCACTAACAGTAGTAGGCCTCTCCCAGTTCACGATAGCCTCTATCTTTGTCGGGTCCACTTCTACCCCCTCCTTAGATATAACATGACCTAAGAACGCTACCTTTTCCAACCAGAATTCGCACTTCTTGAACTTAGCATACAATTGTTGTTCCCTTAAGATTTGTAATACTAACCTCAAATGCTTCTCGTGCTCCTCCTTAGTCCTTGAGTAGACTAGGATATCATCAATGAATACTATAACACATTTGTCCAGAAATTCTTGAAACACCCTATTCATCAATTCCATAAATGCAGCAGGCGCATTAGTCAACCCAAAAGGCATCACCAAAAACTCGCAGTGACCATACCTTGTCCTAAAGGCCGTCTTCGCAATATCTTCCTTTTCCACCCTCAACTGATGATAACCAGACCTCAAATCTATCTTCGAAAAGTAACATGCTCCCCGAAGTTGATCAAATAAGTCATCTATCCTTGGTAATGTGTATTGATTTCTCACCGTCACGCGGTTCAACTCTCTATAGTCGATACACATTCTCATTGACCCATCCTTCTTCTTCACGAATAACACCGGTGCACCCCATGCGATACACTTGGTCTAATCAAACCCTTATCCAACAGTTCTTGTAGTTGCTCTTTTAGCTCTTTCAATTCTGCCGGAGCCATTCTGTAAGGTGCCTTTGATATTGGCGCGGTTTCTGGTGCCAAATCGATAGAGAACTCCACTTCCCTCTCTGGTGGTATACCAGGCAAATCCTCTGGAAACACATCTGCAAATTCTCTAACTACTGACAAAGATTCTATACTAATCTCCCCACTATCGGTTTTTCCAACGTAAGCCAAAAACCCCTCACATCCTTTCCTTAGCAACCTGCGAGCCCTCATCACAGAGATGAAGTCCAATCTGGTTCTAGGCTTCATGCCTTGAAAACGAAACTCTTCACCAGATGGCAACCTAAAGTGAACTTCCTTCTTGAAACAGTCAACATGGGCATGGTATGCAGCTAACCAGTCCATCCCTAAGATCACATCAAACTCTCCCATCTCTAATTCGATCAAATCAACCTCTAGTTCCATTTCGCCTATGCTTAACGGGCACTTTCTATATATAGACATAATAGGAATCGATTCTCTAGTAGGTGTATCTATCACTAGAGGTGTCTCTAATTCTTCAGATTTCAAATTCATTTGCTTCGCCACTCGTGTACTAATAACGGAGTGCGTAGCGCCCGTATCAATCAAAGCATATACATTTCGAAGGCAGAGTCGAAGAGTACCTGCTACCAGATCGTTTGAAGCTCTTGCATCTCTAGCCGTCATAGTGAACACACGACCACGGCCTCTACCCTTGTCCTTGTCGCCATCCTTAGCTCCCTGTGCATTGTTGTTCTTCTTTGGTTCTGGGCATTTCCAATGCGGGTGTCCCATCTTGTCGCAATTGTAGCATTTCTTTTCCTTGAACCAGCAGTCTTCGGTCTTGTGCCTTCCCTGGCAGGACTGACACTTCTCGCCCGTCCCCTTATCACGAGCATCATTTTTGTCTCCATCTCGGCGGTTATTGTAGCCCTTGTTCTGATACTTATTTCCAGCACCTTCTTTCCCACGATTATCATCACTGGCCTTTCGCTTGTTACTCCCATCTCGGTTCCATCCTCCGGAACTTCCTTTCAATCCAGTCGATTCCTTTTCAATGGCTTTCTTCTTTTCCTCTTTCTTGCTGCGGTAATTATCAGATTCTTTCTCTACCAACCTTGCCCGGTCCACAATGTCACTGTATGTTGGCAGCATTAAAGGTGTACTCCTGAACCTTATGCGGTCACTCAATCCCGCTTCAAACTTACGGGCTTTCTGCCCCTCGTTATCAAAGAAAGTCGGAGCGAATTCAAGTAACTCCGTGAACTTAGCGCAGTAATCATCTACGGTCATGCTACCCTGAGTCAGCGTCAGGAACTCCGCTACTTTCTCATTGCGGACACTTGCGGGTAGTACTTCTCATAAAACACCGTCTTGAACCTGTTCCACGTGAAGGCCTCATCTCCACGCGCAGCTGATGCTCTCTTTTCGGCTTCCCACCATTTAAGAGACTTTCCTTTAAACATGAACGTTGCGAATACCACCTGTTGTTCTGTTGTGCAAGTCAACGTCTCAAAAATCTTCTCCATATCTTTTATCCAATCCTCTGGCTTATCTTTTGGCTCTCCAGAGAATGACTGGGTTTCTTTTCTGAAACGACTCAAGAGGATCTCTCTGTGTCACTGGTTGAGGTTGTGGTTGCTGCTGCTGAGCTGCCAATCCTTGCACTACTTGGCCGATTCCAGCCATTGTCTGGGCTAAGGTCTGTAGTAAATTGGTCATGTTGGGATCTTGTCCACCATCGTTTCCGGCATTGCTCCTTCTGTTGTTCCTCGACATCTGAGGATAACAGGATATCTATTAATACTGCGAATACAAAACGTTTTACACGCTCTCGCGTACTTTATACTTTTACTTTCACAACATACACTGAGGTCGCCTTACTAGGCTTGTTATTTAAATAAAGGTCATTCACTTAGACCTATGGCCGTTTACTAAGCCAACACTTTCTCGTTCTGGTAAATTTTACTACATTTCTTGGGTCTCATTATACCCTTATCTTTATTATTTCTTTCTATAAATCGTGATTTACTTTCATAGGTCATTTCACTAGACCATACTTTCGGTTATATTTGGCCGTCTTCCCCGACCAATCATACATTCATTTCAAAAGATTACTTTGGTTCTTCTTTGCCTTGGCCATTTCATTAGGCCGCTTATACTTGTTTCAATCATTCTACTCTGACCGAAACTAATTTTCACTTGGCTGTTTCGCTAAGCCAATTTCATTCATGATCTTTTCATTTGACCACTATTTCTTGTTTTAATTAGTTCGTTTGCCACAATTTTAAAACAAAACAATTGACAAGGCTATATGCTAAAATAACTTCAATAACTTTATTAAAAGAATTTTGGAATCCAAACAAAACGAGAGTTCTACTAAAAGAATCCAACTGACTAAGCTAGCTATTAATACTAAGAATAAAATAACTCTAAATTTCGTTCCTCAATCACGGCCTACATTCTTCCTAGGCCTTCCACTAGGGACCCTTGGTGCACTCTTTGAGCCTCTTGGCCTTCCTCTCGGCCTACGAACCAGTGTTTCCTCCAGTTCTTCCTCATCCTTGATCACAATTGGGGCGGCGTCGTTGCCCTCCACTATGACCTCTATCTCTACAGCTTCTTCCTCTTCTGTTCCTCAATCTCCTCATTGGCTCCCATTCTCCCCACATTGGGTGCTTCCTCAAATTCTGGGACTTTGTAGTAATTTCTGTAATATTCTTCCCTTATTGAGGCTTCATACACGTCATGCTTATTCACAGCCTCTTTTAGCTTCTCCACTTCATCTACCGCTTTATGCCACCTTTCCCTAGTATACATCCATCGCTCAAATGTAAAGTCTGTTTTCTTCTTTTCATGCTTAAGCTGCTTCTTGAGCTTCCTGACAACCCATGCATGCCTCAGAGCTGCCCTTTCCTTTGGTGTCTTATGCCTCAAATTCTTCATCATTTTGTCCTTAAGTCCGTCCATTTCCTATAATTTGGACACAATCAACGTTAGAATCACATACTTAAAGTCAAATAACCGTCATCTTAAGCATATAAAAGAAAGACATAAAAAAAAACGTTTCTTATCTTAGGTTCTTTCCCAAAATAGTAAGTTTCCTTATTTGGAAAGTTCCTCAACTTATAAAGTTTCCTAATTTAGAAAGTTTCCTCAAAAGTACTATCTTCCTTATCAGAGTTCTAAAGCCCAATCTATGTTAAGTATTATTTATCCTCATAGTCTTAACTTCTTTCTATAGTCTCCCATGTAAACCTAAACCGGAGCTCTGATTACCAACTGTAACACCCCGAATTTCGGAGTAATATAATATCCTTTAATTAATAAAATCCGTCCCCAAACGCGGGAAAACAACGGTCTTAAACCATAATTCAAACATCAACGGCTAGTATCTCTAACCACTATTCAAAATAAATAACGGAAGCGAATTTAACTGTCTTTTAAAACTCCAACGGCTAGACATAACCAACATTCAAAATAAACATTCATAACAATCCATTCTGACTACTACTAAAACTTCTTAAACTTCGTCATCAAGGGTCTTCATTATCACCTCAACAACTCCTCTTTTGTCCTTCGAGACCTTCTCCTATTTATATCCTGGAGAACAAATATTATGGAAGGGGTGAGCGAACAATGCTCAGTAAGTTCATACGGGATCTCTCCGGGTTCTAAGGAGAGATGACCGGAAGAACGAACAACAATAATATTTTCAAAGATACGCTTTCATTAAACAACAAGTTAACCGCTAAGATTCAAACAGTTAACAATAACCTTTTTCAAAAGAAGTGTGGCATTTACTTTCAAGTCCGTCAATTCCAAGATAACGTCACCATTTCAGGTGCAATGCCTGATCAGGGCATTTAGGTAAGATTTATCATGATAATCAACTACTTCAATAAGCAGTATAAAAGTCTAGTCCTTTTTCATTTCAGACCAGACTACCCTACTTAGTCCTTTTTCAATTCAGACTAAGCGAACACCTATACCAAATTAAGATATGGCAAATCTATACCAAATTCAGATATAGTAAGGTTTCAACTTAGTGTTCAAGGTACGAGAACACCATACAATTTCAAAGATATTTTGGTACCCATTGCTTTAAAACATGTCAAAGGGTAAGAGTCATTCAAAGACGTTCACAACTTTTTAGATTTCAAATGTTACCGCCACTAGGTAACTACTCATGAAAGAATATAAAGGAATCCTACATTAAAGGATTGAGACATTCAAGAACTAAGGAACGTAATCCTTTACCTTGACTTTGCGTCTTCACTTAGCAAAATCACGTGCACAATCTACAAACATGCAAATGAGGATTTCTTAGGAACATGAATCACTTTAATTCCCCGTCCCCATTATACTTTATTTTACTTTCTTAGCTTCACGAGTTCATCTTCTTAAACTCTTTGTTAGGGTTCGTTCTACCCATTATTGGTATTCCCAAAATACCCCTTTCGGATTACTAAAATATCCCTAGGGTTACATTAATTCCATTCCCAAATAATCGGTTTTAGGGTTTCATTAATCCCATTTAAACCACTATTCACAGCTTATAAAATCACTATTCACAGCTTATATCACTATTCACAGCTTAATCACTATTCACTGATTAAATCACTGTTCACTGATTAAATCACTATTCACTGATTAAATCACTATTCACGGATTAATCACTATTCACGTTACTGTTCACGCACTAATTTCACCTTGGAAAAACACACACAAAACCCTAATACACACACACACACACACACCAACACACACGGCACAAACACATTCTGCACACACTCTCACACACACGCACACACCTTCTGCACCAAACACACACACACTCACTGTACACATATACACATTTAAATATACATGTATAATCTTATAATTCCCCCCTCTTTATATTTTAAAACTTGAATTTCTTAACCCTAGTTCATTGATATAGTTTTCTTTTAGGATTTGGGTTCTAGTTTACACTCCCCCAAATACTAGATTAATATAACCTAAAGGGTTAAACTTAAGGAGTGGGGTTTTACCTTAGTTTGGATCTCCTTCTTCTTCTTCTTCTTCTTCTTCTTCTTCTTCTTCTTTTCTCACGCCTCTGCTCTCTCTTTCTTCTGCGCCTCTCGCCGCCGCTCTCACTCTCCCGTTCTCTATTTTTTTTTTCTTTTCTTTTGTGATTAGTAAAGAGGGGAGGGTTTTAATTAATATAGTAATAGGGTTTCCCATTCCTATTATAAAAAGGTTAACTAACCTTATTGGGTTTTAATTAGTTTGGGCCAACTTTAAACCCAATCCATAATTTAATTAATAACAGCCCAATACCTTAATAAATAATTTAAAAGAGGCCGGTTGTTACATTCTTACCTCCTTAAAAGGGTTTGGTCCTCCAAACCGAACTCGTCATTCTGAAAATAGGTCGGGATACGTTTCTCGCATCTCGCTCTCGAGCTCCCATGTAGCTTCTCTTTCAGTATGGTTGCTCCATTCCACTTTTACATAAGGAATCACTCTTTTCCTTAAAATCTGATCCTTGCGGTCGACAATTCTTACGGGCCTTTCATCATAGCTTAAATCAGCTCGAACTCTAAGCTGCTTATACTCGATCACATGGCTTGGGTCGGAATGTACTTCCTTAACATCGATACATGGAACACATTATGTACTCCCGCTAGCACAGGCGGTAAGGCTAACTTATAAGCCACTGCCCCAACTCTTTCCAAAATTTCGAACGGTCCCACGTACCTCGGGCTTAACTTCCCGCGAATACCAAATCTCATAATCCCTTTTGTTGGCGAGATCTTTAAAAATACTCGATCCCCGATTTGAAATTCTAAATCACGTCTTCTACGATCAGCATAGGATTTCTGTCTGCTCAGCGCAGTCAAAAGCCAATTTCTTATCTGTTGTACCTTGTCCGCCGTCACTTGGACAATTTCTGGTCCAGTCAACTTCCTTTCACCCACTTCGTCCCAACAAGTCGGTGATCTACACTTTCGCCCATACAGTGCCTTGTACGGTGCCATTCCAATACTAGCATGGAAACTGTTATTATATGCGAACTCTACCAATGGAAAATGTTCATCCCAAGTCCCTTGCCAATCTAAAGATGTAGCTCGTAGCATATCCTCCAACGTTTGGATAGTTCTTTCTGACTGTCCATCGGTCTGCGGGTGAAAAGCTGTACTCATTGTCAACTCTGTCCCCAAAGCTTGTTGCAAACTTTTCCAAAATTTTGACGTGAATCGCGCATCTCTATCGGACACTATTGACACCGGTATTCCATGCAACCTTACAATCTCATCAATATACAACTTAGCCATCTTTTCTAGCGAATCTGTCACCTTGATTGCCAGAAAATGGGCCGATTTAGTGAGCCTATCTACTATCACCCAAATTGCGTTATACCCTTTCAACGTCTTCAGTAATCCAATCACTAGATCCATAGCTATGTGTTCCCACTTCCATTCAGGGATAGGTAATGACTGTAATAGTCCTGCAGGCCTTTGATGCTCACTTTTTACTTGTTGACACACTAAACATCTTGACACAAATTCTGCCACATCTCCCTTCATATGATTCCACCAATAAGATTCCCTCAGATCTCTATACATTTTTGTGCTTCCCGGATGCACAGAAAACCTCGAACAATGGGCTTCATTTAAAATATCTCTTTTGATGTCTTCGTTGCTTGGCACCCAAATCCTTGATTGGTACCTCACAATCCCGTCTTCTCCCATGCGAAAGTCCTTCCATTTTCCTTCCACTAAGTTTGCACGTACTTTGCTCACTTCTTCATCAGTTACTTGCGCCATTTTGATTCTATCCAACAGCGTAGGCTGTACACTCAAATGTGCCATATAGCCTTGTACTCGTACATTCACACCTAACACCTCAACGCGACTCCATGCACTTACCTCCTTAGGCTTTAACGTCGCTAGGGTTCCATGATTCTTCCTACTTAACGCATCCGCCACCTTATTGGCTTTCCCAGGATGATATAAGATTTCACAATCATAATCTTTTAATAATTCCAGCCATCGCCTTTGCCTCATGTTAAGCTCTTTCTGAGTGAAGATGTACTTAAGGCTTTTATGGTCCGTATAAATCTGCCATGTCGTCCCGTATAAGTAGTGTCTCCAAATCTTCAATGCAAAGACCACCGCGGCTAACTCCAAATCATGAGTCGGATAGTTCTTTTCATGGACCTTCAATTGTCTCGACGCATAGGCTATAACCTTGTCATTCTGCATTAGCACGCATCCTAACCCTTTAATCGACGCATCGCTATATATCACAAACCCGGTCTGATCCAGAAGGTAACGTAAGAACTGGTGCAGACACCAAACGTTGCTTCAATTCTAGGAAACTCTTCTCGCACTCTTCTGTCCAACCGAATTTTACTCCCTTTTGGGTCAGTCTTGTCAATGGCATAGATAATTTAGAGAAACCTTCAACGAATCTCCTATAGTAACCAGCCAATCCCAAAAAGCTCCTTATTTCACTAACAGTAGTAGGCCTCTCCCAGTTCACGATAGCCTCTATCTTTGTCGGGTCCACTTCTACCCCCTCCTTAGATATAACATGACCTAAGAACGCTACCTTTTCCAACCAGAATTCGCACTTCTTGAACTTAGCATACAATTGTTGTTCCCTTAAGATTTGTAATACTAACCTCAAATGCTTCTCGTGCTCCTCCTTAGTCCTTGAGTAGACTAGGATATCATCAATGAATACTATAACACATTTGTCCAGAAATTCTTGAAACACCCTATTCATCAATTCCATAAATGCAGCAGGCGCATTAGTCAACCCAAAAGGCATCACCAAAAACTCGCAGTGACCATACCTTGTCCTAAAGGCCGTCTTCGCAATATCTTCCTTTTTCACCCTCAACTGATGATAACCAGACCTCAAATCTATCTTCGAAAAGTAACATGCTCCCCGAAGTTGATCAAATAAGTCATCTATCCTTGGTAATGGGTATTGATTTCTCACCGTCACGCGGTTCAACTCTCTATAGTCGATACACATTCTCATTGACCCATCCTTCTTCTTCACGAATAACACCGGTGCACCCCATGCGATACACTTGGTCTAATCAAACCCTTATCCAACAGTTCTTGTAGTTGCTCTTTTAGCTCTTTTAATTCTGCCGGAGCCATTCTGTAAGGTGCCTTTGATATTGGCGCGGTTTCTGGTGCCAAATCGATAGAGAACTCCACTTCCCTCTCTGGTGGTATACCAGGCAAATCCTCTGGAAACACATCTGCAAATTCTCTAACTACTGACAAAGATTCTATACTAATCTCCCCACTATCGGTTTTTCCAACGTAAGCCAAAAACCCCTCACATCCTTTCCTTAGCAACCTGCGAGCCCTCATCACAGAGATGAAGTCCAATCTGGTTCTAGGCTTCATGCCTTGAAAACGAAACTCTTCACCAGATGGCAACCTAAAGTGAACTTCCTTCTTGAAACAGTCAACATGGGCATGGTATGCAGCTAACCAGTCCATCCCTAAGATCACATCA
This sequence comes from Campanula takesimana, assembly GCA_026119855.1. NCBI lineage: Eukaryota > Viridiplantae > Streptophyta > Magnoliopsida > Asterales > Campanulaceae > Campanula > Campanula takesimana. Next base: position 1,126,322 of record JAOWBW010000258.1, read on the forward strand.
AACTCTCCCATCTCTAATTCGATCAAATCAACCTCTAGTTCCATTTCGCCTATGCTTAACGGGCACTTTCTATATATAGACATAATAGGAATCGATTCTCTAGTAGGTGTATCTATCACTAGAGGTGTCTCTAATTCTTCAGATTTCAAATTCATTTGCTTCGCCACTCGTGTACTAATAACGGAGTGCGTAGCGCCCGTATCAATCAAAGCATATACATTTCGAAGGCAGAGTCGAAGAGTACCTGCTACCAGATCGTTTGAAGCTCTTGCATCTCTAGCCGTCATAGTGAACACACGACCACGGCCTCCACCCTTGTCCTTGTCGCCATCCTTAGCTCCCTGTGCATTGTTGTTCTTCTTTGGTTCTGGGCATTTCCAATGCGGGTGTCCCATCTTGTCGCAATTGTAGCATTTCTTTTCCTTGAACCAGCAGTCTTCGGTCTTGTGCCTTCCCTGGCAGGACTGACACTTCTCGCCCGTCCCCTTATCACGAGCATCATTTTTGTCTCCATCTCGGCGGTTATTGTAGCCCTTGTTCTGATACTTATTTCCAGCACCTTCTTTCCCACGATTATCATCACTGGCCTTTCGCTTGTTACTCCCATCTCGGTTCCATCCTCCGGAACTTCCTTTCAATCCAGTCGATTCCTTTTCAATGGCTTTCTTCTTTTCCTCTTTCTTGCTGCGGTAATTATCAGATTCTTTCTCTACCAACCTTGCCCGGTCCACAATGTCACTGTATGTTGGCAGCATTAAAGGTGTAATCCTGAACCTTATGCGGTCACTCAATCCCGCTTCAAACTTACGGGCTTTCTGCCCCTCGTTATCAAAGAAAGCCGGAGCGAATTCAAGTAACTCCGTGAACTTAGCGCAGTAATCATCTACGGTCATGCTACCCTGAGTCAGCGTCAGGAACTCCGCTACTTTCTCATTGCGGACACTTGCGGGGTAGTACTTCTCATAAAACACCGTCTTGAACCTGTTCCACGTGAAGGCCTCATCTCCACGCGCAGCTGATGCTCTCTTTTCGGCTTCCCACCATTTAAGAGCCTTTCCTTTAAACATGAACGTTGCGAATACCACCTGTTGTTCTGTTGTGCAAGTCAACGTCTCAAAAATCTTCTCCATATCTTTTATCCAATCCTCTGGCTTATCTTTTGGCTCTCCAGAGAATGACTGGGTTTCTTTTCTGAAACGACTCAAGAGGATCACTCTGTGTCACTGGTTGAGGTTGTGGTTGCTGCTGCTGAGCTGCCAATCCTTGCACTACTTGGCCGATTCCAGCCATTGTCTGGGCTAAGGTCTGTAGTAAATTGGTCATGTTGGGATCTTGTCCACCATCGTTTCCGGCATTGCTCCTTCTGTTGTTCCTCGACATCTGAGGATAACAGGATATCTATTAATACTGCGAATACAAAACGTTTTACACGCTCTCGCGTACTTTATACTTTTACTTTCACAACATACACTGAGGTCGCCTTACTAGGCTTGTTATTTAAATAAAGGTCATTCACTTAGACCTATGGCCGTTTACTAAGCCAACACTTTCTCGTTCTGGTAAATTTTACTACATTTCTTGGGTCTCATTATACCCTTATCTTTATTATTTCTTTCTATAAATCGTGATTTACTTTCATAGGTCATTTCACTAGACCATACTTTCGGTTATATTTGGCCGTCTTCCCCGACCAATCATACATTCATTTCAAAAGATTACTTTGGTTCTTCTTTGCCTTGGCCATTTCATTAGGCCGCTTATACTTGTTTCAATCATTCTACTCTGACCGAAACTAATTTTCACTTGGCTGTTTCACTAAGCCAATTTCATTCATGATCTTTTCATTTGACCACTATTTCTTGTTTTAATTAGTTCGTTTGCCACAATTTTAAAACAAAACAATTGACAAGGCTATATGCTAAAATAACTTCAATAACTTTATTAAAAGAATTTTGGAATCCAAACAAAACGAGAGTTCTACTAAAAGAATCCAACTGACTAAGCTAGCTATTAATACTAAGAATAAAATAACTCTAAATTTCGTTCCTCAATCACGGCCTACATTCTTCCTAGGCCTTCCCCTAGGCCTTCCACTAGGGACCCTTGGTGCACTCTTTGAGCCTCTTGGCCTTCCTCTCGGCCTACGAACCGGTGTTTCCTCCAGTTCTTCCTCATCCTTGATCACAATTGGGGCGGCCTCGTTGCCCTCCACTATGACCTCTATCTCTACAGCTTCTTCCTCTTCTGGTTCCTCAATCTCCTCATTGGCTCCCATTCTCCCCACATTGGGTGCTTCCTCAAATTCTGGGACTTTGTAGTAATTTCTGTAATATTCTTCCCTTATTGAGGCTTCATACACGTCCTGCTTATTCACAGCCTCTTTTAGCTTCTCCACTTCATCTACCGCTTTATGCCACCTTTTCCTAGTATACATCCATCGCTCAAATCTAAAGTCTGTTTTCTTCTTTTCATGCTTAAGCTGCTTCTTGAGCTTCCTGACAACCCATGCATGCCTCAGAGCTGCCCTTTCCTTTGGTGTCTTATGCCTCAAATTCTTCATCATTTTGTCCTTAAGTCCGTCCATTTCCTATAATTTGGACACAATCAACGTTAGAATCACATACTTAAAGTCAAATAACCGTCATCTTAAGCATATAAAAGAAAGACATAAAAAAAAAACGTTTCTTATCTTAGGTTCTTTCCCAAAATAGTAAGTTTCCTTATTTGGAAAGTTCCTCAACTTATAAAGTTTCCTAATTTAGAAAGTTTCCTCAAAAGTACTATCTTCCTTGTCAGAGTTCTAAAGCCCAATCTATGTTAAGTACTATTTATCCTCATAGTCTTAACTTCTTTCTATAGTCTCCCATGTAAACCTAAACCGGAGCTCTGATTACCAACTGTAACACCCCGAATTTCGGAGTAATATAATATCCTTTAATTAATAAAATCCGTCCCCAAACGCGGGAAAACAACGGTCTTAAACCATAATTCAAACATCAACGGCTAGTATCTCTAACCACTATTCAAAATAAATAACGGAAGCGAATTTAACTGTTTTTTAAAACTCCAACGGCTAGACATAACCAACATTCAAAATAAACATTCATAACAATCCATTCTGACTACTACTAAAACTTCTTAAACTTCATCATCAAGGGTCTTCATTATCACCTCAACAACTCCTCTTTTGTCCTTCGAGACCTTCTCCTATTTATATCCTGGAGAACAAATATTATGGAAGGGGTGAGCGAACAATGCTCAGTAAGTTCATACGGGATCTCTCCGGGTTCTAAGGAGAGATGACCGGAAGAACGAACAACAATAATATTTTCAAAGATACGCTTTCATTAAACAACAAGTTAACCGCTAAGATTCAAACAGTCAACAATAACCTTTTTCAAAAGAAGTGTGGCATTTACTTTCAAGTCCGTCAATTCCAAGATAACGTCACCATTTCAGGTGCAATGCCTGATCAGGGCATTTAGGTAAGATTTATCATGATAATCAACTACTTCAATAAGCAGTATAAAAGTCTAGTCCTTTTTCATTTCAGACCAGACTACCCTACTTAGTCCTTTTTCAATTCAGACTAAGCGAACGCCTATACCAAATTAAGATATGGCAAATCTATACCAAATTCAGATATAGTAAGGTTTCAACTTAGTGTTCAAGGTACGAGAACACCATACAATTTCAAAGATATTTTGGTACCCATTGCTTTAAAACATGTCAAAGGGTAAGAGTCATTCAAAGACGTTCACAACTTTTTAGATTTCAAATGTTACCGCCACTAGGTAACTACTCATGAAAGAATATAAAGGAATCCTACATTAAAGGATTGAGACATTCAAGAACTAAGGAACGTAATCCCTTACCTTGACTTTGCGTTCTTCACTTAGCAAAATCACGTGCACAATCTACAAACATGCAAATGAGGATTTCTTAGGAACATGAATCACTTTAATTCCCCGTCCCCATTATACTTTATTTTACTTTCTTAGCTTCACGAGTTCATCTTCTTAAACTCTTTGTTAGGGTTCGTTCTACCCATTATTGGTATTCCCAAAATACCACTTTCGGATTACTAAAATATCCCTAGGGTTACATTAATTCCATTCCCAAATAATCGGTTTTAGGGTTTCATTAATCCCATTTAAACCACTATTCACAGCTTATAAAATCACTATTCACAGCTTATATCACTATTCACAGCTTAATCACTATTCACTAATTAAATCATTATTCACTGATTAAATCACTATTCACTGATTAAATCACTATTCACGGATTAATCACTATTCACGTTACTGTTCACGCACTAATTTCACCTTGGAAAAACACACACAAAACCCTAATACACACCCAAAAACTTGATAGACAAAATTATAATACCTCGCAAGTGCACGAGTTATCGTCATAGCAATATGCAAACACAAGGGTCGATCCACAGGGATTTGGATTAATTCAAAGTTATTTAACCATTTTAAAAGCAATAAATAAAACAAAACATAAATAAAAGATAGGTGATCAATATGAGCAAGCATATAAATGATAGGGTTCGTAGAATTAAAAGGTATCCCCGTCTTTAATTCAAATATCATTGGTAAATCTTTTCACTTTTCACCCTATTCACTTGATCACGAGATTTATTTCAATCTCAGTTTCTTCTTTCAGAGTAGTTACTAGCAGTGGCACACTCACTAGAAACCCTAATCAATAATCAAATCTAACTGGCACAGTCTAGATCTAAAAATTAATTGCTTTATTGATTTAAGAAACTAAGATTAGGAACGCTTTCTACAATTATTTCATATAGATAATCGTCTAATTTTACCCACTTCACAATTTACCATGGCACATGCATAAACTATGAATAGGGTGATCAAATCTACAAACCCTAGCAATAGATTTAAATTAAGCACAAGTAAAATTATGAATAGAGATAAATATATGAAAAGAAAAATACCTCAATTAAATAAAAAGATAAAAGTTACCTCAAACCTTGCAAACCTTACAAATATTTACTAGCTACATTGTTTGATCAAAAAAAAAAATACGAGAAAACTAATCTAGTATTTATAGGAAGAAAACTAACCTAAATCTAAAAGGAAAAAGAATTGTAAAAGAAAAAGGAAACTAAAAAGAAATCCTAAACTAAATAACCTAATCAAAAGATATCATAAAGGATTAGGAAACTAAATTCCTTCTCCAACTTGGGGTAATTTTAGGGCTGAATTTTGAAATTCCTCAAAGGTCCCTCATAATTTAATAATTTCCGGTTTAGTTCTTCAGCTTTTAGAAATTCCAGAACAGTCCTTTTGTATCATAAATTGCCGTTTGGTCCTTGGATTTCAGCAGATTTTGCACAGCAGTCCCTGGCCTTTGCATCATTACTCAATTAAGCAGTTTTTCTCCCTCTTTCTTGTAGATTGAGCACATAATCACCCTAGACAACAAAAACACAAAAATACACAAATCAAATAACAAAAGCTTGAGAACAAAGCAATAATTAAGCTTAAAAGTATCTAATTAAATGAGTAAAAACTCACTCATCAAATACCCCCAAACTTAATCATTTACTTGTCCTCAAGTAAAACAAAAAAGTAAACTAGCTACTAAACAATAAACCTAATCTACCTAAGATAAAACAAACTAATCTACTAAAACAAAACACATTTTTTTTTATTTTTTATTTTTTTTTATTATTGTTCTTGTCAAGTCATGATCATTAGCCCATAAATGTCTCATAAATCAAATATACATACTAAATATGAAATCAATCAATACCATGCAAGTCTAAATACGCAACTCAATCAATAAAATATCACCATGATTCTCCGTGTGTGTGTGCAATGCAATAACTAGATCACCGTCAAACTCGGAATACATTATAAAGTCAAGAATCCACTCATTCTCTAATAGATATGATATACGGAGTTGAAGATTCAATGGAACATGAAGTGTGAAGATCAAGAACCAAATAGCTTGCTTTCATGACTATCTCCACTAATGGGGACTACAATCAACTAAAGATCAATTAGGACTTTATTAGCTTGTAAAGTTAGGCTCGGTTAAGGGCTACAAACGAAAGGTAAAGAATTCAAATGCAAGAGAGAATAACCAAAGAGTCTTCAAATAATAACACAATTTCGTACAACTCATGGGCCTCTTTCGTTTCACCAATGCATCAACCCCCAAACTTGAACTTTTACATATAATACTTTTGAATTTGAGTTGAATGCATTCCTTTTTCTACCTCCCTTTTTTCTTCAATACTTGCACATAAGTGAGGGCTCTTTGAGCCTTTTTTTTTTTTTTCACTTTTCTTTCCAAAGTTACCTCGTAGGGGTTTCTCAAACTTCCAATCACTTTTGCCCATTTCAAATATCTTCCATAATCTCACTTTACCTTGTCTTTCATTCTTTAATTACACTCTCTTGACGGGTAAGGAAAAGTGTATAGGCTAAGGGGTGAGTGAATGTGGGTTCAAGAAAAGATGTCGAATGGGGGTCGTTGTGTGGTTTTGCACACACCATTCTTTTACATTAGGCTCAAACGGGGTAACTAGGGATAAATTTATAAAGGGTGGTTTAAGGCTTAATATATGACTAACAAAGAATGCCTACGTCATCCCTCCGGTCAATCATAATCCCAAAAATTTCGCCTTAAAAGTCAATCAAGCAAGTTCTAAAGTTCCCGAGAATGTAGTGAATAAGTCAACTAAATAATGGTCATCTAAGTCTTCCGGTGATCAAAGCAATTAACATGAAGTGCTCAAAAGTGTGGAGAAATCAAAGATCAATCATATCAATCAAGTCACACATCCGGACAAGTATAACATTAAAGAACTCAACTTAAGCATGCATAAATCATTTGTTAGTACTATCATGGACAAAGGCCAATTTACACAACTAGACTCAAACAAAAACTTTTTTTTTTTCTTTTTTTAGCAATAAATAAAAAAAATTTGACCGCGCATAGCTGCCTACGTTCCCCTTAGGACAATAAGGGGCTCAGGTCACCGTAGTTCGAACCCGACAAAGAAAATAAGAAAACATTTTTTTTTTTTTTTAAAGACAGACAATGCAACCCACCCCCAAACTTAAACAAAGCAATGTCCTCATTTTTAAGCACAAAGTAAAGAGGGGAAAAAGACACTGCAACAAGGTGATTAAGGCTCCACAATTTTATTTACCATCACCAATCCGCCGTTTCAAAATCAAGTGAGAAACATGGTTGATACCTATTTTGCAATGTCCCACATAACCCAAACAAAAATCACATAGACAGTTACCAACAGGAACATCTTTATTGTAGCAATGCAATTTTTAAATTGACATGTATAAGATATAAAGAACAGAAAAAATTACCATCAATTAATCTCGATGATTGCAATTGTCGAATTGGAGTGGTTGCCTGGCAATATTCGTGACAATTGAGGCCTGGAACCGGAGGAAGGTGGGCATCGGGAGATGGGACAGATGCTGCTGGACTAGGAAGCCGAAGAGGAGGTCGGCGACTTTGAGTATGGCGAGGAGAAGAGAGGCTGCCGGATTTTGCAGAAGCCGGAGGAAACCAACTGCTGGTATGCAGGTTTTGTGTGTTGCGATTCAGGAGGAGAGGGCTAGGGTTTTGTTTGTGTTGACTGCTTTTGGAATTGCTTTGACTCCCTTTTACTTTCTTGCCTAGCGGTGATTTGGGTGGGGACTAGTGTACTCGTTTTTTTTTTGTTTTTTTTTTTTTTCAATTTCTTTGCTCCCACGTCCCAATATCTCTGTAACTCAAGAGTCAAGAGTCATTAAGTGCACAATCAGTCATTCTCTCTAAATTTTCAACTTTAACCCTGCCTTGCTTATAATTTGATCAAATCCAATTTACTCTCCTTGTTGTTTAGCCTGCACTCATAACAAAAACAACCCACAAGCATAATAACTATTGACAAAAATAGAAAGAACTAAAAACTAAGATAAAAAAATAAATTGTAAGGTTTACAATCGGAGGCACTTTAAAAAAAAAAATGAAAATCTTTTTGGAGGGTGACACTATTTACACTCCTCTATAAACCCACAAACTCAAGGAGACTCTTTCGAGTGACGCAAACACTAACTAAGATAGATAATTAAATAACTAGAATTAAAGCGCAAGTCCCCGGCAACGGCGCCAAAAACTTGATAGACAAAATTATAATACCTCGCAAGTGCACGAGCTATTGTCATAGCAATATGCAAACACAAGGGTCGATCCACAGGGACTTGGATTAATTCAAAGTTATTTAACCATTTTAAAAGCAATAAATAAAACAAAACATAAATAAAAGATAGGTGATCAACATGAACAAGCATATAAATGATAGGGTTCGTAGAATTAAAAGGTATCCCCGTCTTTAATTCAAATATCATTGGTAAATCTTTTCACTTTTCACCCTATTCACTTGATCACGAGATTTATTTCAATCTCTGTTTCTTGTTTCAGAGTAGTTACTAGCAGTGGCACACTCACTAGAAACCCTAATCAATAATCAAATCTAACTGGCACAGTCTAGATCTAAAAATTAATTGCTTTATTGATTTAAGAAACTAAGATTAGGAACGCTTTCTACAATTATTTCATATAGATAATCGTCTAATTTTACCCACTTCACAATTTACCATGGCACATGCATAAACTATGAAGATGCTACTTGTGAATTTCTACACTGGCACAGTAAATAGATAATTCTAGCAAAAATCAATCACAAGGATAAATAGGGTGATCAAATCTACAAACCCTAGCAATAGATTTAAATTAAGCACAAGTAAAATTATGAATAGAGATAAAGATATGAAAAGAAAAATACCTCAATTAAATAAAAAGATAAAAGTTACCTCAAACCTTGCAAACCTTACAAATATTTACTAGCTACATTGTTTGATCAAAAAAAAAAATACGAGAAAACTAATCTAGTATTTATAGGAAGAAAACTAACCTAAATCTAAAAGGAAAAAGAATTGTAAAAGAAAAAGGAAACTAAAAAGAAATCCTAAACTAAATAACCTAATCAAAAGATATCATAAAGGATTAGGAAACTAAATTCCTTCTCCAACTTGGGGTAATTTTAGGGCTGAATTCTGAAATTCCTCAAAGGTCCCTCATAATTTAATAATTTCCGGTTTAGTTCTTCAGCTTTTAGAAATTCCAGAACAGTCCTTTTGTATCATAAATTGCAGTTTGGCCCTTGGGTTTCAGCAGATTTTGCACAGCAGTCCCTGGCCTTTGCATCATTACTCAATTAAGCACTTTTTCTCCCTCTTTCTTGTAGATTGAGCACATAATCACCCTAGACAACAAAAACACAAAAATACACAAATCAAATAACAAAAGCTTGAGAACAAAGCAATAATTAAGCTTAAAAGTATCTAATTAAATGAGTAAAAACTCACTCATCACACACACACACACACACCAACACACACGGCACAAACACATTCTGCACACACTCTCACACACACGCACACACCTTCTGCACCAAACACACACTCACTGTACACATATACAAATTTAAATATACATGTATAATCTTATAATTCCCCCCTCTTTATATTTTAAAACTTGAATTTCTTAACCCTAGTTCATTGATATAGTTTTCTTTTTAGGATTTGGGTTCTAGTTTACACTCCCCCAAATACTAGATTAATATAACCTAAAGGGTTAAACTTAAGGAGTGGGGTTTTACCTTAGTTTGGATCTCCTTCTTCTTCTTCTTCTTCTCACGCCTCTGCTCTCTCTTTCTTCTGCGCCTCTCGTCGCCGCTCTCACTCTCCCGTTCTCTATTTTTTTTTTCTTTTCTTTTGTGATTAGTAAAGAGGGGAGGGTTTTAATTAATATAGTAATAGGGTTTCCCATTCCTATTATAAAAAGGTTAACTAACCTTATTGGGTTTTAATTAGTTTGGGCCAACTTTAAACCCAATCCATAATTTAATTAATAACAGCCCAATACCTTAATAAATAATTTAAAAGAGGCCGGTTGTTACATACTCCCTCCGTCCCAAAATGATCTTCCCACTTTTTTTGCCGTTACTACGAAGGAACCTTAACCTTGAGTAATAATTTTAAGTTGATTTAATTATCATAATGAAAATCTAAAACTTGGTATTGATAGTATTGTTGATGGTGTATCAATTACAAGTTTTAGATTTTCATTAATATATTACATCAACCTAAAATTATTGCTCAAAGTTCTTTTGTAGTAACAACAAAAAAAGTCTGAAGATCAATTTCGGACAGAGGGAGTATAACAGAAGCAACAGTAATCTTGAAAGGGTTTCAATTCATTCCATTTCAAGACAGGGAAGTTGAAGTTGGCCTCTTATGGTGCACACGTTTGTACCCTTTGAAAAGTAAGTAGTTAAGCTATCTACCATGCTTAGCGGTTTGAACCACTTAAACATTCTTGTATGTGATTTAGAGTTAGATTCAGTCCCACCCACCCTTGAAATAAAGCTCTAATTTTTCAGAGAGTAATTCTGAGCAGCAGATAATGACTACACATCTCCTGAAGAGAGTTTTCTCTTTTGCAGTAGGTTGTCAGTATATATATATTTGTATATGGATGTACATTTCACAAAGATGACAAAACATCATTTTTATGAAGGGGTGAGTAGTTGATATCATTCACACTATCCGCAAAGTGGGTCGAACCACTGGTTCATGCAATTTGTTGTAGTTTTCTTTTCGTTGAAGTTGGTTTAGCATGCTGCCCTTTTTACTTCTTTCTGAATTAGTTTTAACTTTCAGCCTACTGTTAAGCGCAACAAATTCTGTGTTATTACCTCATGCTCGATCTGACGGATCCTGTGCAAGTTGGATGTACAAAGTGAAGATGATAATATTTATGGATTTGAGGGACATCATTGTTCATATCGTTCCATGCTCCTAACAAAAATTAGCATGTAGTTATTCCATAGGAACCATGTTAATTAAAAATATTGTGATACTCGATTCACATTTATTGTAGCCTTGTAGGTTAACTAGCATTTTAGAACATGAATCAGTTATGGAGCCTTGATTACAAGTGGCTTAGACTAAGCACTTCATATGCATCATAATTATTTTTGGTTATTGACTTGATGGTTGGTTACTCGATTATTCTGCCTTTTGTACCTTATATTGTGTATTTTTAAACGTATAATCACTGCCGTTAACAAGTTAAGTCAAATTTTCTCTATGCAGACATTTAATGAGTTTTTCATTAGAGAGTTGAAGCCGGGTGCAAGACCAATTGCCTGCATGGAACGTGATGATGTTGCTGTATGTGCCGCTGATAGCCGACTAATGGCTTTTAAAACAGTTGAAGATAGTCTTAGATTCTGGATTAAGGTAAAGTTAACTACTGGCATTTACAAGTCACAAGTTTTTACACAAGAATCATTGAGTTTTGAGTTGCCTGTCTTGTCTGTCTACACTCATGCTTTCAAAGGCAGTTATTGCGGCTCATATTGGCAGGGAGCCATGTTTGCAGACATATAGTTGTAGAATAGAAGCCATAATGAAAATGACATATTGAAGAAAGTGCATTGGTCATAGGATTTGTTTGCTGTTAGCCTGTCGCTCTTTTTATGTTTCCTTTCTGTTTTCGTGTCTCTTTTCCCTGCTGATCTTTGTTTGCACTCAGGAATTTTTCCATGGTGAATATTCCTTACATTGTCCTTGCTGCTTATGCTCTATAATGGATTTTCATGATTCTACCTTTGTATAAGTCCTTTCTGATCCTTCATTCTCTATAACATCGCTGCTGCATCTAGTGCTTTTTCCCTCGAGTCTATCAGCAGTATTTGGGTCTGTTTTCAGTTGTCTCTTTCTTTTAGGCTTAGCTGCCCATGTAAATGTCTCCTTTACTTGTAGTTGTTATTTATGGACTTCTTTACTTGTCTTTATTGCGTCATCAGTTTCTAATTTCTCTCTATTAATTTACTCAACTTTGCAGGCTGACCTTGTTTAGTTTATGTTGTTAGAGTAGTGCGAGAATGCTTTTGATTTACTCTTATGGAGATTTATTACGTTTGTGATGCGAAGCGACATATTGCCATTTTTCATTCTCTTCGTGTATGTTTGTCTTGATTGATATTCATTTTCCTTGTAAACAAACCTTCTCAGAAAATTTCCTCCATATTCCTGGTTTATTCTCACTTGGCACTTCTTTGTTTCACTCTAATGATGTACTCCCTCTGTCTCAAATGAATTTCCAAAACAAAATTCAAATTGGCTCTTGATCAAGAACAATTTTAAATTTTTTTTGAACATCTAATTTGGGACTGAGGGAGTATTAAGGTATTACATGCTTGATGATGTTTATCCATCAAAGTTTTTGTTTTGCATCCTCAACGAATTTGTGAAAATGTTCAGAATCGAAACAGGTATTGTAAATAAAACTGAAATATGTCTCTGGAAACACTGGAACTGCAAAATGTAAGGTTTGATAAATCTGAAAGTGGTTTAAACTTCATGGCTGGAAGAAAAAGAATTAGTGATTATAAATCTGTTTTATTTGACTGATGCCTTATCCTCTCTTATATTTTTATGCAAGGGTAAAAAGTTTTCTGTGAATGGTCTCCTGGGAAATGAGTTGTGCTCTAATTCTTTCACTGGTGGAACCTTGGTGATATTCCGTTTGGCACCACAGGTGTTTTTGGGTTGACAATTCCAGTTCTTTTAAAGCAGAAATAAATTGAGATTGATTTCTTTTTGTCTTTTTTGAAGTTTGACATGTTGAAATAATGGCAGGATTATCATCGTTTCCATTTGCCAGTTTCTGGAACTGTTGAGCAGTTTGTTGATATACCGGGATGCTTGTACACGGTATGTCGTGATATGATTTTTTTTTTTCCTGATGTAGGCCTGCTTATGTGTGTGAGAAAAATATATTCATACAATATCCTGATTCCCCCGCTTTGTGTTTATGCTGAAGGTCAATCCTATTGCTGTAAATAGCAAGTACTGCAATGTGTTTACGGAGAATAAGCGAACTGTTTCGATTATTTCAACAACAGATTTTGGGAAGGTGTGTTATATCACTGACAATATATTGATTTTTCCTTTTATTTGCATTGCATATAAACATAAAACCGCCAGTTGTGATTTTATTCATTAGGAATTCCTTGACGGTCTGCTAAATGTTGCCAATATATTTGAAAAATCGAATCGGATGAGTTTCATGCGTTAACTTGTACTCCCTCCGTCCCATAATAAGGGACACAAATTTCCTCTTTGTCCCATTGACAAGTCACATTACCTAAAATGGAAAATTTAAAATACTTCTATATTCAATGGGCCCACTTGTCATACTCACAACAGTATTCACTTACTATTCCCTTCACACTTTCTCTTTCCTACCTCACTTCTTTCACTCACAACACATACTCCACCACTGTTATTTTTTAATATATATATTATCTCCTTAATTCCCATGCATGACCAATTTTGTGCCCCATCTTGTGCGAGGTAGGGTGTATGTCCTCAGGGGGGAATTTACTAAGGGGCCAGGGTGGGCCATGGCTCACAGTCAACTTTTCAAAAAAAATTACCGAGAAATGTTAGATGAAAAATATGTGTGAAAAATGAACACGAACTGTTTCTTAGCTTTCTGGTAAAGGCATGAAGCTCTAACCTTAAAGGAGACCACGGTTCAATTCCCATGTTGAGCAATAATTGATGTTTAGTTATGTTTAAAAACACAAAATCTTGTAAAAAACGTGTTTTACACTAACTATGTGTAAAACGTGTTTTTCAAATAACGGCTTAAGAGGGATTAAAAGACGCGGTAGCAATTTTGTAAATAAGTGGAACTCGTGAAAATCTCAGCAGGCACATTTTAAAACAAGAGGAGGCATTTTTCAATACTTCACAGCAGGCATATTTTAACTCTAGAGGAGACACTTTTTTAGAGCAGGCATGTTTTAACTCTAGAGGAGGCACTTTTTTTGAACTTTTAACAGTGCCTTTTTTGAGAAAAAATAAGTGCCTGCTCTAGTTTCAAAACATGCCTCCTTCAGTTTCAAAACATGCCTCCTGAGATTTTTTTGAACTTTTAACATTGTCTTTTTTAAAGAAAAAAAATGCCTGCTCTAGTTTAAAAATGTGCCTCCTGCAGTATAAAAATATGCCTCCTCCAGTTTTAAAATTTAGAAGTGCCTCTTTGAAAAAAATGCATGTTATGGTTTTACAAAGTGCCTGATGTGGAGTTTCAAAAATATGCCTCCTTCAGTTTCATAATATGCCTCCTGCAGTTTTAAAATATGCCTCCTGAGATTTCATAAGTTTCAAATATTTACACTTATGCCACCGCGTCTCTTAAACCCTACTTGCCGTTATTAATAAAACACGTTTTACACTAAGCCTAGTGTAAAACGCGTTTTACAAGAGACTTACTCGTTTAAAAAACAATCCCAAAAAAAAGTTTGCTGATGTTTAGTTATGTTAATTTATTTTCCCAAAATAATTATTCGCTAATAATTTTGCATTTTAGCCTACATTTTTTATATTAATTTTTACACTTTAGTTCTCATCTATAGTGGACTCAAAATTTCGAGATGAACGAAAATATGTGTGTGTGTGTGTGTGTGTGTGTGTGTGTGTGTGTATATATATATTATAACCTTTGAGGTGAACAGATTAAATTTAATAAATATAATACAGGTTTTTTGGTCCATCTTTTTTAACCATCTAGTCACCTTTCTTAAGAATGAAAATTAGGGAAATCTAACTATTTAAATAAGAATCGCCTTATCCACTGGAAAAATAAAGAACACAAGGAAAAATAATTAAGCTTGAATTAAATATAATTCACAAAGTGCATTAAAAATATTGTTTCTTATTACGTATCACTTATATTTCCATACTTACTTGCGATTCATATATTTATATATTAGACATTTTATGATATAATGTATTTTTATTTTTTAACTATCACAATAATGATAAATGATAGTAAAATCCGCACATATTTTAACAACCAAGTAATTGCAAATCAAAATGTAGAGAAAATGCAAGAGTCTCAAGTATAGTCACATTAAAAAAAAAAAATAGAAAAATGCAATTTTCGTCACATATATTAATATCATAAAGTTTAGTTTGTCCATTATTTTATACACAAATTACTTTTATGTAACAAAAAAACATGACTTGTTTGAAAATATCATTAGGTGAAATATATTTTTTTTGTGCCCACACTGATTTTTTTTGAATCCGCCATGTCCTAATTAATCCCATATGCTCCTTTTCATATTGCATATTGTTCTCCTAGAGATCAAAATTAGACATTGATTTTGGGATGGAGGTAGTAGGAATGGTGATTAAATTTACTTGCTATTCATCTTGTAAACTTCTTATTTTACAAGTACACAATGGAAGATGATATTGTTAGGGGTGAAAATTAATTGAGGGACAATTATTTCAAGAAAATGGCATTCATTTAGAATTCTTTGGAAAATGGACATTCGTTTAGGCATGGAGGGTGTAATATTTAACTTCCTGTTGGCCAAAATATTGCAGATTTTTACTTCTTCACCTTACAACCTAATTGTAGGTGGCGTTTGTTGCAATCGGAGCAACTATGGTTGGCAGCATTGCTTTCACTAAGAAGAAGGGAGACCATGTCCGAAAAGGAGATGAGGTTCGTTATTTGTGTGTCATGCCTTTTCCTTTTCCCTTTTTTTTTCTCTTCATCATACAATTGCTGATTTTCATGCTACCTCTATTCATTCATTTTACAGTTTGGATATTTCTCCTTTGGAGGGAGTACTGTCATTTGTGTCTTTGAAAAGGTTAGCATCTCTTATCCAAACCAAGGAATCATGAATGTGCTAAATGGTTGATATAAATCTCTTCAGAAAATGGAACGATTAAAAGACCTGTGGGTTTCGAGTGGTCTGCATGACTGATTTTAAAGTCTATCATTTTGAGTGTTGTACATATTTGCTAGCCTCAGAGAGCCCTTTACTGCATCTTGAAACATCTACTAAGTGCAATTTTGATCTATATAAGTCCCTCCTCACAAAAAGTTTCTTGGGGAAAGAGAAGAGGTTTATATTTCTTTCATCTTAGTGTTTTAGTTTTTCTCCTACTATTCCGGATCAGTATTTTGCGGAAAAGATGTTGTTTCGTAAGATGATTATCAAAACTTACTTTTGTGATGATTAGCAGAGAATACAATGATAAAATGAACCATCCCTTTTTCAGTTTGTGCAAGTGCAATGAACGGTATCCTACCTGGACTAGCAATCATTTGAGTAAATGCTAATAAATGGGTTTGGGGATGTGGTACACTTTCAGACACGTGCTTGGTGAGTATGTGGCTTCATGGTTCATATTCTGAATATGGGAAGCACTCCTTTAAAGAGAACCTGTCTACATTGACTAGTTTGTTATTTTAAAACGAGCATGTAAACAATAATGAAGTTTTAGCACTCTATGTACCATTTAAACAATAATGAAGTTTTAGCACTCTATGTACCATTACCTATTCAGTATGTGACTTGAATATCTTTAATCAATCTTGGATTACTGTTGTGATAATCATGCAGGACAAAATAGAAATAGATGAGGACCTTCTGGCAACCAGTGCAAGATCACTTGAGACCCTCGTTTCTGTTGGAATGACATTGGGTGTTTCCATAAAGAAATGAACTGAGATTTGAGTTCCAGATTTCAACAACTGCGTTTTAAGGGGTTGAATGCGTTCGCTTCCATTTTGCTTCATATGTTAAAATACATTTTCGATGTTTCCATGATAAACATGCATGGTTGCCTATAGTCGAAGACTGGAACTAGTAGTCCTTAGGATTTTACTGATACATGTGTATTAATTAGGTTGACAACTGCAGGGTCAGTAGAACCTGCGCTGACATTTATGTACCATCACTTGCTGAAAGTTATTAAATCAGTGGAAATATAGGTTTTAGCTATTATGGTAATTCTCTAATCACCTTGTTGATGCTGTTCATGTCATGAATACATAAAAAAAACAAATGGAAAAATCCCTTTGTTTTGAAAGCATATCGAGTATCATTGACACTGTTAATTACAAGTCGCTTCTACAGGTACGGTCGTGCAGTTTTTCCTACCTTTAGTTTGAATGCAACTGAGCTATGACACCTATCTAATAATTAGAATTTACTGATCAAGACAGGTACAGGCGATGTTCTTCTTGGATTTCCTCTGATTCAAACATTGCTAGGTGTCAACCCCTCTCTCTCTCTCTCTCTGCAGGTTCACTAGGTACCCTCTTACCTCTAAAACGAAAGATGATACATCTGTTACCTCTGCTCAAATCGTCAATAGGGGCGTGTGTTAGTGTAACCACCATTGTTGTGTGGAAATGAGTTTGGTTGTACCTTAGCTAATCCTACATGTCCTTGCATCCCATCTCTTTGGTATTGTTGCCACATCATTTGCTCTTCCACTAACAACCTCTGCTTCTTCTCCATCTCCGACATCTGCACGTATGGAGGTGGTGCTACTCCCAGCGAGGCAGCAAAAGGGTCTCCTCCACCCTGACCACTTCCACCTTCTGCTGTCGGAGGTGCCGGCAATGCCAGCATTGCCGGCCTACCAGCTGACCCCAACGCGACACTACTAGCACTTCCTGTCGCTATCAAACCTGAGTTGACCACAGAAGCTTGTGTAGCTCCTTGTTGATACATACCATCCAGAAGCAGAGTGTCAAAACCGCCTGCTAAGGCTGGCTTCTGGTTTGATAAATGGCTTGCTGTCTGAACAAGAGCTGTCTCCCAGTCCCCTGAATCCTTGAATGCTTCCCATGCCGGAGTTCCGTCGGTCGGGGCGGTACTTTCCGGACCTCCGTCGAACAAAGCCAAGGCCAATTTGTCTGCATGGTCTTGTGTTGTTGGAGCATCTTCCCCCAAGTTCAGTAAATCACCAACATCTTGTTTCTTCTTTTCTTCTTTCACTTCCTCTTCTTTCTTCTCTTCTTCCTCAAATCCCTCCGGTGGTGGTAATGCTTTGATTGAATTCATGTCCACTTCCGGTTCCGGTTCCGGTTCCGGTTCTGGCTCCGGCTCCTTTTCTTCAACAGGCTCCTCATTTGGTTCTGGGCTTGGGAGCCTCAAGTTATGTCCCGAGTTGGCTTTATCTCTTATATACTCATCCATGACCTCAAGCTTCTTATGCGAAATCCTATCAACATCTGGATATTCAGACGATCGTGCAATCCCAACACTCTTGCTCCACTCGTAGAACGTATCAAGCTCATCGTACTGCTTGGCAACACGACAGAAGATCTGATAAACCTTCATACAGTCGGCAACATCAAAATCCACAAACCTATCGATCAGTACACCCAAAGCTTCAGTTATATCGTAATATAACTGGAAACTTTCTTTCACTATTGGGTATAATGCCACAATCACAATCCTGTTACTCTTTGCCACCCCTGTTTCAAAACTGCATTTCAGTTTTTCTGGCCTTATTACAAGAAACAATGCCCGTGTCAGATTATCAGAAGAACAGAGAGCGTACCTGTTGGCCGGCATGCAAGAAAACGTTCAAGGAGTTGCATCAAATGCTGAATTCTGGAAAAAACTTTCTCATTCTTCATATCTTGAACTGGTGTAGTTCTTACCACCATTGCTCCTGGCCCCGGCCCCTCTTCCTCTTCATCATCATATGAAACCGCACTCCGTCTTCCCCTCCGTCCCTGCATCCTATACTCGAGCTGCTCATCTAAATATAAAGAATATGTCCTCACGAAAGCCGAGTAATCCCATGAATTGGACCTCGAGGTGTCACGGAAATCCGACATATTCAAAAGCCGGGTCCCACGCCTCGTTGTGAAGAAAATCTCTTGCTCGTATGCGGGGTCCCCATCTTGAAGGAGTCTTTGGATCAAAATGAGTGACTTTAGGGCAACGACCCAATTCTTGGTCTTGGTGAGGCGTCTAGAGATTGTGTTGACGCACGAACCAACGTACGCACGAGAGTAGCAAGTTAAGCTCAGGATCTCTCGAATGTGTTTTTCATCTGCTGGGTATTCTTCGTGGCGGGTGGCTTTGACAATGGCTACGTCCAGGTCGGAGAGAGAGGTGCTGCTACCAACTTTGGCTAGGCTTATGCTGGTTTGGTCCTTCACCGCCCCAATCGCTTTTCTGAATTTGCTTGGAGACATAATTTACGCTTTTTACTTCCTGAGGATGAGAATTCTGAAGGGTTTAACAAGAAGCGGTTATAATTTTCTACATGACTGAATGCATGCTAGTAATATTATCGAGATACAGATACATATGAATTTGGGGCACAGTGCAATCTGACTGCAAAAGCAGTTGGGCGAGCTAAGCCTCATTGATTTAGAAACCTACAGACCTACAAATGAGATGAGCTGGTGGAGATGTTGAAATTAACCACAAACTTTAATAAATGAGTAACATTTTATATATATACAAATACATACATGATACATGTATATGTTTATATACATGTATATATACAAAGAGAACAGAATTCTTGATTAACTTAAGGAAAATATATGAAATCCAGGAGGTAAGAAATGGGGGACTCACCTTATGTGCAACAATGGGAAATGTTATCTGGTGCTCCAAAATTATTGTCTAATTTTTATTTTTATTTTTGATGAAATTGTTGTTTAATACTATCTGGGTAGTTCTATTCAAAGGCAGGAATTAAGGGAAACAAAGAAGGGAAGAAGATGGCTCTTGTTTGAAGCTCTTTCTTCTTCTCCTCTTCTCGCTATTTTTTTTTCTTTTTCTTTTTCTTTCTTTCTTTCTCTTTCTTTCTTGTTTGATTCTTTTCTTTTGAATTTCCTACGACACTGACAGCTATCATAAACACCGTAAATTACCCGTTGTTTATGCCATATAAAGTGGAAGTCATTGAGCAAAATGGCTTTGTTGATCTCTCTTTATGTGTGGTCAATAGCTTCTTATAACATTTTCATTTTGGCATGTTTTAAATAATTGTTGCATCTTTAAGAAACCAAACTACTCATTGATCAATTGCAAATGCAATAAGAAAAGGTTTGTTGCTCCACAAAATTCGGAGACTGTATCCAAATTTGACCGCTGTTATTTAATAGGCAGCTTTTGTTAGAATGTAGGTAGTACCGTACCATTTTTGTTTAATAGGCAGCTTTTGTTAGAATGTCGGCCTCTAAATTTATACTTGCATAAGGGTAGGCAAATTGTACTTGTCCGTACCAACCAACTCGTATACCTACCGTATCAATTATAATTGGTATAAAGAAAACGGTATACCGAACTTTTTGGTAGGTAGTACCGTACCATTTTTGTTTAACTGGTTGGTACACGGTATACAATATCGATTTTGGTTGGTATACCATGTACTAACTTTATATATATATGGTCGCGCTCCTGTGAGAACCATTTTATATGAGAACAGTGAGAACCAATCATAACCATTAGATTAGAAAAAAAATCAAGGGTCCAGATGTTAGATACATTGGATACACTTGGATACATTAGTTAATTTTCGAAAAACAATTGGATACATTAGTTTTTAACATAGTGTATCCAAGTGCAACACTTAGATACAATACTTATTAACCTATTGTATCCAAGTGTAATATCGAATTTTTTGTAATATATCTAAGTGTATCAATTGTATCTAACATATGGACCATTGATTTTTTTTCTAATCTAATGGTTATGATTGGTTCTCACGGTTCTCACGATATTTAGGTTCTCATTTGAGTACCTACCATATATATATATATATATATATATATATATATATATATATGTATATATATATATATATATATGTATATATATATATATATATATTTATTTATATATACACACGCACACACACACATATCTATAATATTCCGTCTAATTATTTAGGTACTTGAAATATTCAAAATGTAGTTTGGTCTATTTGATATTTATTGATTGTTTTTTTTTTTTAAATACGTGTGAGAAGTTCTAAAACTACAATTTTACCTAGAAAGGTCAAAAAAAAAAAAAAAAAAAAAAAAAAAAAGAAAGAATGAGCTTTAGTAGTTCTACGTGGCTCATGTATTTGGGACGAATTGAGTATCAAACATTATTTTTCTTTTTCTAACCTTAAGTCCTTATGTTACTTTATTACGATTTAGGAAAAAAATCTAACAGACTTATTGTAATCTTTTGGTTTTGGAGTCGTCGTGAATATTATGTAGAGTCACTGTATTGTTTAGTTTTCAAGACTTCAGTTGTTCTACTTTTCTTTAGTTTCAAGACTTTATAATTTGTATTTGAGATATATTTTATGTTATAATGTGTTTTTTTTATACTAGAAAAACGGTGTTTGCCCACGGAAATTTCTAGACGGGCTCCTACCAATCCACCCCTAATTTTGCATGCACTTTAGTTAACAATGTGTTAGTGTGTAAAATATCTAGACGGGCTCACAATGCTCAACAGAATATGCGATATACTCCTTCCGACAATTTTTCTTTTTGAACGTCTCATTTATAAGTCACACTTTCTTAAAATAACAAAGAATATTTCTACTAGAAAAACGGTGTTTGCCCACGGAAATTTCCGTGGGTAATTATCGATTTCCGTCTGTAATGGGTAGTTAGTGACGGAATTTGTCCGTCAGACTTCCGTGGGTAAATTCTCGTTGCTAATACTGACGGAAATTCCGACAGTATTACCCACGGAAACTTCGTCGGAAACAAGAAAGTAACCGTCGGTAAATGTAAAATAAAATCCGTCGATAAAGTTTTTCTCCGGTTGCCAGCCGGGACGTTGCCGGAAATTAGTGACGGAAATTTCCGTCAGTAAATAAATTACCCACGGAAATTTCCGTGGGTAATATGAGCAGTATTGAAAAAAAAATTAAAATCACAAAAAAACCACCTTTAAGTTTAAAAAAGAAATACATTCAATAGCAAGGCATTTACCGAAGAAACTTTTTATGGATTTACTCATAAGCTCTTATTTCTAGTTAAAACAAGAAGACATACTACTAAATATACATATGCAGTTCACATGAACATATCCACTAACTACCTACAAACAGCAAATTGAGCATATAACTAGAACGTTTAACCTTTCCATCTTTTGACTTGAGCCTTCAAAGCGTTTTGCCATCATATCCGGCGCTCATAGCTATTCGGGGATTGAAAGGATGAACATCCAAAACATAGGTCTGCCAAAATGAATGGCGTTGGTGAGAATTTAATTAAAATATTAAAAAATGTGCTAAAGAAAACAAATTACAGTATTAGTTTTATCTTTGAGAAAATTGAGAATCAAAAATAGAACAGTGAAGACAACTAGACAAGGTCAGATACAAAAGTGCATGGAGACAAAAAAAATAAATAATAACCATGATGATACCACGACCATATAAACCCCAAAAGGAACATAATTCACATAGAACTTGAGTTCTCAGGAATTGACATGGACATTAATTCAAAAAACTACGGCTGTAACTGTGGCTGTAACTGCTGCAGTGTGACCATGTAAAACTGAAATTGGAAGCCCATCCGGTAAACGCCACTGTCACACACAGGGTAGTTGAGTTGAAGAAAAAACATAAATACAGCTAATGCTAAAGTAACAAAATCTTACAATTCGTATAACGCAGTCATTTGAAGCAGAAGCTGTTGGAATAGAGATCGCAAAGGAAACAAAGAGAAGAAAATCTGCCAGGGAAGCAGGCGGGCGCCTGGTCTACACCAGGCGGGCGCCTGGTCTGATCAGAAGGATTGGTCTTTGGCGGAGAGGTAAGCGGGCGCTTGGTACCTACCGAGCGGGCGCTCGGTGCCGCGTCCTAGATTCGGGAAAATAGCATATTTTCGGGATTTCTCTTGTGTTTAGGTTTAGGACTCTTTCTAGGTTATGTATTTAAGCAACGTTTTGCCCCCATACTCATTGGAACTCAGATTTAACATATTATAGTGCAAGATCCTGGCTTGGTAGTGCCCCCAGACATAGTCAAACATATTGACGAACTGGGTAAACAATTTCTTGTGTTCCTTTGTCTTTGTCTTTTGCTTTGATTTATTATTTCTTGTGCTTGTTTGTGGTGCGGTGATTTCTTGCGATTTGCTTGGGTGTTGGGAGGGCTTATTCCACAACAGAAGCCACTAGCACATTGTTGACGCTCACAGCAAGGTCAGTGATGTCTCCCTTTTAAGCATATAATGAGATGAAAAAATATAAGCAAGAAAAGAATATGGCTGAAAATTTCAAATGATACACTAGTCGAACTCACTTCATGCCCACGGCAGCTAGCCAAACAATATGCAGTTTCCATGGACCAAATTTTCACAAGGCGGTCATCTGAACCAGTAATAACATATCTCTCTAACCGATCAAGTATAGCTACATGCAACAAGTTATTAGACATTATTACGTAATAAAATCAAGGTTGAGCCATGTCTAACTTGCAGAGAATTAACTTCAGAAAAGTGAAAACTAGAGCACATATTCCCCGTTAAAAACGAACCAGATAAACTATTGGAGGGGATCAGGAAAGTAATGCAGAATGTTGCAGATCACCAGCATAGTTTGAATCGTGCAATATCATATACCTGAATAGGTTTCCCCTCCCATATCTACATGGAAAGGTGAGAGATAGAATTTTCAGTGAAACAAAATATTCCTGAAAAGATAACGTGCAACTCACAATGAATGAATAAATAAATCACTGCACCAGATAAACTATTGGAGGGGATCAGGAAAGTATTGAACTGAAATCTCTATATAATAGATTAGAATATGAGAAAGAGTATATAATGTATATGAGACTGTGGAGTATTACTAAACAATAACAATATTTAGAGTTGCATAGGGATAATTGGGTTTTCATAAATTTATGGTTTAAACTCACTTGAGTTGACCATGAAAGTCAAAATGAAACTATATTTCTCCTACTTGACTTTTTACTCAAAACACCAGTTAACCTACTATCCCCTACCCCACTTTTTCTCTCGTACTTCACTTTTCACACTCACAACAACTACCCACTACTATCTTATTGTTATCATTGTACTATATGCAGTGTTCAAAAAAGCGCTCTAGGGGCGAGACTACAACGCCGCGCCTACCACTAAATCGCCGGAAAAAGGCGCCCCTTATTCTAGGCGGATTCGGCGGCGATTAGGCAGTCAAGGCGGAGATTAGGCGGTCTAGGCGCTGTTGACTGTCAGATCCGCCTTGGCAATGGTCGTCGAAAATTCAATCTGTGGTCGCCATCGACGCTGTCGGAAAATGGATTCCGACGGAATTTTGTTCAATTTCTGAAGGGGCTAAAGGAGAGAGGACGAAAATGGTGTGAGTGAGAAACAAAAGATTAGCCCAATGGAGAAACAGCTTAGACTATGAGAAGAAGGAGAAGAGAGAGAAAGGGGCCAACGACGCTGAGATGAGAAAATGAGAGAGAGGAGGCGCTGAGAGAGTGAAAACGATAGGGAGAGAATGTACGTTAGGTTTTTTTTTTTTTTTTTTTCAATTTGAAGGCCATCTAGTATGGGTCATCACTCTATCAGAAAGGCCACAAATATTGACTCAAGTTGAACCAATTTTCGTGGTCTACGTTTAAGATTTTGTGTGGGTGTGTATACGTGTGTGGCTTGGTTTTTTTTTATTATTTTATTTTCTTTCTTCTTTTTTTTTATTTAGATTACGCCTCTTTGTTTAATTTTTTTTTTTTTTTGTCAAACATCTTTGTGTAATTGTGTGTGAGTTTGTTTGTATACTCCTCTCTCCACCTGAAATTAAATATTAAAAATAAATAAATAATAGTTGTAGACTTGTAGTGGTATAAAAATAATTATAATAAATGTGTAAATATACATAATTACATAGTACCTCCGTCCCAGACAAAGTGAGACTTTTTGTCAACTTAATTGCACTTTGACAATTAATTTGAAGAATAAATAATGATCATAATGAAAATTTAACAATTTTTATTGTATCATGATTCATAATATTTTCAATAAAAAATTTCAGATATTATATATGATAATTATTTTTATTTAAATTATTAGTCAAAGTGTAATCAAGTTTGACTAAAAATCTCACTTTATTTGGGACGAAGGGAGTATAAATTTATTAAAATATATAAAAATGATTTAAAACCTAAGTCCCGCCTAGGCCCTGACTAGTCCCCATCTAGGCCCTAGGTCTGGCTTCGCCGCCTAGCGGGCGCCTAGCGTTTTTTAGAACCTTGATTATATATAGCCAAATTTTCACTAATTAAACCTATTAAATCCAGTAAAGTCAACTCCAAAAAATACATTTTATAATATAATGAATTAATCCCTATGTCCTTAAATGAGTGCCCATTTTCATGAAATTTTTGTCTCAAAATTAGTGTCTATTTTGATCATAACTTTGTCCCAAAATGTTTTTTTTTTTCGAATTTTTATTCACCGGTCTCTTTATACTTGCAAAACATAAATGTTTGCAAAGAGAATTACAAGATTATATATGGATTTTGCCACAAAATTGGGGTTAATTTCAGTGCCCACCCATGAGGATTGGACAAATCTCACTGCCCCCTTGAAATTTAGATTCGTTTCAGTGACCACCATTTTTTCAATCAATTGACTATTTTCCCTTACTTGATTATATACCTCTCATAACTTAATTTAAATCACTACATAATCTCACAGTATAATTTATTTTTGAAAGTAATTGTCATACTTAAATTTATTCTCCATTGCCAATAAATATCATTTTTATTAATAAATAATGTCTCTGAATTATAATTTTTTAATTCATTTTTAATAAAAAAAAATCGAGAATCATGCACATATGGATATTTTTAAAATTGATAATTATATAGACATAAAAAATTTAAAATTTAAATAAATATAAATATTTTAAAGCTTACATATTTACTTATTTTGAGATGGAGATAACATGTTCTGGATTTTAGAACCGAGAGATAGAAAAATATGCAATCTAAATCGTTAGATACTCATTAATGTGGACATAGTAAAATTTTAGTCAAATAAATATAAAAGATATGCATGCTTATATATTTTTATTTTATATGTTTATTTTTTGATTTTTATCTTATAATAGAAAATAAATTTAATACAACGCTTATGTTTAAAGATATATTTTGTTGTATTATGTAAAATTTTGTAATAAATTAAATTTAGTTAAATCATTACAAAATCTCAAATAATACCAAAAAAATATATCTTTAAACAAAATTGTTGTCTTTAAATTTATCCAATTTTCAGGTGTTTTTAATTATCAATATAAAAATATGCATGCTTTTCTATATTTATATTGAATCAAAAAAAGATGAATAAACAAAAGTATAATTCATTTACAATTATTTATACATAGAAATAATATTTATTAAAAATGGAGAATAAATTTAAATACAACTTGTGTTCAGTTTTTTTTTTTTTTTATTATGTGAGATTTTTTTGTGATTTAAATGTAGTTAATGAGAGATATTTAATCAATTAAGGGTAAAATAGTCAATTGATTGAAAAAATGGTGGTCACTGATACGAATCTAAACTATAAGGGGGCAGTGAGACTTGTCCAAACCTTAGGGGTGGGCACTGAAATTAACCCCACCAAATTGTACAAAAAGTTATGTCCCTTAAAATGATTTTTGGATACTCATTTAGTGACTAGTACTCCCTCTGTCCCATACCAATGGGCACTTTTGGTCAAACTAACTTGAACTTTGACTAAGATTTTATGCTAAATTGTAACACCCCAAGATTCCTGATTCCATAAATAACAAAATAGTACAATTTACATCTCTGAAATACTATACAAAGCTTCACTACAATCTTAAATGCTCTATAAACTGCTCCGAATCAAATATCCCGTCTCGAACCTTGGTCAACTACAAAAGTCAAACTAGAGGGGGGTGAGCTGGGGCTCAGTAAAAAAGGGGGATACACAGTATCACAGAGGTCAATAGAACACAATATCAAATAACTATATCTATGAAATTACAAACATGGACATCCCAATAAGAATCTCATTTCATAAACAGAACAAATAAATCATACTTCACAACCCGAGCGAACAAATAAATCATACTTCACAACCCGAGTGAACAAATAAATCATACTTCACAACTAGACGCACTAATTATGTTCGGGCCTAGTGGCTTAACCGCATTAACCGTTCAATCGAAATCTTGGGCAGTGTCGGATTCAAGAGGTGGCTCTCACCGACTTTTACGATGAAGCACTTTGTTCTGCACAACACTTTGTTCCGCACTTTTTATCGGACAATGTCGGATTCAAGAGGTGACTCGTACGGATTCAAGAGGTAGCTCCCACCGCTTCTTGCGATATAGCACTTTGGTCCGCGCAACACTTTGTTCCATACTTTTTACCGGATAATGTCGGACTCAAGAGATGACTCGTACGGATTCAAGAGTTGGCTCCCACCGCCTTTTGCGATGAAGCACTTTATTCCGCACAACACTTTGTTCCACACTTTTTACAGAGAACCGACACAGACATAAAACCAATAATCGATTTCACTGCGCCGTTACATAATTACCTACATTGCAACTGTTCAATATAACAAAACTCATATTTAAGAACCACTAACACATAAAGCAAGTTTTTCAAACAACAATACCATTATCCGAGCAATATCAATTCCAAAGCAATTATCAAATGAAACCGAACAAATGATATAAGTATAAGTAGAAATATTTACGGACCAAATCCAACATCAAAGCAATATTCAAATGGGACCAAACAAACAATATACGTATCATTAAAATTGAGTACTAAAATAAAATGTGTATAAATTGAGATAATGAATGACACAAAACTGATAGTGCGTAGTCTCCCTTACCTCAAAATAACAAAAACCGATCTCTGAATAAATACGAAATCTCAAACTGAACTGATTTTCATTCTCTCGATTGAACTCTCTATAAACCAATATTAGTGTTGTAACCTTTCTTTGCATGCATAAATACTATTCGACGAATGAGATGAGTCACTGGTGCGCCTGGAACAAATTCCGTCAGCACTGGTTCGTTTGTAGTCTAGATTAGGACTCGACCTTCCCTCCAAGCTAGCCTGCACACTTAAACAAGGGTCACTATGTCGGGGGAAGCTCCGGCAAAAGCCCCTCCGGCGTGAGAGTAAGAAACAGAGGATGAAATTAGAGAGGTAAGTGTTGGGTGTGTGTGAGCCAAAGTTAGAGATTACCCCCTGTTAATGACCTTTGCCTTCTATTTATACTTTATGATCTCATGCTTGGCACGTGCTTCCCGCCACGTGCATGGCTCGTGCCCTTCCCAGCATTTCTTTCGTGCAATGCCAGCTGGCACGTCTTGATTGGCTTACAACCATGATTTGTTACGCAAGTTAAGGGATATGCACATGTCCACTTGAGTATAACGGATTTGGTGGTCCCCCACTATCTATCACACTTTACATGCCTTAACTACTAAGCCGCTGGCGATATCCATCCTTGTTACCGCTGTCTATATTATCCTAAATTGTTCATTTCCGGTTTCTACCTTCGTCAGCGGAATCTATCACCCTAGCTTTCTGTTATAATCTCCATGTCGCCTTCTTGGATATCCCTCCGGATGCCCTTAACTAGGACTAGGTTTATGGGCCTGGGCTTCTTTACTTAAACTTGTTGATATCTTTCCGGTTTATACTCCCCAATGGCCTTTGTTCATTTGGGACCTCACTTAAACCCTATTCAACAATTATTAGACCTATTTCATACTTTTCCATGGTAACATCAATAGCCCCCATGTTTTTGTCGAAATCCATTCATGGTTGATGGCGAAAAATTGTCTGTTTCACCCTTATTTCCGCTTCCCCAATACTTTGCTTTGATTCTAAACAAACCTTTACAACTCCCGATACTTGATTGCTTTTTTACTTAGGCTTTTAGAGGGATCACTATTTCTCGGAAAAATGCTCGCTGATTTGGTGCGATATTATCAAATTCTCGGGAAGCGCCTCAAAATATTGCCTTTCATTAAATCGGGACAGCTGTCCTTTTTATCTTCCATATAAATATCGCATCCCTTTTATCTTTTTTACTTTTACTTTCTCTTTCCTCTGTGAAAAAACCCTTTCGCCGACGACGAAAAACCCTAGTCGGCCTTTCCATCATTTCCGGCCGATTCCACCGTTTATTCTTTCGATACTTCCCAAATTTGTGATCTTCATCCTTTTCCGATCAAAAGCCCCAACTTTCTTCACTGGCTCGTTGTTTCCTACTGTTGGTCCCAAAGGGCAACAAGGGTATGGAAAATAGCTAGGGGGGGGGGGGTGAATAACTGTTTTGAAATTCTTTTCGTGCCCTTGAAAATTCAATGGCAAATGCGCACTTAATCAAATAAGCGTTATGAAATGCGCCTAAGTGAGTGAGTGAAATGCACAGCGGAATAGTTAAGTAAAGTAGGCGCAAATGATTAAAGGGGGGGGGGGCGCAACACACACTCTAAGTATTTTGGCTCAAAGTGAGTGAAAGATGAAACTAAGGCAAATGATATAACAAACACAACACAATTCAATCCAATAAATCTACAATGATTAAACAAGCAAATAGTGAGATAAGATAATAACTTGAAAGTAAATGACAAGTAATTAATACGCGCTATTTGGAGAGGTTCGATCAATGAAAGATCTACATCCTCTACCAAGATGGTTAGTCTTGGATTTCTAATGGAGATCTTATATTATGAGAGAGTGTTACAAATTACAACATTTGAGCTTATACACTAACTCAAGATCTAATATTCTATGAAAGAACAAATCCTAGACAATAACCGGTGTATCTCTTAAAGAAAGATCTAAGTGATCAAACTTAAAGAGGTGCGTGTGCGTTCTTAGTTTTAAGGCTCTTTAGATCTTTGAGATTGAGAGCACAATAAAACTAAAGTGTTTTTGCTTGAGTATCTGGGCTAAGGATGAAGGTATGAAGATGTTCTTGAGAATTCTGGAAAATTAAAGGCAATCTTCAAATCTTCAACAAATGCTTGAGAGAGAAATTCTGAATATCTTAGCAACTTCAAAACGTTTGAAGTTATGGGGTATTTATAGTAGAGCCCCAAAAACTAGCCGTTGGAAATCCCTTATGGATAAGGTTAAAGGACAGATGTGCTGTCGCTCATTGAGTGGAGAACGTGTCCTTTTATAGCCGTTAGACACATAACACAAATATGACCGTTATGGACAGGTGTCCTTAGATGCGGGTGCATACGTGTTATTTAACCACCGTTGGATCATTGACGTAGTTTGAATTTCTTCAAGTCTTCATGTCTTCAATAAATCACTGAGTGTTGGAATGCTTCAAATGAGGCGCGTGAGCCGAGGAGGCGCGTATCACATGTGCGCGCATAGATGAGGCTCATGGCGCATGAAGTAGGCGCATGGCGCGTGGCTCAACTCAGTCTTGTGATTTTTCTTCAATCTTGACATTCTAGCCCTATTCCTAAGTCTATTCTATTACAATGGACTACCTAAAAAATGAAGTATAAATACTTCCTACATGTGGTTCTAAAGTCCATGAAATAAAACTTAGGTGATGGATCAATCAAATCTAATCAATCCTATTACATTGAAACTGAGATATAAGTGGGCATACCCAACAATCTCCCCCTATTTGATTGATGCCATTACCTACTATATCAGGGACAAACATTATACTTGATAATAACATGTCCAAATAAATGAAATTGGTAAATCATGTCTCAAGTTAATGTACACACTAGTCCAAGATATAGATTTCTAATCTATTCCAATAAAGATAAAACATTACAAATGGAAAGATAGAAACAACAGTTTAACACATTCAAAATGTTTATGAGTTTAGGTTTTGAAATGTGTTTAAACAAAGTTTAAACTCAATGCATGAAATATGAAGCAGTTCAAATATGATGCATATGATTTTAAACAACATTCATTGTTCTACAAACAAGAAGTTTGAATGAACAAGGTTTGAGAGAAATAGTGATGCTTTGTTCTCATTAATACTCGAAATATAAGAGTTACAGATTACAAGTATTCAGAAGAACAAAATCAAAAGAGTGCTAAAACATGTAAGCACTAAAGTCATTAACACCAAAAAGTTTTACTAACAGCTTACAATCAAAAGTTTTTAAACAACTTACAAACAAAGGAAACTAAGGGTTAGGAGGTGGCGCATCATCATCTTCCTTCAAACCTTCTTCAATCTCCTTCACGGAGTGCTGGATTTGTTTCGAAAGTTGGTGACAACGGTTGACATAACCATGAGTGTCAGTGACACCATCTCTAATGTAGCGCAGATGATCAACATTGATGCCCTGATACTCATCAATGGTGCGTTGAGTGATGGCTTGCTGTTGAGAGAGATTTTCTGCAACTATTTGAAAGTTAGCTTTAACAGCAGCTTGTGCGGTGACAATATCAGCAGAAGTTCTTTCTACGTGCTTGTCTGCGCTGGAATGCGCAGCATTAAAATGGGTAACAATCAACTCCTTCAAAACGTCTAACTTTGAAAGTAAGGAGCGAGAGTTAAAAGGCGCGGCGGTAGAGGAGGGCGCAGAATAGGGCGCATTATCCATATGCGCGCTCGAAGCATTCTCGAGCTCATCCTTGATTTCCTTCAGCTTGTCCATCACATTCACTAACTTATCACTTTCACCAGTGACTAAGTCAAGTAACTTATTAATGTCTGCAGCCACACTGGTCTCTACCTGCTTAATAGCGTCAATGAAAGCTTGACCATCAGTGAGCTTGATTCCTCCTGCAATTCTATCATGAAGCTCAGCAAGTGTGTCTTTAAACATGTCATTCATTTGAGCTATTGCATCGCTCCATTGCTGAGGGGTTAGGAAATGCTTGTCCCTGATGTCAGCGCCAATGCGCGTTATCTCCCCTTTAATGGCAGCAATCTCGTCTGTCTAATTAGTTAACATTGAAGTATGAAGCTCAAACTGAGACTCAATTCGAGCTTGTCCATGTTGGACTTGTTGAAGTAGAGAAATTACCATACTCAAATCAGGAGTAGGAGGAGGAGGCGCGGAGTCAGATTGGGGTGCAGCAGGAGTAGTGCGCTTGGCAGGTGAAGAAATAGGAGTGGTTTTCCGAGGAGGAGAAGGAAGATATTCAGTACTTAAACTAGGTTCTTCTGGAGTAAGGGGAGGTGCAGGAGCCACATGTGCACGAGTAGATCTGCGCGTCTTTAAAGGTTCTAGCTCCCCCTCAACTTGATCCTCACTAAGGTCACCAAATAATTCAAAAGATAGTTTATCCCTGATTTATTGTTGTTCAGCAGTAAGGGGAACTGAAGGAGGAGTTGGAGTTGTTTTAATAACTGGGGCAGGCCCAATGGTAACTTTCTTGGCAGGCGCAGTTGATTTTGATGTTGGATTTGTTGGAGGCGCACGGACATTAAGAGGAGGGATAGGCGCAGAGGGAGCAGGGGCACGGACATCATCGCTGGAACCTGCGCCTCTTTACCGTTCTTTCTGCGCCAGAGTAGAAGCTTGTTTAAGTTGATAATCTTCATCCCTTTTTCTCTGTGCTTCAGCCAAACTAGCTTCCTGAGCGCGCTTGAGAGCTTCCAGGTCTTCTTTATCAGTTCTGGGGCGCTTTGGTGGTCTGCCCTCTCGTTCAACAACAGTTGCAATCCCTTTGCCTTTATCTTTTCCTGCGCTCGTTCCAGTGCCAGGAGCATTTTCAGTTTCTGCGCCATCTGCTGGGCGTTCTGCAGTACTACCATTATTTCCTTCATCTGACTCAGTGGCTTCATCAACCAACTGAGCACCTTTAACCCTGGGCACGCGCTTTGCTATACGCTTCCTGCGCCTCTTCAGCCCCAAGCTATATTTACCAAAAATTGGTACATCGTCTGTTTTATAGACGGGATTCTCATTAAGGAACTGTGCAAGGGATGGGTAGGTGAGAAAAATCTTCGTGAGGATTCTGCAGTGAGTTTTAAATTTGGTCTTCCCTTCAGCCTTGTTCTTGTTGTACTTGGTAATCTGCTCTGACAAGGTCTTGAACAAGATTTGAGGCCAAATCAACCTGGCCTTTCCCATAATGGCAGCAGTATACTCTCACTGCTCCACTGTGAATCTGTTCACGTTGCCAGTTTTGAATACGATAGAAGTATCTACGAGATGCGCTATATGAGCGAGCAGATCACCACCATCCCTAATCTCAACATTTTTGATGTTATTCAGAAAAGTGGGAATTTTGAGATAGGTATGCGCTACAATGTTCTGCGCGGCTACTGAGTAAGTGTTTGCTTGACCTGCTACACTTTGAGGACCAGTAGTGCTGAAACCAACTATGTTCTTGATTGGTCCAGTAGAAATAGTTATATCAATGTTTTGAACAGTGGCGCGTATCCTGTAGCGCACAAATCCTTCAGCAGGTATCTCAACTAGAGCAGCAGTGGAGAAGAATTCATCAACGAGAAGTGGTGAGTAGAAAGGTTGATCCAGCGTGAATAATGGAGTGAGTCCAGCAGTGTGAAGGGTTGAGATGATTTCAAGCCCTATAGGATCTAATGAGAGCTCAGCAAGATCAATTGTCTCACCAGGTCTGAAATTTGCAATATCCTACAAAATAAATGATTTAAGTTAGAAGTGAATTTAGGCGCATAGACACATAAAATGAGCAAAGTATAGAATAGGCACATAAGAAACTTGAGGCGCATAGAAGAATCAGGCGCAGAGAGTCATAGGCGCATAAAATAGCACAATGATTCTAGGCGCATGATTATAGTAGGCGCATGAAATTTGGAAGGCGCATAGGAATACGAGGCGCATATTATGTTTCTATGAAAAATACTAAGGAAAATTAAAACATAGAAAAATTTGACTAAGTATGAATTGAGGCGCATAAGATATGTAGGCGCATAATGTTATTAGGCGCATGAAGGATTGAGGCGCATAACATTTGTAATAGCCAGAGGCGCATACACATGTTAGGCGCATGAATCACTTGAGGCGCATAATATCAATAGGCGCATATTCATACTAGGCGCATGGATTCATATCTAGGCGCATAACTATGTAAATAATTTGTACTTAGCACAGAAACACACAAAATAACACAAACAAGAAAAAATAATTAATGTAAAAGACATAT
This sequence comes from Campanula takesimana, assembly GCA_026119855.1. NCBI lineage: Eukaryota > Viridiplantae > Streptophyta > Magnoliopsida > Asterales > Campanulaceae > Campanula > Campanula takesimana. The sequence goes on from JAOWBW010000258.1 coordinate 1,160,401, forward strand.
GAATCAAACATGCAAAATTTTGAAAAACAAGTTTTGAAAATTTTGAAACCCAAGTCATGCAAAAATATCGAAGAACACGAAGAACATGTCTTGAGTGCTCGAAGAACACCAAGAACACCAAGAACACATAAATCATGAAACTTCACCAAATCAAGCACACAATATGTCAAAATGACCGCATGAACACAAGGATCATGAATATGTAAACCAAAAAAGTACAAAACAACAACAAATTTAGAAAATGGATTTAAAGATCCGAAAATTCGAAAAGTTCAAAAAAAGGAAAATCTTCAGATTCGCAAAGTATAACGAATTGATCGTTGAAAAGTTTAGTTATAAAGATTCTAAATCACAAAACAAACATAACCTAACAAACGATTTTAAAAACGGACAACCGAATCAAGAACAATCAAGGAAAATGAATTTTCGGTTTTCGAAAAAAATGAGAAACTCAGAAAAACGATTTTTTTTACGGAAATTAAAGAGGTTTAGAGATTAGGAATTATACCATTTCGTCTTGGGGAGTCTTTGTTGCTTTCTTAGGACCCATAAGTATATATATATATAAGAACAAATAGAGAAGAAAGTGAAGAAAATAGAGATATAGAGAGTGAGGGACGGCGGGAGAGAGAGTCTTGGAAGGGGGGGGGTTAGTTGTGACTGAGTGAGAGAGATAATGATTAAAATGGAAAGTGAAGGGATGGGTATTAATGGGGGAAAAAATTCGGCTCATTAATGCAAAAGGACGGAGCATTAATGAAGGAATGACATGAAAGGACGCCCCATTAATGCTGAATGACCCAAAGTACTAATGATGTGACATTTTGGGTAAAAGGAATTGTCCCACTTCCCTCCTAAGTGTATGAACAATTATGACCAAATTTTTGCACAAACACCAAAAACATCTGTTTTAGTGTAAGTTTGGGGTGCAAGAAATATATCCCCAGAAAATAAAATTTTTGAAAAACGAAAAACGAGGGAAAAATAATTGCACAAGTAACCTTGAACAATTATGGAATGTCAAAAGACAAAGATTCTCCATAATAAATGATAATAAGTAACTTACCTGGTACTTGTGAAAATTGAATACGTTCAATCATTGAAATATTAAATTTTGTAGCATTGATTGAGCCGCAATCATAAATGAGCGCATGGTAGGCGCAGTAATTCATGACGTGCGCAAAATGAATTGAGAGCAATTACCTTGGGCGCGCAGAGAGAGTGGGGCGCGCAGAGATGTGAGTGAGGCGCATAACAGGCGCGTACAAGTTTCTTTGAAACTTTGATAGTGATAGAACTTTATGAACCTATGATATACATAACTCAACAAAACATAAAATCATTAGTAATAACAAAACAATATGTACTAGTTGAGTTCAAGCATACCCATTTCACCTCTCAAAAAGATGAACTATTTCGCGTCAAGTGCTTTCGTTAAAATGTCGGTGATTTGAAAGTCGGTTCCCACGTGTTCCAAATGAATGTTGCCTTTCTCTACGTGGTCTTTGAGGAAGTGATATTTGATGTCGATGTGTTTGGTTTTGGAATGCATGACAGGATTTTTAGAAACTGCAATTGTTGATGTATTATCGCAGTAGATGGGACAATTTTCTTCGATTATATCACAGTCCACCAATTGCTGCTTCATCCATAGAATCTGACAGCAACAACTTCCTGCAGTGATATATTCTTCTTCCGTTGTTGATACAGACACTGAAGCTTGTTTCTTACTCGCCCATGACACTAGTCGATATCCGAGGAAATGACAAGTGCCACTTGTGCTTTTCCTATCAATTGTGCACGCTACATAATCCGCATCTAAATAACCTACAAGTTTAAAATTCGAATCTTTGGTGTACCAAAGTCCAAGGTTAACAGTTTCGGAGAGATATCGTATAATACGTTTCACAACAATTAAGTGCGCTTCTCTAGGGTCAGATTGATAACGAGCGCAAACACAAACACTAAACATTATATCAGGCCTACTAGTAGTAAGATAAAGGAGTGAGCCAATCATACCTCGATAGAGCGTTTGATCAACACGTTTACCTTTTAAATCCTTGTCGATTTTATTGCCGGTAGCCATTGGAGTGTCGTATAATTTAGCATTTTCAAGTCCAAACTTCTTGATTAGATCCCTTGTATACTTGGCTTGATTGATAAAAATGCCTTCATTCATTTGCTTGATTTGAAGCCCGAGGAAGAATGTGAGCTCTCCCATCATGCTCATTTCAAACTTGCTCTTCATTATTTTCTCAAAGCACTTGCACAACAATTCATTAGTAGAACCAAAAATAATATCATCTACATATATTTGAACAAGTAATTTATGACCATTATACTTGGTAATGAAAAGAGTTGTATCGATTTTACCGCGTGTGAAGCCTTTCTCAATGAGAAACTTGGATAGTGTATCATACCATGCACTTGGTGCTTGCTTGAGCCCATACAAAGCTTTCTGGAGTTTGTACACATGATTTGGAAAATGTGAATCTTCAAACCCAGGTGGTTAAGCTACAAACACTTGTTCTTGGAGTTCACCATTTAGAAACGCGCTCTTCACATCTATTTGATATAACTTGAAGTTCTTGTGAGCAGCGTAAGCTAGAAAGAGTCTAATAGCTTCAAGTCTTGCTACGGGCGCAAAGGTTTCATTGTAATCAATTCCTTCTTCTTGCCTATAGCCTTGTGCAACCAATCTTGCCTTGTTTCTCGTGATAGTTCCATTCTCATCCATCTTGTTTCTGAACACCCATTTCGTACCAATCACTCCTTGATCAGTTGGTCTTGGAACAAGAGTCCAAACCTTACATCGTTCAAATTGATTGAGTTCTTCTTGCATTGCAACAACCCAATTAGGATCTTGGAGCTCTTTATCAGCCTTCTTTGGTTCAATTTGAGAGATAAATGCAGTGTAAGCATCAAAGTTTGTAGCTCTCCTTGTACGAACACCAACATTTAGATCACCAATGATATTATTGATTAGGTGACCTCTAACTTCATGAATTTCAGGAGGTAAGTTAGGTTGGGTTGTAGTCTTGAAGGTCTTCAATTGTTACATCTTCACCAGATTCAAAATCATCAAAATTTAGGGGTTGAACTGGTTCAGAATTGAAACTAGGGTTAACACCAGATGCAGCAGTAGATATAGGCGCGTGAGAGGAATCTAGAGGCGCATCATTTGAGGGAGGCACAACTGAAGATTCACCATGCGCTCCATAAATGGAATTTGGCACAACTGATGTAGATGGATTTCCTTGAGTTGATAGATTCTGATCTTGTGTAGGCGTATCATAAATGGGAGCACCTGTCTCATTAATTTTAACAAAATCATCAGCAACATTTGGAGTCAAATGTGGCTCAAGGAAAGAATATTCATCAAATGTAACATGTACAGATTCAACTATCACTAATGTAGATCTATTAAAAACGTGAAAAGCTTTAGAATGCTTGGCATACCCAACAAAAATACCTTTGTCGGCTTTGGCATCGAATTTACCTCTATGTTCGTTTCCGTTGTAGAGGATATAACATTTGCAACCAAAGATCTTGAAGAATGTAATGTTGGGAGTTCTGCCACGCCAAAGTTCATATGGAGTCTTGTTGTGAAGTTTGTTGATGAGGGAACGATTTTGAGTAAAACATGCTGTGTTGATAGCTTCTTCCCAAAAGTACTTAGGCAATTTAGCTTCAGCTATCATCATCTTTCCCGCTTCAATCAACGTCCTATTCTTTTTTTCCATAACACCATATTGTTAAGGAACTCCAGCGGTTGAGAAGTTATGATCTATCCTATGATCGTCGCAATATCGAGCAACACCATTGTTCTTGAATTCTGTTCCATTGTCGGATCGAACACTAACGATGTCATCTTCTTTTTGGGTTTGGAGCAGTCTGAATAAGGTGGTCAAAATGTCATAACAATCGTCTTTTGTAATCACCATCTCCACCCATGTATATCTTGAATAATCATCCACCACAACTAGAGTATACTTATTTCTTATAATACTTGCGGTGGTGACTGGTCCAAATAGATCAATGTGCAGCAGTTGCAAACATCTAGTAGTTGAAGGATTTGTCTTGCTGGAGAAAGACTTCTTCGGTTGTTTGCCAAGTTGACACGCGGCGCACTTCTTGTCAATGATGATCAGCAACCTTAGGAAGTCCTTTAACGAGGTTATTCCTACTGAGTTTAGATATATACTTGAAGTTCAAGTGACTTAAGCGCTTGTGCCACAGCCAACTATTTTCGCTCACACTTTTAGCTACAAAAAAAAAAGATTAGTACTAGAGTTCATATTATGGAAATCAATAATGTAAATATTTGTCTTACGATATCCCGTGAGTAAGGTAGCTCCGGTTTTGCCATTCTTGATAAGACATTGAGTTGAGGTAAAATGGCATTCTAATCATTTGTCACAGAATTGAGATATGGATAATAAATTGTGCTTGAGCCCTTCAACGAGTGAGACTCTTTCAATGCACACTTTGTCTTTCTTGAGCTTTCCATATGCTACAATTTGACCTTTGTTGTTATCACCAAATGTTACGGAGGGACCTCTTTCTTCATGAACATCTTCAAGTAAGGATTCATCTCCAGTCATGTGTCGTGAACACCCACTATCGGGAATCCATTCATACGTTTTAGCTTTTGAAGATCCAGCCATGAAGTAAAGAACCTGAAATATTAACATTTAAAGCAGGTCCCCTTTATTCCTTTTCGGGTCCTAGAGTTAGCAACTTTTGACGACCCACTCTTGCTTGACCTTAGGATTTTTACGTCCTTTGGAATTGGGAGTGAATCTCAAAAGGAATTCCACGGCCTTATGTCCCGAACAATCACAAATTGAACAATGATGAAAGCCACCAATCACGTGAGTTTTTACAAACTCTTTACTTTTCTTTGGGATAGCATTCTTCTTTGGGTCAGATGAGCCAGCCCTAACAAAATCTTTCTTTTGAAATTTTGGTGCGCTTTTTCTTGGAGGGCGCATAGGGCTAGGAGGTGTACGGCGGTTAGGCGCGTGGCTTCTAGGCGCATAATGTGCACTTGGAGAAGGAGCGCGCCTTGTTTGAAGAATAATTTTGCTGGAGGATGATTCATCTGTAGCTACTTCCTTCTCTTTAGCTTTCCCAAATTGTTTCGTTGGGTAGACATAATGGAATGATTGTCTCTTGACTTTTTTCTATCCTTTACCCATTGAATTAGATTGTTTTTCCTTGGGAATTTCAAAAGTTTGCTGATTGTAAATTCACTATCTCTTTCAGCACAGACATCCCATTTAAAGTTGTCACTAGTTGATGAGAATCCCAAGCCACATTTATCACCACTGACTTTTTGGGACTCAAATATATTCTCCATAGTGACACGAGAATTGGACCACTCATTTTTAATCTTTTTAAGATCAGTAATTTGAGCAACCAATTCATCGTTTTGAACTTTAAGAAGAGAGTTCTGTTCTGTTAGAAAAGTGTTTTTAACAATAACAGGAGTCATGCTCTTTATCTGCTCCTTAAGGAGGGTGAGTTAAGATTTTAATAGAGATTTCTCGGTCTTAAGCTGGGAAATTTCATCACATGATAGTGCTAAAGCTTCCTTCATATCACTAAAACGACTGATTACCTTTTCAGCCTCTTTGAATAACTTTTCTTTCTTTACAATGTCCTCATCATGATTGATTGTAAGAATAGGTGCAACTTGAGGTCTAAAATATTCACTCTTTCTGAGTTTGCTTCTAGCACTCAGATCACATCTAGAAAATAACAATCCATCATCGCTTTGAGCCGGAGTGAGAAATCCTTGTTCAACGAGCTCGCTGATGGTTAGTCCTTTCTTCTTTTTCACTTCTTGAAAACCTGCAGATTTCTTGATAGGTTTATTCAAGACATTCATATCAGGAACATCTTTGGAGTAGTCATCATCAGAATCATAAGTATCAACTTCATCATCATTTGCCACTAAACAAACGAGTCCATCATCGGAATCTTCATCGCTCTCATCTGAGTCTGTTTCAATCCCAGTGTTCTGCTCATTTGCTAGTGATTCTTCTTCAGCAACCATTCCCTTGTGACGAGTGAATTTGGGAGTGAACTTGGGAGTATGGCTGCTCTTCTTCTGCATATATTCAAATTTTGGAATTGGGCAGCTTGAAGCAAAGTGTCCTGGTTTCCTGCAATTAAAACAAACAAGGTCTTCTTTTCTTTTAGAATCACTTCTCCTTGTGAACTTTGGAGGAGCTCTGCTTGTAGATCCTTGAGCTTTGTTGAATGAGCCTAGTTTTCAGAATTTTCTGAACTTTTGGAATCTCTTCACAAATAAAGCTAAGTCTTCATCATCCATGTCTAATAGCTCAGAAGTAGAAATTTTAGGATCCAAAATTTTCTCATCTTGTACCGGCGCAGGCGCATGCGCTTCCTCTCTATGCGCCACCATTGCTATGGATTTTGACTTTCCTTCAGTTTCACTAACTCGTTGGAGTTTGAGCTCATAAACCTTGAGATTTGCATAAAGGTTCCTTAAAGTCCATACATCTAAAGTTCCAGCGTCTTCAAGGGCGCTAGATTTGTGTAGGTATCTTGATCCAAAAGCAGCAAGGAAATTAGTGTTTAATTCCTTATTAGAGAACTTCTTTCCAAGTGAAATACAGAGATTGATAATTTCACAATAGCGTTCATAAGTCTGTCTAAGAGTTTCACCGGGGAGTTGAGAGAAATTGTTGAATCTCTTTTGCACTTCGTATCTCTTGTTCTCCTTGCAAACTGTGTCTCCTTCTATATGTTCGTCAATAGCATCCCATAACTCATTTGCGGTAGCACAATGCATGACTTGTTGTTTCATAGTCGTGCTTAGAGTGCTTAGAAGAATGTTTCTTGCTTTGCCATCATTTGCAACTCTTCTTGTTTCTTCCTCAGTCCATTCTTCCCTTGGTTTCTTGATGGTTGGTTGAGCAGCGTTGGTGCGTGGATTTGGATTCGCTTTCATTGGGATGTAAGGTCCATAAACCACGGTGTCATGAAGCCTTTCATCGATTGAAGTAAGATGAGTCAAGATGCTGAATTTCCACACGTCAAAATGATCGTCATCAAAGACTGGAACATGTGTGTAGTTAGCGGTTGCCGAAGGTTTTGAGTTTGCCATATCGAATCGGCACCCAAGCTGTTAAGCTTGAAAAACGAAAATGTTTTATAAAGGTGTTTGCTCTGATACAACTTGTTGGTCCCAAAGGGAAACAAGTGTCCTTTTATAGCCGTTAGAAACATAACACAAATATGACCGTTATGGACAGGTGTCCTTAGATGCGGGTTCATACGTGTTATTTAACCACCGTTGGATCATTGACGTAGTTTGAATTTCTTTAAGTCTTCATGTCTTCAATAAATCCCTGAGTGTTGGAATGCTTCAAATGAGGCGCGTGAGCCGAGGAGGCGCGTATCACATGTGCGCGCATAGATGAGGCGCATGGTGCGTGGCTCAACTCAGTCTTGTGATTTTTCTTCAATCCTGACATTCTAGCCCTATTCCTAAGTCTATTATATTACAATGGACTACCTAAAAAATGAAGTATAAATACTTCTTACATGTGGGTCTAAAGTCCATGAAATAAAACTTAGGTGATGGATCAATCAAATCTAATCAATCCTATTACATTGAAACTGAGATATAAGTGGGCATACCCAACACCAACAATCCTCCAACCAAACTCGGTTGTCTTCTCCAGCGACGGTCGAATATTCCGATCATCGTTCTCTGTTTTCCTCCGCCTTTCCAGGTATCCTTTCTCTCTTCGACTTGCCCTTTGGTATTTCCCCAGTTCAATTCATTTGATTTTTACATTTGATGGCTCATTTTAAAATGATGGCAAAAAAGGTTAAATACGGTGCCTGTCAAATCACCAGGGGTTTATACAGGTTTGATTTAAATATGTGGATAAGAATCCCGTTGGAGGACCTTATTGCCATTCTGAATAGCCACAAATCTCACCCTGAATTGATTAACTTCCTTGAAGTTAAGGGTCGCCTTTTCTTAAATAGATCAGTCCCTATGCTGCGTCGTTTTTATGATTCTCTTTCATTGTATCACCACATCTGCCTTTCTTATCGTCGCTCTTTAAGGGACAATATAATTAATTCAAAATGTTCCGTCTTTTCCCAGAATCGTCGTTATAAACATGTTCTTTCATCTTCTAATGACTCAGGCGAGATGTCTAATCAAGTGACTTCTAGTCATCATGCCGGAGCTTCGACATCCAACCCTGTAGGTGCCTACGTTCCTCCTTCTAACACTAGAGGCTTGCCCCTTTAAAATATCATGGACCCTGACTATTATGCGTACAGAGACTTAGAACGTAACCCCAAAACTTTTGGCATACCAACTATGGAATTGATCATGTTTTGTATCATATTGAGAAATACCAAGGCAGCACTGCATTAGAAATCACTAAGAACTTGACGGATGGGATAGTGGTTTTCCCTGCCTATCTGGAAGCCGGACTTAGGATTTCGATTGACCCTTTTATTGGTCTTTTCCTTCATTCACTTCAAGCCTCTCTTGTGGAAGTTCACCCTAATGCTATTCGGATACTTACTTGTTTTATTGTGGTTTGCCGTGCCCTTAGGTGTGAACCTTCCTTGTCGCTGCTTAACATTATTTTGTGCTATATAAACGAACCACCCAATATCAGGGAATTTCTGAAACCCGCATTTCGCTAAAATATCATCCTGAAAGGAAAATGTTCACTCTGTTGCCTGGTAAGGTCCACAATTGGCTGGACAATCCCTTGTTTATAACTTCTCGCGTTGGGTGGACCCACCCTTGCTTTCTCAAGTCCCTTAAACATTCTTTTGATAGGAAAAGATCCTTAACTGACAAAGACAAAGAAATAGAAAGTTGGATTACAAATGCTTCTTTTGCTGGTGTAGACCATCCCCACTCCAAAATTTCTTGTAGGATGATTTTGTCTGACCGTAGGCTTCTCTGCCAAGTAGGTTTATCCGATAGTTTCCCTTTATCCCCTTCTCGAGTTGATATTACTCACACTCCTAGCTACAAGGGATGGGAACTTCATACTACTAACCTTTTTACTCATGAGTGCTTTCGCTGCGGCAATGATCGCTTCGGCCTAGCCATGGTTGAAGTTCAGAGTATGAAACTCCTCTATACATAATTTTACTTAAGGTTTCTTTGGTTTGCTCTTGTGTCATAACATTCTTTCTTGTTTCTTTCCTAGGGCAACGCACCATGAATATTGAACTGCGCCATAATGTGAATTTGGAATCAGAGGCTCAAAGATGGCTTCTAGCCCAAGAGCGAGATGTTGCTTTACATGGCCTTTTGCTGACTTGCCTCTTCCCGTTTCTGAAAGTGGCACTGATAAAGAGGTGGCAGAGATTGCCAAGAATGAAGCCGCCGCTGCAAAATCCAACCCTTGGTAGCCAGGGCCAAAACTTTGAAACCCTCAAACAAAAGAAAACGCTCCCGTAGTCAATCTGTTCCAACTGATCCCGAGATTCAATTGAGGAATGAGTCATCGGCTGATCCTCCTTCCCATGATTAACTCGTAACTTCCATTTCTAATGAGGAAACCTTTGCTCCTAAAGACCGCGAGATGCCTTTGCAAGGTAGAGATATCTTCATGCCTGGCACTGATTCTGCTCCTGAAAAACTTGACTCAAATGTCCCTATTTTCATTGATGACAAAGATGATGATCCTGTTCCCTCTGGTTCCACCCTCAAGGTTGCATCACCATATCCCGCCGGTGACCAGGCTGGTCCCTCTCATACTGAGGGTAGCCCCAGTTGGTTGAAAGAAGGGTTTTCGATGCCATTGGGTGTTAAAGACATAATCAGATTGAGCAAAGAAATTTCTGTCAAGACTCCTCCTTTGGATGGCTTTATCATTGCCCGGCCTCGTGATCCTCAAGATGTATATGGATCAGCCATTCTGAAGCGTTCCTCTGATGATGAGCACATATGAGATTTTCAAAATTGGAGTTTTCATGATCTTATCTGCCGAGCTGGTGTCAATCCATCCGTGGTATGACCCTTCACTTTGTTCTCCTTTACTTCCCATTTTAGGTACCAATTTTCTTTTCTAATTTCTCTCTTAACTTCTGTCTGGTAGACCAGTAGTACCTTGCTAGTTATTTATGAGAAACACCATGAAGCACTTGAAGCTTTGGAGAATGAGAAGAAAGAACACAAACAAACTTTGAAGGATAAGAATGCCGCTTTGAAGGACAAGAATGCTACTTCCAAGGAATTGGAACTTTTTAAGCGGAAAGTTGGGAGGTGGGATGCCACTATTAGCGAGTATCAAAATAAACATACTTTGCTAGAGGAAGAGGTCAAGGGAATCAGGGTTGATCTTGATGCTCAACGGGCCAAATTTCAGTATGACCTTCAAGATTCCGCCCAGGAAATTCAGCGTCTCCGAGATGAAGTTGTCGCGCCCCAGACCCGTGGTCCTACTTGACCCCACCCTCGGGACACGATTGGAAGACGTTATAAAACACTTTTAGAAAAATTTTCGAAATATACTTTCATAAAGTTTAACAAAATCCACACTCGAAGTTCAAAGACTTCATTTAACTTTTAAACAAACTCTTTCACAAATGAAAGTACTTAGCCCGAAGGCTTACAAACTTTTATACAAATGTACATACACCAACATTATCCAAAATAATGGTGTTACAAAATGATGAAGTCACGGAAACTCTACCCAAAAGGTATTACATCTAAGTAATGTAGCCTTTACAAAACAAATCCCAACTCTTACCACTATAACGTCCTCCCGTGCCAAAGTGTCCTATCCCCTGGACTCGCCTTTATCTAAAACAGTAAATAAATAAAGGGTGAGAATGAATCTCAGTAAGCTACTAAAATGCAACAACGTTTCATGCTATAATGATAAGTATAACGAACAATATCATAAGCATCACATAGCACATAGCATGAGAGGAAAAGCCAACTCATAATACCACACATACAACGATGTAACACTCTCAAGGATACTTAGCCAAGGTTTACCGAAAGAACATAACCGTCTGGGAATACCATTTAAGAAAACCATCTGAGAAAACCATCTGAGCAGCATAAATAGCTGAAGCCGGGATCCCGAAAACCAAACCATAAGAACCAAAGTAACACGGGGGAAATATGACACAAAGTCATAACCCAAATGCTCACTCGAGGGAGCTAACTCATCCCATCCAAGGCCAATCTGGACTGGGGACAAAAGACCAGTGGACAAGCCTTATAGTGAACTTGGCTGTGTGCCACTATAATTCTTTCCACCTCCACTCGATTAGAAAAAAGGTCCAGTGGAAAAACCTTATAGTGAACTTGTCTGTGTACCACTATAATTCTTTCCACCTCCACTCGATAACACAAAACCAGCTGGACTTTCAAACAAAGCACTGTAATAAATACTTGTTTAAACAACAACCGAGGGAAATGATTCCAAAGTAGGGAACCAAGCCAAACACATCACAAAGATGAACCAATCCAAACCACATCAAAGGATGTTCAACTATATCCAATTAACATTCAGTCAAATTCCACAACACATATGTTCACAAAGGAACTGATTTCAAACACTAGAGTGTTCCACAACAACCCTCTAGGTACTCTAGGATATCACCTAAGACCTAGACAAAGATTGAACTCTAAATCACTTGGATTGGAACAACTCAACATTTCAGCACTTATGGTCGGTCGCCCATACCAGACTGGGCGGTTGCCCAAAATACCCTGTTCCAGACCAAACCTTTCAGATAGCATGGGCGGTCGCCCAACCCCTTTCTGGGTGGTCGCCCAAAAACTTGACAGGCCCAAACTTTGCAAATTTTACTCCCTTCGTTTCACCGTCCCAAAAGTACTACACATTAACACTTATAACTTTACTAAGGCTACAAAATCAGTCTCAAAACAACTTTAACACCACTTTGAACCCAACCAAACCAACATACCAAATACTCCCTTTGTCCCAAAATTACAAGTATCACAAATATTATCCAAATCACAAAAATAACAAGTACAAGTATCAAGTATAACATATATGACCATTTTAACATTTAAAGGGGAATTAGTAACTTACCTATTTCCGGAAAAGTATCGAGGAAATATGTTTTGTTCGGGTAGAAATGACCTACTCAACGCCCTGATCATTTTTATATAATTAGATTTTAAAACGGAGTAATAAATTAAAATGAAGAAATTAAAGAAAAGCATGAACCTTACCTTTCACGAACCAGAGAGAGTAAACATTTTGCAAGGTGTAAGTGTGTTTGTTTCTTCATTCTCAGGAAACTTAAAATGAAGATAAGCATGCTTTCTATTTATAGCCTTCAACTTAAATCCTCAACTTTCATTCTTAACACCTAGACCCCCAAACTTTAAAGTTACACTTTGGACCCTAAAGTTTCAATTAACTCATTTATCCCTTTTAACAAAATTATTTCTAACACTTTTGGCCCATATAATTCCACTACACCCATTTAGCTCACTTAACAAGATTTATGTCTAACAATTAAATCCTTTTAGTGAAATTCCATAAAGGACCCTAAGGTTTCTATTAACTCAATTATTCTTTTAACAAAATGGCTACTAACAAGTAGACCAACACATATGCCCAAATAATATATGCAAGCTATAAAAATATTATTTAGCACATAAAATGCACAAATAAATTCTATTTTTAAGTTAAGAAAATTAGGGTGGTTTTGGGGTCGTTACAGAAGTTGCCGCCAAAGAGAGTGAGATGGCCAAGTTACGAGCAAAATCTGTATCTTGCGAACAAAAGTTTGCAACTGAACTTTCCGAGTCCACCGAACAAGCTGCTCTTCGTGTGCTGCGTGCCGCGGCTATCGACCAAAGTGGGATTTCGTGTCACGACCCGAAATCTAGGCTCTATTTTATTAGTAATAAATAATTATTATTTATTTATTTACTTATTTATTTATTTAAATTATTATTTATTTAAATAATTATGTGTGCAATTTATGTGTTATAATAATTTAGGCTTAGCATTTTATTGGGTCATTTGGGCTAGTGTAGTATTGTTGGGTCTTAATTATTAGTGGGGAGCTGTTTATATTGGGTAGTGTAGGGGAGGGGCCCTAAATGTAACATTTCAAAATAATTCCCCCTACTCCATCTCTTCTCCCTCACCTCCCTACTCTTTCACCTCACCTCACCTCACCTCATCTCTCCCAGCTCTCTCTCCTTCCATAGAAGAAAAAGGGTAAGGTTTCTTTCTTTCCTTCTCTCTTCATTTTCTTCCTCTTCCTCTCATTATTTCTCATTTCTTAAAACGCGAAATGTGTTTAGATCGTCGATAGGATCGCGTAGAACCCAAAAGAATTGAATTCCGTCATCTTTGAGAATTTTCAAGTAAGTTACTTTTCCCCCATTTTGATGCTAAAATGTTCATATCATGTTTATATAATGCTTGATGTGTTATATTTGAAGTTTGGTTGAATATAGAATTCATTTTGAATTTATTTGAGTTTTTGGGTAAAAATGGTGAAATCTTGAATGTGGGGATTTGGTGTTGGTTTGGGTGATTAAAGGGTGTTATTTAGGTTCCCTTTAGGTTGGGTGTTGTTTAGGAGCTTTAGAAATGTATTGGGAAGCTTTGATTTTTATACTTATGGAAGGATTGTGGTTTTGGGTCGAAATGTGAGAACCCAGCTCTGTTTTCCCGGCTGGAATCCAGACCAGGCGCCCGCCCGCGTGGTGCCAGGTGCCCGCCTGCACCCCCTTTTCCAGCGGCCTGACCTTCTGGCCAAACAAGCGCGCGCCTGCCCCTGCCCGAGCTCCCGCCCGCCCGCCTGCTTGGGATTTTGCCCTTTTGCTTGGTTTAAGACTTAGGGCTTAACTAGTTTAGGTTTATTTCTTCTAATTAACTTAAGATAACACCGTGGAACATTTTATTAAGTGGAATTGATTCTTTTGTGAATAAATATGTTATGGAATTTGATAAAGTGTTATTTTGGGAATGTGGTCCATCCTTGATGTGCGGTTTGTATTGGTTTACCTTTGTGGTGATTTAATTGGAATGGTTCCCTACTTTGGAACCTTAAGTTGTTTATTTAAGCTAGTATTTATTACTTAGCACTTATTTGGAAGTCCAGCTGGTTATTTTGTGTGTGTTTGGGCGATGCGAAACATTATGATGGCATAGCCAAGTCCATTGTGATGTTGACCATTGTTTTACCCCATTATTACCCTCCTCCAGATTGGCCTTGGATGTGAGAAGAGCTAGCTCCTTTGTGTGCATTTTAGCTTTACTTGGAGCATGACTTTGTGGCATGTCTCTCGTCCCTTGTGACACTTCATTGGTTATTGGTTCCGGTACCGGGGATTTCTCTTCAGCTTTCATGCTATTATGAAGATGTGATTGGTTGTCTATTGAAGCTGCGCAGCGATCCTTTATTTGGATGTTCGGTTTGGAAACCTTGGATTATATCCTTTGTTATGTGTTTATTTCCGCTGCTATCTGTTATGTGATAATTGCTATGTGTTATGTGATTTATTATGGATTATTGCATCATAGCATGTCATGTAGTTGCATTAGTAACTTATTGAGATTTATCTCACCCCCCTTTCTTTTATCTTTGTTTTTCCTTAACCCCCCCCAGGTGCTAAGGATTAGTCTCGCTGATCACGAGAAAGAGGACGTCGAGTGTGGATACATTCTTTTGGGGAAAGTTGTATAGGTTGGTTTACATTATATAAATGTGTAACCTTTTTGGGATATTTGTACCAAACATTGACGTCACTAGGATTTGTGTATTTTGTAACTTGGTGTATAAGCTTATGGAGTTTATACTAGTTTTACTTTGTTGTTCAAGTTGATTTACAAAACCTTGTGTTATCATCTTTTGGGTATAAAAGGAAATTTTTATCTTCATTATTTTGGAGTTTATTGTTAAGTCGACGTCCAGCTCGCGGTCTCGGGCCCGCGGGGTTCGGGGTCGCGACAGTTGGTATCAGAGCTATGGTTTGGCTCTAAGTATAAGTCTAGGTGGACTAGTATGACCTAGGTGGGTAGTAGTGTGCGGAGTGATTAACGGTTGATGTTTTATGCAGGTACTTGTTTACAATGGTTCGTAGAAGGAGTGGTGAAGGTAGTACCGGTAATGCAAATCAGAATGATACAAGGGAAGAAGCCCGTGCCATGTTTCAAGGCATGTTCGAGGCGACCATGAAGGCCATACATGATCAAGGTCCGAGGGTAGAACAAGCACCACCCCGCTATGGATTGGAGCAATTTCTCAAACTGAAACCGGTTGAATTCAATGGGGAACCCGATGTTCGGAAAGCTGAGTTGTGGATTGAGTCGATGGAGAAGATTTATGAGGTATTTGGTTGCACGGATGAGGACAAGGTCCGGTTCGCGGCTTACAAACTTGTGGGAGCCGCCGAGCATTGGTGGAAGGGTGTTAAAGCTAGTTGGGATGATACTCACACGGTGTATGCGTGGGAGTTGTTTGTGCGCAAATTCAAAGAGCATTTCATTCCGGTTGTTGATCAAAACCGAAAGGAGATCGAGCTGCTCAACCTGGAGCAAGGTTTGTTGTCTATAGCGTAATACTCGACTAAGTTCATAGAATTAGCCCGGTATTGTGACTATTTGGTGAGGACCGAGGAACAAAAAGCTATGAGATTCATTCGGGGATTGAAGACCTCCATCCGTACTCAACTTATTGCCCAACGGATTGTGACATTCCAAGATGCAGTAGACCGAGCCTACTTGATAGAGCAAGATATTCCGGAGCACAAAAGGAAGACCGAGGTTGTGGGTACGGGTAAACCGGGAAGCCATGCTAAGTCTCAACCACAACACCGTTCCGATAACCGAGGTAACTTTGGGGGACAATCTCAGTTCCGAGGGCAACCGATCCCAAGGAACCCGGGTACCACTTCCGGGAACCAAGGGAACCAAATTAGGAGGCTTTGTTCTTATTGTCAAAAGGAAGGTCATTCTGAGGACCGGTGTTGGAAGAAGCAGGGAAGGTGCACCAATTGTGGTCAAATGGGTCACTTTGTAAGAGATTGCCCGAGGGGTAGAGGACAAGCATCCGGGTCAGGAGTTGGTAATAATCAGGGTCAGAAAAGGGATGCCGCTGGGAAGCCCAAAGTTCAAGGAAAGATATATGCCATGAATCAACAACAAGCGACCGATGATCCTTCTGTTATTGGAGGTATTGTTTCTGTGTCTAATGTGAGCGCACGAGCGTTAGTAGATCCAGGATCATCTCATTCATACATTTCTGTGCAATTTGCTTCCATGTTAAATGCTGCATTCGAGTCTTTACCGTACGTGCTAGAGGTGTCGACCCCTATAGGAGAATGCTTGATTTCTGATCGAGTCTTTCGTGCTTGTGATGTGGTTATTTGTGGTCGTGTCCTTTGTGCGGATTTGGTAGTTCTTCCTATCCAAGACTTTGATGTCATTTTGGGTATGGATTGGTTGAGCAAGTTTCATGCTTCCGTTGATTGCCGTAAGAAAACTGTTACTTTTTCTATTCCCGATGTGCCTAAATTTGTGTTTGAGGCTAGTCCTCTGAGTAGAAAGGTTCGCTTAATTTCTTATATGAAAGCGAGAAAATTATTGCATAGTGGTTGTGAGGGGTATTTGGCTAGTGTTCTTGATACTAGGAAGGAATCCCCTAGTTTTGATAGTGTTCGGGTAGTTTGGGAATTTCCCGATGTTTTCTCTACCGAGTATGATATGCCGCCCGATCGTGAGATTGAGTTTTGTATAGATCTTTTGCCGGGTATGGCTCTAATTTCGAAAGCACCTTATAGGTTGGCTCCCGCAGAGTTGAAGGAATTAAAGGTCCAGTTGCAAGAGTTGCTTGATCGAGGGTTCATACGCCCTAGTGTTTCCCCGTGGGGAGCGCCGGTTTTATTTGTGCGGAAGAAAGATGGTTCGTTGAGATTGTGCATCGATTACAGAAAGTTGAATCAGGTTACGGTGAAGAACAAGTATCCTCTACCTCATATTGGCGATTTATTTGATCAGCTTCAAGGGTCCGTGGTTTTCTCTAAACTTGATTTGAGGAGTGGGTACCATCAGTTGAAGGTTCGATCGGAGGATATTCCGAAGACTGCCTTTCGCACTCGGTATGGTCATTATGAGTTCTTGGTTATGCCGTTTGGGTTGACTAACGCGCCTGCAGTATTTATGGATTTGATGAACCGGGTTTTCCATCCGTATCTTGATTCGTTCGTGGTGGTCTTTATTGATGATATACTCGTCTACTCTAAATCCCGAGAGGAGCACGAGCAACACTTGAGGACAGTTTTATCCGTTCTTGCGAGGGAGAAATTTTTTGCGAAGTTTAGTAAATGCGAATTTTGGCTCGAGAAGGTGTCATTTCTGGGTCATGTTATTTCGAAAGACGGGATTTCTGTGGATCCTTCAAAGATTGAAGCCATAGTGGATTGGAAGAGACCCGAATCAGTGACAGAGATTAAAAGCTTTCTTGGTTTACCCGGGTATTACAGAAGATTTATTGAGGGGTTTTCGAGGATCGCTACTCCGATGACTCAGTTGACCCGGAAGAATGTCCCGTTTGTGTGGACCGAGAAATGTGACAAGAGTTTCGAGGAATTGAAGAAGAGGTTGACTACCGCACCGATCTTGACTTTGCCTAATGGGAGCGATGGCCTAGTGATTTACAGTGATGCTTCGAAAGAGGGTTTGGGTTGTGTTTTGATGCAGAATGGGAAACTAATTGCGTATGCTTCGAGGAAGTTGAGCCCGAGTGAACAGAATTACCCGACTCATGATATGGAGTTGGCGGCGATAGTCTTTACGTTGCACAAATGGAAGCATTACCTTTATGGAGCAAAGTTCGAGATTTTCACGGATCATAAGAGTTTGAAGTACCTATTCTCTCAGAAGGAATTGAACAACCGATAGCACCGATGGATGGAATTGTTGAAGGATTATGATTGTACGATTTCTTATCACCCGGGAAAGGCGAATGTGGTAGCCGATGCGATTAGTAGGAAATCTTATGTGGCTTCGATGATGGTCCGTGAGTGGAAAATGCTTGAGGATGTTCGAGATTGGTCTCCTCATGAATCGAGACATGGGGCTATTTTTGCGAATATTAGGGTATCTCTGACCCTAATTCAGAGGATAAAGGAAGCTCAGAAAGAGGATCCCGAGTTGGTGAAAATAATGGGTAAATTGAAGGAAAAGAACTTCGAGGATTTTTCTTTGAGTTCGAGTGGAGTTTTGACTTTCCGTGGTCGTTTGTGCGTACCCGATGTTGGCGGAATAAAGAGGCAAGTTTTAGATGAGGGTCACAAATCGAGGTATACTATTCATCTGGGTAGTACGAAGATGTATCAGGATTTGAAGCAACAATTTTGGTGGATTAATATGAAGAGGGAAATAGCGGAGTATGTTTCAAAGTGTTTAACTTGTCAGCAGGTCAAAGCCGAGCATCAGAGACCCGCAGGACTACTTCAGCCGTTAGAGATTCCCGAGTGGAAATGGGAGCATGTGACTATGGATTTCGTTATGGGACTACCTCGTACCCGTAGGAAGTATGACAGTGTTTGGGTAATAGTGGATAGATTGACCAAGAGTGCCCATTTCTTGCCTATTGACATCAGATATTCGATGGAGAAGCTTGCGACCCTTTATATCGATGAGATCGTTAGATTGCATGGGGTTCCGGTTAGTATTGTGTCAGATCGAGACCCGAGGTTTACTTCTAGATTCTGGAAGGCGTTTCAGGAAGCTTTGGGTACAGAATTGCGATTCAGTACGGCTTTTCATCCTCAGACCGATGGTCAATCCGAGAGGACTATTCAGATTTTGGAGGATATGTTGCGAGCGTGTTCGATAGACTTCTCCGATTCTTGGGATTCGCACCTACCGTTAGTGGAGTTCTCTTACAACAACAGTTATCAAGCTAGTATCGAGATGGCACCGTATGAGGCTTTTTGTATGGACAAAAATGTAGATCGCCTATTTGTTGGGATGAGGTTGGTGAAGCGAAGATCGTGGGTATTGATTTGCTTCGGGATTCAGTTGAAAAGGTTAGAGTTATCCTGGATCGATTGAGAACAGCTCAGAGTCGACATAAGAGCTACGCAGACAACCGAAGGCGAGATCTTAGTTTTCAGACCGGTGATTTGGTGTTCTTGAAAGTGTCTCCGAAGGTGGGTATTCGTAGGTTTGGGAAGAAAGGCAAACTGGCTCCGAGGTTTATTGGTCCGTTTGAGATTTTGGGAAAGGTTGGACTTCTTGCGTATCGACTTGCGTTACCGCCATCCTTAGACCGGTTGCACAACGTCTTTCACGTTTCTATGCTTCGGAAGTACGTTCATGATCCATCTCACGTGTTACCGAGGGTACCGGAGGATGTTGAGCCCGATATGACTTATGAGGAACGACCGGTTCGGATCTTAGATTCTAAAGTCCAAGAGTTGAGGAACAAAAGTATTTCATTGGTTAGAGTCCTTTGGAGGAATCATAATATCGAGGAGTCGACGTGGGATCTTCGTGATGAGATCGAGAGGAAATTTCCGTGGCTTTTTGTTTAAGGTGAGTCTCGTTAAAATTCGGGTCGAATTTTCTTTAAGGGGGAGTGAATGTCACGACCCGAAATCTAGGCTCTATTTTATTAGTAATAAATAATTATTATTTATTTATTTGCTTATTTATTTATTTAAATTATTATTTATTTAAATAATTATGTGTGCAATTTATGTGTTATAATAATTTAGGCATAGCATTTTATTGGGTCATTTGGGCTAGTATAGTATTGTTGGGTCTTAATTATTAGTGGGTGTAGACACCCCGCCTTGGACCGCTCACCCCGATTGCACATTTGATTTTGTGTTTCTCCCCATTTTAAGTGTTTCTCGTTAGTTTCTGTCACTTCCGTTAAGTTCCTGACTGACTTCGTTAAGTCCAGGGACTAAACTGAATGACAGGGCTGACTTTCTAGTCCATTCTGTCAAAATTGACTTCTCTGAGTCGCGCGCCTCCGACAGGAGGAGCCAGGCGCGCGCGCCTCCCGCCCCCAAAGCAGGAAGCGCGTGCCTCTGGGCGTCAGTTACAGATTTCTGGCCAGGATTCCCTCCCTTGCTCAATTTACAGGATTTTGCCCGGGAAGGATTTCTTGGTGACTGAGTTTTGGCACCAAAAACACCCCTCTTTCACCTATAAAAACCTTTCTTTACCTCCATTTTCAAGGACCGAAAATTGAACTTACAAAAACTATACCAAAATCACTTTCTAAAGGTTCTCCAAGGATTTCATCAAGAAATATTTGAAGGACTTCAAATTGTAGGTAAAAGTCCATCTTTTCCTTCCTTTTCTACTTCATCTCCTCTCTCTTTTTACTTTAATCAAATGTGCAATCACCCAAATCATTTTGGGACATGACTCTAATGATCACCTCATCTCATTGAGGTTGGTTAAGGAGTTATCTCCTACATTCCAAATCATATTTTAAACCCCCCCTTTTTATGACTTAAAGAAGAAGAAGAAGAAGAACATTTTCATTTATGTAGATTTTGATCAAGCAAGACCAACTTAAGTTGGGCGAGATGGGTGTTTCGGTACTTCCCATCTCGTAATCTAACCCCCGGACCTCAAAACAAAGAATTTCTGTTTTCGTAACCAAAACTTAGGCTACAATCAATAGGTTTTTCTTATGTTCCTCAAAACATAGGTGGCGACTCTAAAACAATCTAAAATCAAGTTAGACATCCTAGGATAATATCACGCGCTCGAGCCTAAGGCCGTGGTGTTCCCACCCGGGGTATCTACAGTGGCGACTCCGCTGGGGACATTTGAGGGTTAAACTTGCGTTCTGATCGAAATCTACATCTTTTCTGGGCATTCTGTTTCCTGATGGGGGAGGCGCGCGCGTCTGGCCTTTTAAGCCTAAGGCGCGCGCATCCCACATCAAGAACCAGAATCGCCCACTTCTTCATATTCTTCATCTTCTTCTTCTGTTATTCTGCACTAATCACTTCTGCAGGGGTTACAATATGAACATAGGACCAGGGCAATCCCCTGAGTCCAAAGTCTGACATTCTGACAGGTGTGCCCCAGAAGCGCGCGCCTCCCATAGGCAATGCGCAATGCGCGCGCGTTCCACATCAGCACTCAGAGGCGCACGATTCTGGGTTGGTTCCAGAACAGAGACAGGTTTCAGCGACTGAGTAGTACAGTGGGGTGTGGGCACAGTTGCCTGCATCAGAACAGAATTGAACCCTCGGACTGTTTTAATTTTGTGTTTTATTTACCGGTCACACGGGTGACTCGGGAGTTGTAATTTTATGTGCTTATGTGTTTTGTGTGTTTTTCTTTCTTTTCAAAAAAAAAAAAAAAAAAAAATAATTTTTTTTTTTGTCACTTGTTAGACCTCACACTACATGCACATATTCCTATGAACTGCTCACTATCGAGTCGCACAAGTCCAACCCCAAACCCGTCGAGGCCCGTCCTAGAAAGTTTCAAGCTCCACCAGACCTTGGCTCTTTCGAAGCGGTAAACCTCAGCCCGTGGCGTAGTTCAAGACTACATGCCGGGGGTGACCTTTGAGCCTCATATTCAAGCCGAGCACAAACCACACAATTCTAGTTAGGGTCTAACACTCCGTGACTCAAGTCGGTTTCCATGTACCGAGATTTCCCTAAACTAATGTCTTCAAATCATACATGCCAACTTGTTGAAAGGGACGCAATAAAAATCCGTCCCCAAAAGTGGTTATTTTGGACGAAAATAAAAATCCGTCCCCGCATGTATGCTTTACTACATTAATTTAGTCTAATCCCGATACATGTAGGATTCACAAACGTGGTGGAATCCGATGAGTATATGGGACCGCGAGATGGTCTATATACTAGTGTGACGATTCCATTATTTTCTTAGAAACCCCAAAAGGGATTCATTCCCTCCGACTTATAAAAAAAAAAAAAAAAAAAAAAAAAAAAAAGAGTCTTTTCTTATGTGGTTCGAGTCGTGTGCCCAACTGTGTGTTCTAAGCCTCTTCATGGACCGCAAGTGTTACTCAAGACTGACAAGGGCCTCTTCTGCAATATAGGTTCAATTGGTACTTACAAAGTCTACCGGGATTCAGCAAATCGGTTAGTCCGCGAAGAGATCACTCCAACAGCCCCAACATCAACCATGACCGGCAGCAGCAACACCATGTCTCTCGAACAGCTCTCAACTATGGTCCAACTCCTCCAAGAGCAAGTCTCCACCCTTAACAAGGAGGCACAAAGCAAAGATGACATTTGGCAATCCCACCTCGACAGCCAAAGGGAGGCCCATGAGGCCGAAATGGAGCTAATGAAAGAAAAGCTCACCAACCTTGCCAAGGGAAAGAACAAGAACAATGATGATGAATCCGAGTGGACCGAGGGTTTGTTCAAAGTCCGTATGTCAGCACTCGCACCAAGAAAATGGGGGAACCAAGTTCCGAGAACAACGAGCCCAAAATGGTGGATTCTATCATGGCCTACATCGACCAAAAATTCAATGGGCTCAACATGGGGAAAGGCTCCGACACAAGCCTTTATCAATCATCCATCCTCATGAGTACTATGGCCGCCCTTCCCGATAAGTTCAAGATGCCCGACATAAGCAAATTCAAGGGCAACTCTTGCCCTATGGCTCACATTGAGACTTATATTTGGGCAATGGTTCCAAAGAAGGTCTCCACCAAGGTGATGGCTCAATGCTTTCCTCTCAGTCTCGAGGGGGCGGCAAAAGATTGGTATGCTACTCTCCCGCTCACTGTCCGTCTTGATTGGGACTCCGCCATGCTTGCCTTCAAGAACCAATACCAAGGCAACACCACTCACCGGCCCACAAGGAAAGAGCTAGAGAACACTACTCAACGAGACAATGAGTCCTTCATCGACTTCACAAGGAGATGGAATGACAAACTCTCTGAAATTGTTGAGAGGCCGAACACAAAAGAGCAAACGGACATATTTCTCAAGTGTCTCAAGATTGATCTCCGCACTCACCTAAGTGGAGCTTGCTACTCCGACTTCTCCCAAATGTATGAGGCGGGTGTACGCATGGATGACTTGCTCAAGGAGATTAAGAAGACCACTCCTACTTACCGCTACAAGGCCGCTTCCAACTCCACAAAAGAGGCCTCGGTCAACGCCGTCACTATTGACAAGGGGAATTACAAAAAGGTTCCTCCACCTCAAGGGAAAAGGCCCCGAAGTGACCGTGTCTACACGCCTCTCCAAGGCATGACTCAAACCGAAGTGTTCGAGGTCCTCAAGGCAAAGGGTCAAGTCACACCCGTGCAAGGGTACCAACCCAAGACGATCCACGACAATCATGCTCACCACAAATATTGTGGCTACCACCAATATAGTGGCCACACCACCGAGGAATGCTTCGTTCTCCGCAATGTCATTCAAGATCTCATAGATAAGAAAGAATTTGTAGTGACTAATGACGAGCATGTCAATGTAATAGAGATAGGAAACTTGAGGGGACCACCCATTCAATCCCAATTGTGAATGGGGGCCCCAATGTTATGAATAAAATTGACAATTCTTGTTATGTAGTGACTTATGATGAGGTAATGAGGGAAGTACTAGAGAATAGGAAAAAGAAGCAAGATGGGAACGTCAATATGCTAACTCGATCCGGTCGAGTCATAGCAAGCAACCCTTCCACTTCCGCACCGAGCTCCTCTTCTCAAAGGTCGCAAGCTCACAACACTCCCGAAGATCCTTTACTTGTCCAACTCAAGAAAACTCAAGCCAATATCTCTATTTGGGACCTCATTGCATCCTCGAAAAAACACCGAGATCTCGTCATCCGCAATCTCGATGATACATCAGTTTCTCCCGATACTACTCCCGAGGACCTCACGGCAATGATTGGTCACATTCATTTTAGCAATGTCATCACCTTTGCCGATATGGACCTTCCACCGTTTGGTTCCGACCACAACGAAGCTATTTACCTCAAGGTACGAGCAAGGGGGAGGCCCGTCTCAAGAGTCTTAGTGGACGTTGGTTCCGCACTCAATCTCATGCCTGGTAGGATCATGGGCATACTGGGGCTTAAAGATTCTGATTTGAGGCCTTCTACTCAAGTAATCCGAGGTTATGACAGCACCGCCCGTACAGTCATTGGTATGATCGAAATTGACATTGAGTTTGGGAGCATGGTCATGTCCGTTCCATTCCAAGTGCTTGATATCCACGGCCTCGTTCAACTTACTGTTGGGTCGACCATGGATTCATAGTGCTAATGCCGTACCGTCAACTCTCCACCAATGTGTCAAGATCCGAAACGGTGATGAAATAGTGACCGTAATGGCTGAAAACATTACTATCCACAGAAAAGGTGAGCCCGTCCACCAAGTTCAGCACGGTCTACCAGACTCCACTCTCTCCGGCTTCTCAATCAACGCCATTGACAAAGAAGGGGGAAATGGATCATGGACCCCCAGCAATCACAAAGTACTCCGCATGATGAGGGATATGGACTACTTCCCTGGTTTAGGCTTAGGGAAATATCAGCAAGGAATCCTACATCCCGTGCAAGTCCCATTTGTCAAGAACACATTCGGTTTGGGGTACGAGCCTTCCGAAGAAGACTTGAAGCAAGAACAAGCAATCAAGAGCGAAAAGGCCCGAGCTCGTAAAAGAAGGCCGTCGTTATGAGGTCCCTAATCTAAGGCCTTACCGCAAGACGTTGAACGGTTTTTTTTCCGCCAAGGGGAAGACGTTCCATACATGATCTTTCCCGAACCATGGGTTAACAACAAGGTGTCAAAAAGCCCGGCCTCGAAATCTTCTCCGATTGTGAGATCCGAATCCGAAGGGAACCAACTCCATGTCGCCCGTGAATGGTGGGGAAGGAAGGTGACTATAGAGTCCGAGACAAAAATCACCGTGGGGGAAAGAACTGACAGATTTAGCCTCCAGTTCGAAGAGCTTGCCGTAATGAATGAATGCCAAGTCAACGCCATCCATGACACCGTCATCATGAACGAGACTATCAGTGAGATCTCGCCAAGCTCCGAGCCGATCAACAATTGGTATTCAACAAAAGGGCCCATGGTATCCGAGGAATTCTTAGTCCAAGAAATGAGTTGCATACCCCGTACAGCAACAAAGGAAGAGCAGCTTACACTTACTTTCGAGTCCGAGAGTGTCTCTAATACCCTCACCCAAGAGGATTTGGAGGCCATAGCCGAGCGTGTGTTCCTTTCTTTTGCTATGAAAATTTGATATTTCTGAGTACCCTGAGATTGCAAACATCATAAATGATGAATTAACTAATAATGAACTTAACGAACAAGTTAATAACGATTCAAATTATGATGAAATAGACCACGAAAACACAACATACTTAAATGAACTTGCTCAACAAGTCCGTAGTCGTGGCGAGAATGTCCAAAGGCTGACGAAGAATTGCAGGTTGTTAATCTGGGGTACCGAAGAAGAGCCAAAAGAAACCAAGATTGGAGCTTCTTCAAGGGAGACGACAGAGACAGATTGACTGCATTACTATGGGAGTTCGTGGATGTGTTCGCATGGTCATACAAAAGACATGCCGGGTTTAGACAGAAAGGTAGCGGAGCACAGGATTCCGATCAGAGAAGATGCTAGGCAGTAAAGCAGAAGCTCAGGAAGATCAAGCCAGAATGGTCTCTGCAGGTCAAAGAAGAGATTGAGAAGCTCCTCAGCGTGGGTTTCATCAAGGTTATCGAGTATCCGACATGGTTAGCCAACATTGTGACAGTCAGGAAGGCGAACGGCAAGGTCCGAGTTTGTGTAGACTTCCGGATTTAAACAAAGCTTCCCCAAAGGATGATTTTCCACTCCCTAATATCGACATGCTAGTCGACTCACACTGCTGCCTACGAGGTTCGCTCATTTGTGGATGGGTTCGCTGGGTACAATCAGATTCTCATGGCCGAGGAAGATCAACATAAAGACAGCCTTCACAACACCGTGGGGTACCTTCTGCTACACAGTCATGCCGTTTGGGTTAAGAAACGCTGGGGCTTCCTACCAAAGAGCCGTGATATACTTGTTCCACGATATGATTCACAAAGAAATCGAGGTCTATGTGGACGACATGATCATTCACTCCAAAGGGACCGATGGTCAACATTTGATCGATCCGCAAGTTCTTCGAAAGGCTTCGTCAACACAAGATGAGGCTCAACCCTGCAAAGTGTACATTCGGGGGTTATCCGAGGCAAAGTTCTTGGTTATATGGTCACTGCAAAAGGGGAATCGAAGTAGACCCCTCCAAAATCAAGGCAATCATTGACATGCCTCCTCCAAAGACACAGAAAGAGATTAAAGGTTTCATGGGCAGACTACAGTTACATCAGTCGGTTTGTGCACCAACTCACTTCCATGTGCGAGCCAATCTTCAGTTACTCAAGAAGAATGTGGCTCTAGAATGGACCGACGCGTGCCAAGAAGCCTCGAGCAGTGAAGCATTACTTAACGTGCCCTCCTGTTCTAGTTTCCGCCGCACAAGGAGAAACCTCTGTTGCTTTATCTCACTGTCAATGATGAAGCCCTAGGGGCTATGTTAGCACAAGAGCAACGAGAGTCCACAAAGGGAGAACGCCATTATTTTGTCAGTCGCCGATCCAAGAGGCGAAAAGAACTACTCTGTCCTAGAGAAGTCATGTGCAGCATTGGTTTGGGTCACTCAAAAGCTCAAACACTATATGGAAGCTTTCTGATAAAGCTAGTAGCAAGGGTGGACCCGCTCCGCTACATCTTCGAGAAGCCTTCCATGTCAACAAGAATAGCCAAATGGTACTTCATGCTCGCCGGCTACGATATCACTTACGTCACACTAAAATCCGTCAGGGGAAAGTGTTCAGTGACCAGCTTGCCGAATTCCCGTGTGACGAAGTGAAGGGGAAGATGTACAGTTCCCCGACGAGCATTTAATTTGTACTGCAACCGAGGAAGACAAGTGGCAACTTTTTTTCGATGGCGCCGCCAATAAACACGGTTTTGGTATAGGGGTATTGCTTGTCGATCCAAAAGACATCTACACTCCCATTGCCATACGCCTGGAATTCGAAGCTACTAACAACATTGCCGAGTACGAAGCATGCATAGCAGGGCTCGAAGCAGCTCTCGAAAGAAACGTCACGGAACTAGAAGTGTTCGGCGACTCTTTGCTCCTTATCAATCAGCAATCGGGTAAATGGCGAACCCAAGACCCGACTCTCCAACAGTATGGTCAGCACCTTGAAGAACTGGTTGAACAATTCCAGAGATCACTTTCAACTACCTGCCAAGAGATAAGAATCGCTTCGCCGACGCACTGGCCACTATAGCTTCATTAGTTGAAATGCCCAAAGGAAAAATGGTGAAGCCTTTCAAAATTGCTCGAAGGAACAGTCCGGCATATTGCATGAGCATCGAGATCAACGAGGTTCAAACAAACTCTCCGTGGTATTCAGATATCATGAACTTCCTCAAAGACGGCACTTATCCCGAGAACATCAATAAGAAGTCTCAAGCAGCTCTGCAAAGGTTAGCCTCTCGGTCGTACTGATTGGGGACCGAGTCTATAAAAGGCACCACGACGGGATCAATCTCTTATGCGCCAATGAGACCGAAGCTCAAGAGATAATGTGTGAAGTGCACGAAGGAGAATGTGGACCCCACATGAATGGGTTTATGCTAGTCAAGAAGATACTTCACATTGGTTACTATTGGAGCACTATGGAACGAGACTGTATCGAGAAAGTCAAAAGGTGTGCCAAGTGCCAATTCCACGCTAATCTGCAACATGCTCCACCCTCACAACTTTACAACATGGTCACACCTTGGCCTTTCTCTTGTTGGGGGATAGACATCATCGGTAAAGTTCATCCTGCCGGGAGCAATGGGCAGTCATTCGTCCTAGTAGCAGTCGACTACTTCACAAAGTGGGTCGAAGCACAAGCCTATCGAACCCTCAACGCCAGAAAAGTGGCCGAATTTGTAAAGATTAATATCATGTGCCGATACGGCGTGCCTCATGAAATCATTTCCGACAACGGCTCTCACTTTGAGAAGGAATGGATGCACTTTTGGTAGAATACAAGATCACCAAGCACAAGTCATCTCCTTACCGGCCCCAAGCAAATGGCACAGTCGAAGCAGCAAATAAGACCATCGAGACCATCGTCAAGAAAATGGCCTCAACAGGAAGGGATTGGCCCGAAAGCTACCATTAGCATTGTGGGCTACCGCACATCAATACGATCCGCAACAGGAAAACTCCTATGCATTGGTCTATGGTTCTGAAGCCGTGCTCCCTATCGAACTTGAAGTCCCATCTCTACGGGTCCTCCTCGAGAATCAAGTCAACGAGGTCAACTGGATGCAGAGTCGATACGAACAGCTAGCCTTACTCGACGAGAAAAAGGTTAAGGCACTCGAACGCACGAGGGCATATCAGCAAAGGATGGCAAGAGCTTTCAACAAAAAAGTGAAGCCTCGAAACATCAATGTGGGAGATTTGGTCTTAAGACAACATCCTCCTAATGCCATGAATCCCCTGGGGAAATGGGGACCCCAATGGATCGGTCCGTACGTGGTCAAATAGATACTAAGCGGTGGTGCAGTCCGGCTCGTGGATTTAGATGGTGACCAGCTGCCAAAGGAGGTCAACCTCGACAAGCTCAAGAGGTTCTACGCTTAATAACAAGACCATTAAAAAAAAAAAAAAAAATCGCTCGCTAGGTTGAAAAACCCGCAAGGGCGGCCTAGGCAAAAATTAGAGCACGTGCAAAAAAGAAGCCCGCTAGATTGAAAACCCGCAAGGGCGGTCTAGGCAAAAAACAGGGTGCACAAAAAAAAAAAAAAAATTAAAAAAAAATGGTCTTTGTTTGTTTGAACTACGAGACCTGAGCCTCCAACTGGAGGAACGTAGGCAACCTTCGGGTGCGGTCTAAAACATGTCAAAAATACCTAATTCACTTCAAATAACAAAATGCAATTTTTATTCATTCAATGAATTATTCAAACCATTACAACGGATTTATTGAGCAACAAAGACTCAAAATATTAAATCTAAAACAAGTGGTCTAAATTGCAATCTCTTAGGGTACTAAGAAAAATC